>CM064883.1:19394954-19794199 GCA_003313485.2 Penstemon barbatus | reverse complement strand
AATCTGTTACTTATAAAAGCGCGTTTCTTAAGATACGATTTATGACCATGCTTATATAAGATATCAGATGAGTAGAGTTTAACTTATCTGACAGACGAGTGATCTGTTATCTGTTATCTGATATTACTAGAGAATGCCAATAGCTAGTAATCTTCCTCTGCTGTTTGTCAATCCAGCAAGTTAAAATAATCTTCAGTCTTCAAGAATTAAGAACAGATCTTCAGATAATATAACTTCCACTAACTGACATTAACAGATTTCATCTTTAGAGCAGAAGTACCGCTAGTCTTACACGTTCCCCCTGTCTTTAAGAATCCATAAGCTAACTAGTCTGTTGAAAGTTAATTCTTGAATAGAATAACGGATAATTAAGCTGTTGAACTCCAGTCTTCTGATGAGTTCCCCCTCAGCTTATGCATCCAAATTAAGTAGTCCTAACTCAGCTCTTAGAGTTGAGAACCTTGCTTCACTTAGAGGTTTAGTGAAGATATCAGCAATCTGATTGTCAGTATGAACATACTCTATCATAACATTGCCTTTTTCCACATGATCTCTAATGAAGTGATGCTTGATCTCTATATGTTTAGTCCTTGAATGACTTGTAGTATTCTGAGTAAGTGAAATTGCACTTGTATTATCACAGTAGATTGGAATTCCACTGATCTTGATGTTATAGTCTTCTAGTTGATGCTTCAACCAAAGTATCTGTGCACAACAAGCTCCAGCAGCTATATATTCAGCTTCAGCAGTAGATATAGAAACTGAGGTTTGTTTCTTACTCATCCATGAGATCAGACGACTACCTAAGAACTGACAAGCACCTGTTGTGCCTTTTCTGTCAATCTTGCAGCCAGCAAGGTCTGAATCTGAATAACCAATAAGCTCAAATCCAGATTCTCTAGGATACCACAATCCCAATTCTTGAGTGCCTTTAACATATTTCAATATCCTCTTGGCAGCTAAGAGATGAGATTCCTTGGGGTTTGATTGAAATCTTGCACAGACTCCAACTGAGTACATTATGTCAGGTCTGCTTGCTGTTAGATATAACAGTGACCCTATAATGCCTCTATATTTGGTTATGTCCACTGATTTGCCATCTTCATCTTTATCCAAGCGAAGACTTGTAGACATAGGAATAGTAGCAGTAGAGCTAGTTTCCATACCAAACTTCTTGAACAGATCTCTTGTGTATTTTGCTTGATTTATAAAGATTCCATCAGGCAACTGTTTGACTTGTAAACCAAGAAAATAATTAAGTTCACCCATCATGCTCATTTCAAACTTATTCTGCATCAGCTTGGAGAACTTATCACACATCTGTTGGTTAGTTGAACCAAAAATAATATCGTCCACATATATTTGCACAATCAATATATGATTCTCCCATTCAATTGTGAACAAGGTTTTATCTACCTTACCTTTATGAAATCCTTTAATTAAAAGAAAATCAGATAGGGTATCATACCATGCTCTTGGGGCCTGTTTCAGTCCATAGAGGGCTTTCTTCAGACGATATACTTTGTCCTCTTCTTGATAGACTTCAAATCCAGGAGGTTGTTCAACATATACCTCTTCTTGCAATTCTCCATTGAGAAAAGCAGACTTCACATCCATCTGATAGACAGTGAAGTTCTTGTAAGCAGCATAGGCAAGAAACAGTCTGATTGCTTCAAGTCTTGCTACTGGTGCAAAAGTTTCATCAAAGTCAATTCCTTCTTCTTGACAATAACCCTTGGCCACTAGTCTTGCTTTGTTTCTGGTAACAATACCATCTCCATTCATCTTATTTCTGAAAACCCACTTAGTGCCAATTACCCTTTGATGACTTGGTCTTGGAACTAAGTACCAGACTTCATTCCTTTCAAATTGATTCAACTCTTCTTGCATAGCTTCTATCCAGAAGGAATCATTTAGAGCTTCTTCAATTTGCTTAGGCTCTATTTGAGATAGAAAGGTGACAAACATAGCATCTTGTGCAGCAGCTCTTCTTGTTTTCACTCTATCTAATGGATCACCAATCACCAACTCTGGTGGATGGTTTCTGAGCCATCTGAGATCAGGTTGCAGGTCTGAATGTTGTCCTCTGTTTTGATCTTGCAACACTACTGTTGGAGTTGCAGTAGTAGTCTGTTGAACAGTCTCTGGTCTGTCAGCTGTTTGCAACTCGTCTGTTAGACAATCAGCACTGTGATTATGAACAGCACTTGAGTTATCAGCTGAATTAAGATTAGGTAGTATGATGGGAACATATTCTTCTTTTCTTCCAATGTCTAACTTCTGTAAATCAGTAGGCAGATCTTGATTAATACTTTGATTCTTTTCAGAAGATTGACTTGGCTCATCAAATACTATATGGATAGATTCTTCTATTAGTAATGTTCTTTTATTGAAAACTCTATAGGCTTTACTAACAGATGAGTATCCTACAAAAACAGCTTCATCAGCCTTTTCTGCAAATGCAGTAAGGTGATTTTTCACATTATTCAATACAAAACATTTACAACCAAAAATCTTAAAGTAATGAATGTTTGGTTTCCTGTTGTTCCAAACTTCATATGGAGTCTTGTTCTGATTTTTGTTGATCATGCATCTGTTCTGGGTATAGCATGCTGTATTTGTTGCTTCTGCCCAAAATCTTTGAGGCAGTTTAGCTTCAGCTATCATGGTTCTGACAGCTTCCTTTAGTGTTCTGTTTCTCCTTTCAGCAACACCATTCTGTTGAGGGGTTCTGGCAGCAGAGTACTCATGATGTATTCCTTTGATACTACAATACTCTTCAACAGTAGAGTTTGTAAACTCTGTCCCTCTATCTGATCTGATCTTCAATATTTTGCTAGTCTTCTCATTCTGGATCAGTTCCATCAGATTAGTAAGATGTTCCTTGGTTTCACTCTTCTTTTTCATGAATATCACCCAAGTATATCTTGAATAATCATCCACAACAGCTAGGCAGTATTTCTTTCCACCATTGCTGACTGGATCAATGGGTCCAAATAAGTCCATATGTAATAGCTCCAAAATTCTTTCAGAAGATTGGTGCTTCTTGCTTTTGAAAGATGACTTGATTTGTTTACCCTTCTGACAGGCGTCACAGAGCTTGTCTTTGCTCATGACTGCTTTTGGAATCCCTTCTACCAAATCATTCTTGATTAATCTGTTTATGGTCTTGAAGTTTAAATGATTCATCCTTTTGTGCCACAGCCAACTAACTTCACTTGGTGCAGATGCAACCAAACAAACACTTGAATTCTTGTCAGCAGAATCCCAGTCGACTATGTAGACATTCCCTTGTCGTCTTCCAGATAAAATTACCTTCTTTGTACCAATCTGTTCAACAAAGCACTTATCTGTTGAGAAGATGACTGAATATCCCTTGTCACAAAATTGACTTATGCTCAGCAGATTATATTTGAGGCCTTTGACATATGAGACGTCAGATATCTCTATGTTCCCTCTGATTAATCTTCCTTTAGCTTTAATCTTGCCTTCTTTGCTGTCTCCAAAAGTAACCTTTGGACCATCCACAGCAACTGCATCAGTCAGCTCATGTATGTTTCCACACATGTGTCTTGAACATCCACTGTCCAAGTACCATATCTTCTCTACTTTACTCCTACTTCTAATCCTAACATACAAAACAAAAATAAAATTGTTTTAGGTACCCTTATTGAGAGGGTCCTGAAGGATTAGTTCCACCTTTGACAACCCAAGATGTTGAAGTCTTAGGCTTCTTAGGTTTCTGAGTTTTCACAGGAGCATGAACAGTTTTATTTTCATCATAATTATCAGATAAGTCATGTTGATGATCAGTATGATAAGAATAATGTTCATAAGCAGGGTAAGGTGCATGATAAGCAGGATATGCATGCATTGGGTGAGCAGGGTAAGATGCATAGTAACTAGGAAATTGAGGTGCATGATACATAGGATGATATGCAGCAGGTTGCACATAATATGACTCATTTCCATACCAAGCATTTTGATTTTTCTTGTTCTTATGCTTCTTTGGTTTACTAGTAGCTTGCTCATTTGATTTTGACTTAGTTTTACCACTGGTCTGATTGACTTTAGCTTTATCAGCAGACTTCTTAGGACTCTGCTGTTTGGTCTTACTAGTCTTATTTCCTACACTAGGCTCTTTGCTCTTTTTAACCTTAGGAGATTTCTTCTCCTTTACCACATTCTCAGGTGAAGTAGGTCTAGCAGTTTGAACATATAGAATGACCTTACTATTGTCAGCTGATATGAATTTTTCAGTATGGTTCAACTCTTGCTTATCCTGTTCTAAAGGCATCTTCTGTTTACTAGATGTATGCGTGGATGCAACAGATGATTTTTCATGAGACTCGATAACTTTTTCAAGTTCCATGATTTTTCCTTTATAAACTTCACATTCAGCTTTCAGAGATTCATGCTCTTGCTCAAGCTGTTTATACTCGACTGATTCTTTTGGCTTTTCAGCTTTAAGTTTCAGTGAGTTATTTTGCTCTTTTAGCAAGCTCATCTCTTCCTTAAGCTTGACAAATTCTCCAGCAATAGTAGTATTATTTAACATCATTTGCTCTAGAGAATCAAACAGTTCATTATTTTGAGGAGTTACCTCATCCTCAGAGTCATCAGAGTCCTTTGCCATCAGGCACAGGAGAGCAGGTTTTTCTTCATCAGAAGATTCTTCATCAGACGAGTCTGAATCTGAATCAGATGAGTAGACAACAGCAAGCTTTTCTGCTTCAGCCATCATTGCTTTTCCTCTCTGATGCTTTCTTTCTTTTCTTACTTTCTTCTCCTCTTCAGTGTACTTTTCTGCTTTTGGATATGGGCAGTCTTTGATGAAGTGTCCCAATTTCCTGCAGTTGTAGCACATTAGTTTTGATTTATAATCATCTTTATCTTGAGAAGAAAAGTTAGGTTTAGAAGTGGAAGCATTGTTGTATTTGTTCTTCATTTTTCTTTTGTAGAACTTCTTGAAATTATTCATCAACAGTGCAACGTCTCCAGCAGTGTACTCCTTCTTGTTGAGTAGAGTGGCTTCATCAGATGAGTCCACTTCTTTGCTTTTCTGTGCTGGTCTTCTGGTGTTTTCAGCAGCAACAAGTGCAGCTGTGGGTCCTGAAGTTGAGGTTTCTTCAATACCCATCCTAGGCAGTTTATACTCATAAGCCTTGAGTACAGAAAACAGCTCTGTAAGAGAGATCTTCCCCAGATCCCTTGATTCTTCCATCGCTGTCACCTTCATGTTGAACTTAGGAGGTAAGGCCTTCAGTACTCTGATGGTTATCTCCTTGTCTGTGAAGGTTTTTCCAAGCTTCAATACTTCATTTAATATTCTTGTAAACCTTGTATCCATCTGATCAATGGTTTCAGAGGATTTCATCTTGAAGTTATCCAGCTTTTCTAGAGCAACACTCAGCTGATGCTCTTTTATGGCGTCGTTCCCTTCGCTCATATCTCTGACCTTGTCCCACATCTCTTTTGCAGATTTGCAATGTTTGATCTTGTCAAACCGATCATTGTCCAGGGCTTTAGTCATGATAAATCTTCCAATCTTGTCCAGGTTGAACAGCTTGATTTCTTCAGCTGTCATTTCATTCAGATCTTTCTCCACCACGGTATCAACTTCATTGATCTTTATCGTCTTGGTGAATTTGAATGGACCTTTTGTAATGCAAGTGAACATGTTGTCATTGTAGGCAGCAAGGAAAATCTCCATCCTGATTTTCCAGTCTTCGAAGGACATGCCAACAATGTGGGGAACATGGTTTATGCATTCCATTTTCAAAAAGTTTTGATTTTTCAAAAAGATGCTCTTTTGAAAAAGTTTTCAAAAACCTTTGAAAAACACTTGGATCAAGCTCGTTGATTAGGCAGTTGATTCAAATGAACCACCTGCTCTGATACCACTTGTTGGTCCCAAGTGGTCAGATGAGGTCTAGAGGGGGGGGTGAATAGACCTCTGAAAATTTTTGAACTTAAAAACTTTTCAGTGTTCTGTCAGCAGACTAAGCTGGTGAAGAACAGATGACTATGCTGATCGTGAACAAATCTTGAACAGCAGAGTGACCACTCTTCTGACAGTTACTTAGCTGATTAACAGCAAAACAGTTTTTCAAAGAGTATACTTGCAGCGGATTGTTTTAAAGTGTTTTTCACAAGTAGACTAAGTTCTAAAAAGATTTTATCCTCAGTTTTTAACAAACTCCTTTTTAAAATCTTTTGTTTGATTCAAAGTGTTTAAATATGCAAACTTTAAAATATGCAAGAGAACTTTAAATGCAAGATAACACAAAGAATTTTTATAGTGGTTATATGGATAAAAATCCTTTAGTCCACTCTTCCAGATCACACAGATTCTGGGTTATACTATAATCACTTAGATTACAATATTTCTCCACTTACACCTAGACAACTAATGAAAAGGCTGTAAGCTCGCAATAGGAAATCACAAAGAAAACCTATCCTCTGAAGTAGAATCACTCACAAAGATGGATTCTAACTTCGCACAACACTCAGCTATTACAAAATCACTCAGATAATGTTTTTCAGATTTCTTCAACTTGGTTTCTGTCAACAGATGACTTCCACCAGACGAGTGAGCTGTTCGAGCTTTTGAGACTTAGAGAAATTCTGCTTCAAAATTTCGATCTCTGATTGTTGTTGTGTATTTCTCTCTTCGAACTTTGCTCTATTTATACTTGGATTTGAATTTATGACCGTTGAAGGAAATCAATTCTTCAAATCCATTCTTCAGCTCTTTTGAAAACGGCTCCCTGCAGCAATCGTACAGTGTACAGTACCTTTCTGTCCATCGCATTTAATGCTGCATTTAATGCACTCTGCTGATCCGAGGATATCTTCAATCATTTGCCATTACTACCCTTCTCTTCCAGCATTTATTACACTAAGTGCATTTATTACCGTTGGACTAATCTCTTGATCTCTTCTACTCTGCTGATCAAAACGACTCTGCTGATAGGTACTCTGCTGATCAAATACTGAACTAATCTGATTTGACTCGGCTGATGACCTACCCTTCTGTTCGCTGTTCCAGCATGAGATCACTAGTCTTCTGAGCTTTGAACTTTGAACTCTTCTGATGTCTTCTCATACTTGTTCAAAATTCTTTCTAAGGGAACTAAGCTTTCCATACTTAGCTGATTTTGATGTTTTGGAAATCATCAAAACCTTCCCTTAATTACTTGTCTTCTTTGCACTTCATCTTCATCTTCATCCAACAATAGCCCTGTGATCTAAGGACTTCTATCCTTATGCGTAGATATTTACTACATAAGATAAAGATGATCATTTAATAAAGTGCATTTATTAATCGAAATTGAATAGTTCCTCATTTAATACAATAAATGCTAGCCGTACAGCTGGCTTGCATGACAATATTTCTATCACAATACCCTCCCTCAAGTTGGTGCATAGATATCTATCATGCCCAACTTGTTAATAACTGCATGAAAGACTCTTCCCGAGATTGCTTTCGTAAGAATATTTGCGATCTGATCTTCGGATTTGACGAATGGAAACTGAATAGTCCTTTGTTCCAACTTTTCTCTTATGAAATGACGATCTACTTCAACGTGTTTAGTGCGATCATGTTGTACTGGATTTTCTGCAATTTGAATTGCAGCTTTGTTATCACAAAATAAGCTCATAGGTCTTGAATCCTTAATTCCAAGGTTCCCTAGAACACTTTTAATCCACAACAACTCACATAGACCGTGTGCCATTCCTCGAAACTCTGCTTCTGCACTTGAACGAGCCACGACCTTTTGTTTCTTACTTCTCCAGCTAACAAGATTACCTTCTACAAATGTAAGGTAACCTGATGTCGATCTTCTCCTCAACTGATCTCCTGCCCAATCAGCGTCAGTGTAACCTTCAATGGTGGGTGCTTCATTCTTCGAGAACAATAACCCCTTCCCTGGAGCACCTTTCAAATATCTCAATATTTTGTACACTGCATTCATGTGTTCTTCCGTTGGTGCATGCATAACTTGGCTCACGACACTCACAGCATAAGCAATATCCGGCCTAGTGTGAGTCAAATAGATCAACTTCTCTACTAACCAGTGGTGTAGCCAGACAATTATTTCACCGGGGTCACAATGAGTTGATCAAAAAAAAATGTTCTTGTTTACAATAGATATGTATAGAGTCAATGAGGTCGTAGTCTGTTGGTAAAGTATTAAGACTAAGAGGTCATGAGTTCAATTTCTTCTAATATAGGTTTTCTTCTAGATTAAATACTAGTTCTATAATAGTTATTTTTCTTTGTAATTTGGTTGTACTTGAATAAAAAAAATTATACTTTAACATAAATATATATGTAAATTTTGACCCGTAAAAATCGTTTCACTATTTAAATATTCTAAGCAATATCAAATGCATAATCCTTGTGTATATAGTTATCTAATGATCTTTGATATTGCTAAATATTTCATACAAACAAATAAATTATGATAATAATTTTGTTCAATTAGAAAAGTAATGTGATAAAAAACATGACTTAAATATTTTCTACTTGAATAAAATTAATGAATATCACTTGTTAAATTAGACCCTTTACTATAGAATTTTTATGATTAATTAGTGGGGTCCATTTAACAATAAACTTAAACTATCCTAGTATTATATCAATTTTTAATAAAACAAATCTAACAATTAAACTTGATAGCACTAAAATTTCAGGGGGGTCCATGCACCCCCCCAGCATGGCTGTAGCTCCGCCGGTGCTACTAACCGCTGATAATGTCCTACATTCGTCAATCTTTTATCTGAAGCAGCTTCAAGTTGATGATTTACCTCCATCGGTGTTTCAATGGGCTTGCAGTCTAGCATCCCAGTTTCAGTTAGCAAATACAATACGTACTTTCGTTGGGAAAGAGAGATTCCTTTTCTTGATCTTGAGACTTCAATTCCTAGAAAATATCGCATTTGTCCTAGGTCTTTCATTTCGAACTTGGTGGCCAAGTATTTTTGAAGTTTCTCAATTTCTTCAGGATCATTACCAGTTAAGATCATGTCATCGACATACAAAATCAATGATGTTACCTTTCCATGTTTGTGCCGAATAAATAAAGTATGGTCAGCGTTACTTTGCCTATAGCCAACCGACTTCATTTCTGATGAAAACCTCCCAAACCAGGCTCTCGGTGACTGCTTAAGCCCATATAAAGATCTTTTCAGCTTACATATCTTGCCTTTATGTATGACCCCTTGTTCAACTTCTGGTGGAATATCCATATATACATCTTCTTCCAAATTACCGTTTAGGAAAGCATTTTTTATGTCAAATTGGCGTAAAGGCCAATCTCGATTTGCTGCAATTGATATGAGAATGCGTACAGTGTTGAGCTTAGCTACAGGCGCGAAGGTCTCTTGATAGTCGACTCCATACTTTTGTGCATATCCCTTTGCGATTAACCTTGCTTTGTCCCTGTCAATGCTTCCATCTGCTTTAAGCTTCACAGTATATATCCATTTACACCCGATTACCTTCTTTCCTTTGAGCAAAGAAACCAACTCCCAAGTTGAGTTTTTGTGTAAAGCCTCTATCTTTTCATTCATTGCCTTCGCCCACCTTGGATCTGTTAATGCTTCCTGCACACTTCTAGGAATATATACTTTGGATAATTGATCGACAATTAGAGCATATGCATTTGATAACCTATGGGTATAAGTGTAATTAGTTATGGGATATTTGGCATTGGTTTTGATATCGGGTTCATATTGTTTCTTTGGAACACCTCTATTCAATCTCACAAAAAATCGAGGGGAAGGATTATTTTCACATGATTCTAATTCATTCAAAGCGGAGTCGAGAGTTACCTGGGGTGCAATATTACGTTGAACATTCTGGGAAGGCTCCTCAGTTGATGGTGTTAATACAGGTTCTCCTGAGGCATCTTCATTATCTTCTTGTACCTTATCATTCTCTGGTATAGTTGGCAAGTCTGATGCCTCTGATGTGTCTATGCTAGGTTGATAAGTGAATGCGTTTTCCGTATTCAAAAATTTTTCCATTGCTTCCAACTCTAGGAATTCAACTCCAGTGCATTTTGTATTGAACTCAACCTCTTCGCCCAAATTCTCCCCCGGAAGAGATGAGCTCGAAACTACCCCTGAGTAGTATGGTTCTGTCTGGTGGAATGAAACATCTAAGGTGACATGCAACTTCTTATTATGTGGATCATAACACCGGTAACCCTTCTGAAAATCTGAATATCCAACAAACACACACCGTTTGGCACACGGGTCCAATTTATTTATCAAAACTTTGGGAATATGGACATAAACCGAACACCCAAATACTCTTGGTTCGAGGTTTGGTAGATGTGAAATTGAGAAAAAAGATTGTAACTTATGTTGGGGAGTTTGGAAAACGATTACCCGAGAAGGAACCCGATTGATAAGGTAGACAGCTGATTTTACGGCCTCCCCCCAGTATATTCGTGGCATGTTCATTCCAAAAGATAGATGCACGTACTACTTCCATAATCTGTCTATTCTTTCTTTCTACCAAACCATTTTGTTGCGGTATGTATGTGCGAGAAGTGTGGTGTTGTATGCCTACATGGCTAAGATATTCTCCAAATGAAGCATCCATTAACTCCCTAGCATTGTCAGACTGCTAAATTCGAATTTCTTGTTGGTATTGGGTGCGCACCATGTTATAGAACTCCTTAAACGCCATACATGCATCATTTTTTTGACGGAGTAAAGATACCCACGTTACCCTAGAGCATTCATCTATGAAAGTGATAAAATAACGTGCTTTTGCAATAGATGGAACCTTTGCAGGCCCCCAAATATCAGAATGTATAACACCAAAAGGCATTTTGCATTTATTCAAACTTGGTAAATAAGGAATTTGATGGCTTTTCTCAAGTTCACACACATCACATCTAAAATCATAAACATCTAAATCAGAAAATATATTTAGGCGAAGTTTTTTAAGATAACCAAAAGAAATGTGTCCGAGTCTCCTATGCCACAACCATATATATGCTCGAGCCTTCTCAACCTCATTTGTTTGACATGCTTTGCTGATTTATTTTCCCCCTTCCTTAGTCAAATCCAAGTAATAGAGCTTTCCCCGTTTAACACCATAACCAAGAGTCTTCCTGGTCAGAATGTCCTGGAAAAAAAGATAGAGGCCAAAAGTTACAGTGCAATTAAGAGATGAGGTGAGTTGGCTAACAGACAAGAGGTTGCACTCAAGAGATGGAACCACCAAAACAGTGCCAAGTTTCAAAGTATCGGATAGTACAAATGATCCTTCTCCAATGATAGGAGAGGTAGTACCATTTGCAGTGGAGATAATAGACTGAGAGGACAACTGAATGGTTTGCAATATGTTAGAATCTTTAACCATATGATCAGATGCTCCTGTGTCAATAATCCAAGTACTATTTCTAGAAGTGACAGAAAATACATCTGCCTTACCGAAACTACCTGGTTGAGCCACGTTAGATGTAGGATGTGATTTTTCCTCCTGAGTTGTGCGAGCATCCCCTTGTATGGCCATCGCTGCTCTGCCAGTATTGTTCTTTCTTGGTTTTCTCGAGAAATCCCACCAGTCCGGATATCCGATAATCTCATAACACTTTTGTTTCGAATGCCCTGTTTCATTACAATGACTTCAAACAAAGTTATTAGTTTTACCAGATGGTAAGTTATTTCGTCCTTTAACATAATTACCATTAGGTCCTTGTGAGTTTCGTTGAGCCACCATAGCCGAGATTTCTGGTACTGGTCGGGAAACTCCCATTGAAATTCAAGTAGAAATAAATTTTCAAGGATTAAAAAAAAAATTGTGACTCTGCGATACGGGTACAAATGGAGGCTGAAAAATGAGAGAAAAGAGATTCGACCTTCTCTAATACCATGTAGAAATTAAGATATTTGTATGATATATTTTACAGCCATATCTTATTCTTCTTTAATGATGTAAATATATACAAGACTAAAGGGTTCTATTCTAGGAAGATATATACATAATATTCCTACTGATTACAAAAATATTCCTATTTATTTTCTTATATACAATTAGAGATTTAATTTGATTTAATCAAATCTCATATGCCAACAATTATAGAAGAAAAATGAAATGAAAAAGTCTAAGTTGCCAACGAATGAGCCAATAAAAGTAAGAATTTTAATGGGCTTGAGTTGTATGATATGAATTGCTTGAATTCATTTGCAATTGATATGTTGAAGATGCTTCAAGAGGAGGAGAAATAGTTTGAGAATAAACAACAAAACTAGATGAATATTCATTTCATATCCTCTTGTTATTTTTATTCTATTTTATTTTTTATAAGTAACATTATTATAATACATAATCTGTTTGTTGTTTTAGTATACAAAAGGATGTTTTTAGAAAAAGGTTATTCGAGTTTTATTATTAGTTCAAACTATGAAAAATAATTGTAAAAATGCACTAAGAAAAAATCAAACAAAAAAAATGTTCTTCATTAAATTTTCTTGAAGACCATATCATTAGCTTAAATCAAAAGAGCAACCAATAAATACTTTAGACAACTAACCGGTCAGTATGATTTTGATCTAAGGGGCAATTTTGGAAATCCACATCTCGAATCAATATTTAAATTAATAAGATAACTTTTTCAAAAAAATAACGATACTATTTTTCTTCATTTCATCTCTCGAAGCTCCAACTTCCTAATTATTTGTTATATGCAAATGTCATCCTAGCAAAATTGCATATTTAGGTTTTTTTTTTCTTTTTTTTTTAAATATCTTGCACATTTGATCCTATCTCTATTTTTCCATCCAATTATAGACCAAAAAATGCAAAACTGAGAAGATCCGATGGTACTAAAATAGAAACTATTTTATGGACCATTAAAAGAAGCATAATCTATCTATATTTATTTTATTTATTATTTATTTATTTATATTATTTATATTTATATTTATATTTATATTTATTTATTTTTTATATATATTTATATATATATTATATATAAAAGTACGAGTTAGCATGAGGAAATTTCTTCTCTTTTTTGTGAAGACTAATATACCCCTATTTAAATTATATTCTGATTTAATTTTATGGCAAAAAGGTAAAAGAAAAAACATCCTAGAAGTATAATTAGACAAGAAGTCTATCCTACATCAACTTTATAATTATCTTTTAAAGTTTTACAACTCATTAAAACATTAATGATAACATATCTATATTTCTTCAAAAATTTCTTTGAAAAGTTCTTACTTATTAAGGAACCTCAAAAATATTAAAGAGACTGAAAAAAATTATATCACATTCATGCTACATGAATAAAAAAAAGGTACTATTTAGTTAACTAAAAAATGTATAATTGGCTTAAGAACAAAAAAGTCAAAAGATAGAAATTATTAAAATCAACAATTTGATCAAAAATATATGATAAAAATAGTAAAATCAATGGTAAAATGGATCATACCGAAAGAAAAGCGAGTTAAAGCAAAAAGAAATGGTGAATTGATAAAAAAAAAAAAAAAAAAAAAAAAAAAAAAAAAAAAAAGGTTAAACGGTAAAAAAAAATTGATTGACATTGGCTAAACACGGGATAACAAAAAAAAAATGGATCAAATCGATAAAAGAACAAACAAAAAAAATGGTGAATTGATAAAACAACAAGGTTAATCGGCAAAAAATGGGTAAAATCGGTAAAAAAAAAAAAAAAAAAAAAAATTAATGACATCGGCTAAACACGGGATAACAAAAAAATGGATCAAGTGATATAAAAACAAAATGAGTTAATTGGCAAAAAAAAAAAAGTGAAATATGTGAGAGAATATGTTAAATAAAATCAGACTAAAATTGGGTTAAAACGGAGAGAACGAGTGAACTGATTAACAAATGTGAAAATCAACTAATGGGTTGATTTGAGAATGGATGGATCGATTAATAAACTGGACAAACCATAAAAAAATTGTGAACGAACGGGTTAAAATAACAAAAAAGAAATGATAAACTCAATGTAAAAGCAGGTAAAATCGATATTTCTTTCGTAAGATTTTAAAAAATTATAACTTATTAAAGAATTAAAAAATAAAAGGCCACTTTCGGGCTATAGGAATAAAAAAAATACTATTTAGTTAACTGAAAAACTTATAATCAAAATATAGAATGGTTAATATTTGTGAAAAATGGTAAAATTCTATTAAAAATATATATGATAAAAAAAATGGAAAAATGAGTTAGATAGAAGAAAAACGAGTTAAAGAAAAAAATGGTGCAATTGATAAAACAAAGGGGCAGGCCGGCAAAAAATGGATAACTGGTAAAAATGAATGATATTGACTAAACATGGGATAACAAAAAAGAAATGGTAACCGCAATGTAAAAGCAGATGAAATCGATGAAAGAAAATGTTAAAATAACAAAAAAAATGATAAACTTAGTGTAAAAGCAAGTTTACTCGACAAAATTGAGGAAAATTGGTAAAAACATGTTAGATTAGTTAAAAAATGGATTAAGCATGTGATTGAAAATGAATGAACTCATAAATAAATAGGTATAACCGGTAAAACTGATTAAAGGTTTAGATGAAAATATAAAGGTCAAGGAAGAAAAGAATTGATATTGTTCATTAGTTCAAATGGTTGTTTTAGAATAATAATTATGTAGACATTTAGTTTTATATTATAAATACTTAGTAATTATAGTTCATTTTTTATTTTCAACTCTTGGTTTTAGCCATTTAGGTAAAGGTGAAATACAATTTACCACCTTTAAAGTATGGTGATGGTATCAGATACCCCCCCTAAAATATTGATTGTATACCCCCCTTCTGTTGTTTTGTAGTTTTTATTTCAAAATTACCCTCGTCCCTTACATAATTAATGAAGATGCAATTTTATTTTGATAAAGTAATAAAAAAAAAATTATTTATGAAAGGGGTGTCGGTATTTTTGGAATAAATACTACAAAATTATAACAGAGAGGGGGATAAGTGTTGCAATTGATACTTTAGGGTAACTGATACCACCTTCATACTTTGAGGGGGGAAACTGTATTTCCATCCTTTAGGTATTTATGATAATAACTTTAAATTCTTGGGAACAACATAGTAATATTTAGTCAAAAAAATTATGTGATATGTCACTAAGACCATAATATGATGAAAAACTATTTTATGATTCAACTAACATAAGAAATTAGTTAGTCACGCAAAAAAAAGTTGAAATAGGTGAGAAAATTGGTTGAATCAACATAATAATAGGTAAAATCTACTAAAATTGGGTAAATCGGATAGAGTGGATAAATTAATTAACAAATGGGATAAAACACAAAAACGGGTGAAATCGGTCAAAGAACGTGTTAAAATAACAAAAAAAATAGTAAACTCAATGTAAAAGCGGCAATCGATAATACATTAGATAAGTCTTAAGAAATGATCAATTATTAAAGAACCTAAACCACCACAATTGTCCTATATAAATATAATAAAGTACTGCTTAGTTAACTGAAAAACTTATAATTAGATTAAGTTAAAAAAATTAAAACATATAAATGGTTAAAAGTGGTGCTAACGGGTAAATTTGGTTAAACTGGAGAAAATGAGTGAATTGATTAACGTATATAATAAACCACAAAAATCGGTGAAATTGGCGAAAGAACGGATTAAAATAACACAAACTGGTTTAGATGGAAATATCAAAGTCAAAGAAGAAAAGAATTGATATTATTCATTAGCTGAAATGGTTGTTTTAAAATAATAGTTATGTAGACATGTAGTTTTATATTAAAAATACTTAGTAATTATAGTTCATTTTTTATTTTCAAGGGTTGATTTTAGATATTTATGATAACAACTTTAAATTTTTTGGAACAACATAGTAATGATTAAAGCAATTTAATCAAATAAATTATGTGATATATTATTTAGATCATAGTATGATTAAAAATGATGATATGATTCAACTAACATAAGAAATTAGTTAATCATGTGCAAAGCACGTGCACTTTTCTAATTTGAATAAAAGAAATTAATTAATCACGTGCACTTTTCTATTATTTTAAAAAATTATGACCAAGTATCGGACCAAGAAAAGAATACTGGGGTTTCAATTGTCAAACTAAAATATTCGTATTCCACTCTTAACATTTATTGTATCAACGGTAAATGTAATGTACTCAAATGTACATGTGGAAATAAATTTCATTTTCTATTTGCCTTAAAAATTAACAATTTCGCATGTATGCATATTGTAATTGCACCACTATGTATAAAAACAAATATTGAGATAATTTCAAGATCAAGACATCCAGAATGAAGGTCGTTTGTTTGCTTCTGGTCCCATCATGACAGCTAATTTATTTTTTTGGTTAGACCATGCATGACAGATAATTGAACTAAATATAGTGTCCATATCTTTTGTGTGGCCATACCAAGCAATGACCACCAAATATGTAAGGTTGTAAACGAGCCGAGTGGTATCGAGCGAAACATTGTTCAAACTAAAATTGAAACTTAAATCGAGCTTGAAATTTTGTTTGAGTTTGATTTGATTACTTACCGCCTCGAGCTCAAGCCGAGTATCAAGTAACTTGATATTTTCACATATGTTTTATCCATTTTTAGCTTCTTGAGCCGAACTTCAAAAATTATCAAACCGAAAATATTGTTTAAGCTTGTTTGATAAATATGAAGAATCTAGCTCAATCGAACTTTTATCAAACAAAATATTAAGCTGAATTTCGAGTACCTTGATTTGAATTTCAGCCCCGTAAATATGTGTTCACAAAACATCCCAAATGCCTTATCACATGTGTTGTTTTTCACAAGAACAAAGAACGAAATAAATTTAATTCAATCCAATTCTTTTGCATTTTAATCTAAACCCAAACAAGAAACATAAAAAAAAATCTTGATTTCTTCCCAACACCATGGAAAAATCAGAAGTCATTGCAGTTATAGTCCCACTCCCAAGCCAAAGCCACCTCAACCAACTTCTCCAACTCTCCGCCGTAATATCTTCCTACACCTTACCAGTTCACTACCTCGGCTCCGCCACCCACAACCGCCAAGCCAAGCTACGCGCCCACGGCCTAAACCCTAAAATCAATTTCCACGATTTACCCACTCCACCAATCGAATCTCCTAATCCAAATCCCAACACACTAGACAAAATTCCAACACATCTCACCCCAGCAATCGTGGCCTACATGAACCTGCGACAGCCAATCACTACCCTCTTACAAGAACTCTCCTCAAAAGCAAGAAGAGTTGTAATAATTCATGATAGGCTTATGGCTGAGGTAGTTGAGGATGCTGTTTTAATTCCAAATGTAGAGTGTTATGCTTACAATTGCCTCTCAGCTTTCAATTTATTCTACATTTTGTGGGAGTCAATGGGAAAGCCAATAGATGTGGGAGAAGAAATAAATAAACTTCCTTCTGTTAAAGAGTTTTTTCCGGAGGAAGTTCTTGAGTTTATAGTATCTAAACCTGAGAATTTCAAAAAGAGAGCTGGAGATATAAATAACACAAGTAGATTGATTGAAGGTAATTACATTGAGCTTCTTGAAAGAGAAGAGATTAATGGGAATATAAAGCAATGGGCTATTACACCAACCATGAAATTAAACAATACAAAAACAGGGCATAAATGCTTGGATTGGCTTAATAAACAAGATCGGAGATCGGTTATATACGTGTCGTTCGGAACGAGTATTTCGATCTCGGATGAGGAAGCTAAGGAGCTTGCAATGGGGTTAGAACTAAGTAAGAAAAAGTTTGTTTGGGTAGTTAGAGATGCCGATAAAACGAATATATTCGATGGAGAAGATAGAAGGATTGAATTGCCAGAAGGTTTTGAAGAGAGAGTGAGAGATTATGGATTGGTGGTTAGAGATTGGGCGCCACAAATCGAGATTTTAGCTCATGAATCGATTGGTGGATTCATGAGCCATTGCGGTTGGAACTCGTGTTTGGAAAGTATTACAATGGGAGTGCCTATAGCTGCATTGCCTATGCATTCTGATCAACCACTTAATGCTCTGTTCTTAACCGAGGTTTTGAAAATTGGACTAATTGTTAGGGAGTGGGGAGAAAGGAATGAAGTGGTGAAAGCGTTGAAAATCAAGAATGTTGTGGAGAGGTTGATGGGGTGTGAAGAAGGAGATGAGATGAGGAAAAGGGCTAAAGAGTTGAGTGTTGAAATCAAGAAATCAATGGAGGAAGGTGGTGAATTTTGTAGGGAATTGGATGCTTTTATTGCTCATATTACAAGATGAACTATTTTCAAGTTCGAATTTTGTTGCCTGGTATTAAGGAAGATGTATTGCTCTTTCAAGATGTTCATGATCTGTTTCAAGTGTATAGTAATTTGGAATGAGTACAAGATATTAATCTAGTGATACAAAAAGAAAACAAACACCATAAAGTTATTCAATAAGAGTTATTCACTTGAAATTCCTTCATAAACCATGAAGTTTTTGTTAATTGTTTAAAGTGCACAAATGGATTATTGTCATTTTCAAAGTTAATAGGGAGATTATTGATATTTTTTTAGGTTAAGAAGGGTGTTTTGTATCATTTGATAGGGGTATATAAATGTCATTTTGGCTTCGGAGAGTTTTTTTTACTAACAAAAAAATAACATAGGGGTTTTTTGTTAATTAAAATAATACAGAGGAATTTTGTTAATTAGACAAATTACAAGGGACTTTTTTGCATTTCACTCAATCTTATGATTCTTTGTTGGTACCACTAAATTGTTATTTTAAACCCTAATTATCTTTAGTTATGGGTACCTTTCCATTGTAAAATGCGCCGTGCAATCCAATATCCAAATAAATCTCGAAATTCATCACAATGTCATATCTCCCGGAAGAATTATTTTACATAGTGTTCATCATATTGCCCGTGAAATCTCTTTTGCGATTCAGGTGCGTATCAAAATTATGGTTTAAACTTATCGACAGTACATACTTCACAAACCTTCATTCGTACCACATAAAACGAAATTCCAAAACTATTTTCTTAACGGGGGCACATAACCATATTGATATTCCTTCCGTACATGCTTTAACTTTTGATGTCCGAAACAATACCAAGGCCGAAGCCAAAAATCTCACACCCTCTTTATTCTTCGTCCATTCTAAAGTGTTGGCCTGCAATAACCTAATTTGTTTAGTCTCCAAATCAGTAGATCGCATTGTTATTTGGAACCCCGCGACTCTCAGGCAGCGAGAAGTGTCGTGGTCGCCCTCGCCTTGTCTTCAATTAAAGTGGAGTTATGCATTAGGCTTTGGGTACGATTATAAAACGGACGACTACAAGTTAGTGATACTAGAATTTTCTAGTTATTGGTTAAGTAAGTAACAAACATGTTACAATGTTCATGTTTATAGCTTGAAATCAAATTCGTGGAGTCGTGGACCCACAAAGAATGAACTAGGGAATCTTCGTACTACTCCGGGAGTTCATGTCGATGGAGTTCTGCACTGGGTTAATTCTCCTATACCGTTAGAAAATAAGTTTGAGATTGTTGCCTTTGATTTGACCACGGAAGAGTGGACTATGCCGCCACCAATACCGCCAGGGCCGAGCACATGTTTGAAGAAAATGATTTTGAGTAACCACCATGGATCTCTATGTGCTAGTTTCCATTATATTTATACACATTTTGATATGTGGGTTATGTGGGTTATGAAAATTGAAGGCATAAACATTTCTTGGAGCAAGTTGTTTACAATCAAGGATGTTTATTACAATAGTGGACTACGAATTATGGCCATAGGAAATTTGAAGAAGATGAATCAACAGAAAGTGCTCATCAGATTTCATGATAAATTGAAGTGGTATGACATTGAGAAAAAAATTAAAGAAGACGTTGATATTTTTGGTGCATCCTATATTTACAATTCCCTTATTACTATGAAGGTCTTGCTCGAGTTTAGTATTACCTTTAAGCACATATCATATGACGAATCAAAGGTGCATTTGGTATGTAGTTGGTACATTACTATGACGGTCTTGCGCTTTTATTTTATTTTTTATTTTCCAAGGATTTAATCCCTTTCGAGACGCGTGATTAAGTATTGAACCTCTCCTAACAGGGATTCGAACCTAAGTTCGCTATTTTGCAGTGAATGATCTCTTCCACTCGATCAATTACATGTTGGTAACTAGTGGCATTTTCTTATGCTCATTCTTTGAATTTATTTCATATGTCAGCAAAAGAATGATTAGCAAAAGATATCTATACTACTACTAAAAGTACGAATATTTTAAGTTTTTTTCTTTTTTTGTGAAGACAAAAATGCCCTCTTCCCATGAAATTGATAAATATAATTAGACATTAATTTTATATCAAATTGGTAGGAAAATATTTTCTAAACTACAAATATAAGGAAAATGTCTAAATTTGTTTATTTCCATTATGTTCCATCACTATTTTCGTTTATTAATGACAAGAATTCTCAAAAGTTCAATCTCTATTCATTAGCCCTAAAATCCATCACTACTTTTGTTTATTAAATTACCCACTACCATTTTCTACATATAAACACATAATAGTAGAAAATGCATACACATAAGAAAATTTTACTATAACTCTCTTATTTTTCTTAATTTAGTAACTTTCATTAGAATTGTTCCAATAACCAAACTAAAACTCCATGTACCCCTCGAAGTTGTACTTCTTGTTGTATTAAATTTGAAATAAAAGAACACTGTTTTTTTGAATAGTTGCTAAAATATATGTGTAAAATTGTTATAATGTATTATCAATATGTTGTTACGTAAAAATATTATTTGTTCCATTTAAAGATTTAATATAATATGTCACTCCTTAAAAAAATCAAATTCTCTTAAATATCATAAAATTAATTCGAATAAGATTTCTAAGAAAATCGATGGAACCAGTGAAATCCAGTAAAATTGTGTAAAACTGGTGAAAAAATGTAAAATCAGTCAAAAACGTAAAATTGGTATGAAAAATTCAAGTGAATAACATGTGAAATTAGTGAAAAAACATGAAAAATAGGTAAAAAGGGTTAAAATGGTAAAAAGAGTGAAATCAGTTAAAAAAGGAGTTTAACTGGTTAAATCGGTAGAAAAATGGTTTAAACTGAAGAAAAAAAACAAAAGAAATAGACCAAAAATGAGAAAACGATGAAAAATATTTAACCAATAAAAAAAAGGGATAAATCGCCAAAAAATTCGGTAAAATTATTTTTTAACAGTGAGAACATATGAATTAATGAAAGTTTGGGTGCAGTTTGTAAAGAAACGGATAATGTCAATAAAAAAAGCTTGAAGTCGATGAAAACATGTTTAATCAATGAAAAATTTAGGTGAATAACATGTGAAATAGGTGAAAACGAGTTAAACTTTAACCGACTAAAACAAGGTGAAATCGGAAGAAAATGGTTTAACTTGGAAAAAAGATTGACGAAACACGGAAAAACAATGAAAAATGTTATAATCGATTAAACAAAAAAAGGCTAACGTCGTCAAAAACATGTAAAAATTGGTTAAACTGGTAAGAATGAGTGAAATCAATAAAATGAAAAAAGTTTAACCAACAAAAACAAAGTCAAACCATTGGAAAAATGGTTTAAACTGAAAAAAACTAAAGAAATCGATGAAAATATCCATGATGAAGTTAATAAATTGAAAAACGGTCATTAATATGTGCTATTTTATGATATAATGAAGTTAATTTTACTCTGATTTACAACAAAATACCACTGAAATTAAATGGACACGTACAATGTATGTGCACTTTAAACCGGTGAAAAAAATACACGTGAAATCTTAAACACATTTGAAATCGATAAAAAAATGTGGTCAAATTTGTGAAAAATGGATGAAAAAGGATAAAATCGGTTAAAATAAATGTAAAGTTTGTGAAAATATGTGAAATCGATGAAAATTAATTCGAACGGAATTTCTAAGAAAAAAGATTAAACCAGTGAAATCCAATAAAATTGGGTAAAGCCGGTGAAAAAAGGTAAAATCAGTCAAAAACGTAAAGTTGGTAAGAACATATTTAATCAATGAAAAATTCAGGTGGATAACATGTGAAATTAGTGAAAAAAACATGAAAAATAGGTAAAAACGAGTGAAATCAGTTAAAAAAGGAGCTTAACCGGTTAAACGGAAGAAAAATGGTTTAAACTGATGGAAATACAAAAAAAATCAACCAAAAATGAGAAAACAATGAAAAATGTTATAACCTATAAAAAAAAAAGGGATAAATTGCTAAGAAAAAATAAATAAATAATTTTTTTTAAACAGTGAGAACATACGAATTGATGAAAGTTTGAGTGAAATTTGTAAAAAAAATGGACAAAATCAGTCAAAAAAGCTTCAAGTCGGTGAAAGCATGTTTAATCAATGAAAAAATTAGGTGAATAACATGTGAAATAGGTGAAAACGAGTTAAACTTTAACCGACAAAAATAAGGTGAAATCGAAAGAAAATGGTTTAAATTGAAAAAAAGATCGACAAAAAAGGGAAAAACAATTAAATTGCTATAATCGATAAAAAAAAATTAAACAGTTAAAATAAATTAATCGATGAAACTTTGGGTGAAATTGGTAAACAATGGTAAAGTTGGTGAAAAAAGTGGTGAATCCAGTTAGAAAAAATGCTCGTGAAATCGATAAAAGTTCGGGTGAAATTTATGAAGAAACGGATGAAACATGTGTCATCGGTGAATAACGAACAAACTTGGCATGAAGTTTACTATGATTAATGAGTTAAATTATGTTCTTATGATCTTATTTTAGAACTAATTTTATAAGATGAAAATGTAATGACTAAATCAATCATCATATTATATTTTATTACAACTATTTAAAACAATCATTTTTTTTATAAACCAATAATAATTAATAAAAATAAATCAATCAGTCATAAATATGATATTCTATGATATAAAAATGGCTAATTTTACTCTAATTAATTTATGAAAAATACCCATGAAATTAAAACTAGACACGTACAACGTACGTGCACTTTTCTAGTCTACTTAAATAAATAGATAATTATTCACGTTATGTTATATTGATGGTAAAATATTATTATTGTTGCTATTATGATGAATAGGATATATGTAAAATTTTATTTATTATCGGAATTAAACTTTTAATCATGCGTGTATCGTATCATATATGCATGATTTATAAGAATTATATCGTATCAATAAGATACAAGAGGCTACATGATAGAACTTTCGATTCGTATTGTTCAGCCTCCGTATTGTATTGTATCTCATGTTTTGTATCATAAATCGTAAGATGTTGAAATAGTAGAAGTAGTTCAGAGTTTCGATTTCAGCACAACCTAAACAATGTAAAGATCCAGCCTTAAAGGCCCATTTACTTTAGGGCCTTGGGTCCAATTAGCCGTACAACTAAAACATGTGGGTTGTGATGTGTTTGGTTCGCCAACTACAATTATAGGCCGACCCATAATTTTAGTCCAAAATTATGTGGATACCAGGCCCTATATATGTTAGGCTTTTCAAGTTAGCCGAATTGATTGCAACTTTGATTTGGGCAGTAGGCCTATTGGTGCATGAGATGTAAGCAACCTTATAACAGCTTTCATAAACTTCTCATCAAGATTATCTAAATGGAATAATTATCTTAGTTCTTATTTAATCTTTTCAACTTAAAAAGCGGAAGATAAATATGAAGAATAACAAACGCGTCAATTTTGTGCCAATAGAATGCTAGACTTTGTTATTCTTCGTAATTATTGAATCCCTATCCAACTCTAGCTAGATATCACTTAATTGTATATATATATATATATATATATATGTATATATATATATATATATATATATATATAGATGATATTTTCAAATCTTACAAAAATTCAAAATTTTCAGAGTGTAAGCAAAAAAGTTAAAGATGGGTTGGACTAGAGGAGAAATATTGGGTAAGGTGAGGTTTTGCTTTTGTATCAAAGGCCAAAACACACCAAGAAAGCGGTCACGAAAACCGACCTCTCCCGCCGATCATTGCCATCAAATCAGCCAAAGTTTCGGAGTCGAAACCATTGTTGAAAGAGAAGGAGTTGTTGGATCAGTTCAAGGCATGCCCATGCATCCTTCGTTGCTACGGAGATGATCACACCACCGAAAATGGCGAACAACTCTACAATATTTTGATCGAATATGCGTCTGGAGGTTGCCTCGCCGATCGCATTACAGAGAAAGGTCTACCGGAGCACGCCGTGAAACACCATGTGAAGTCCATGCTCACTGCTCTCGGGCATATCCACAAAATGGGTTACGTTCACTGCGATGTAAAGCCCCATAATGTGTTGATTGTTAAAGAAGGTACTAATCAAGATGAAGTTGCGAAGCTTGCCGATTTTGGGAGTGCTAAAAAGTCTAGGCCAACCGCCGATGAGGAGCAAGAGGACGGTGGTTTTAGAGGCACCGTTCTTTACGCTGCGCCAGAGTCGATATCCCGACAAGAATACCTACCGGAGTCGGATGTTTGGGCTTTGGGTTGCACCGTTTTATATATGTTAACGGGCAAAGCGCCATGGAAGTTCGACAAAAAGGCACAAGCCAAAGATGTGTTGTTCAAGATTGGTTGCAGTAATGAAATCCCAGAAATCCCTACCGGCAAGAAGATCTCCGAGGAGGCTAAGGATTTTCTAAGGAAGTGTTTGGTTAAGGATCCTAGAGCTAGGTGGAAAGTTGACATGCTTCTTGATCATCCG
Organism: Penstemon barbatus; assembly: GCA_003313485.2. NCBI lineage: Eukaryota > Viridiplantae > Streptophyta > Magnoliopsida > Lamiales > Plantaginaceae > Penstemon > Penstemon barbatus. The sequence goes on along the minus strand of CM064883.1, from coordinate 19,769,477 downwards.
TTCTTGAAAATGCCGACGGTCGGAAGCCGCCACCACCACCACCACCACCACCTATCCTCAAGATTTCATTTGATGATGCCTCACTGCTTTCATGGTCGAAATGGTGCTACTGTTCATGCATTATAATGTTGGTGATATGATAAATTTATCATGAATTTTTGTAGACTCAAAAAGTGTATTTTATTTTACAAGTGTAAATCAAATTGAAACTATTTAATATGTATTGTGATGTCTTGCTGTTTTTTAATAATGTCATATAGACTGGGAAAATTTTTGTTCAAGTTTGGTTTGGCCAAATCCATTCAACCACCAAGTAAGAGTATTGCATTTGTTTTGTGGTTGGTCACTCTCCTGGGAGTTACATTCAATCCCAAAGCAAGTGTATTACAGCCATGTAATTACTTTGGGTTCGACCAAACCCGATATGGGTAAGAATTTCCCGATAGATTGTTTACTATTAGTTGAACAGTTGTACTCTGTTTCATAAAATTCGTACATTCAATAGACGTTCAGTAATTTCCGACTATAAACACACATAAATTCAATTATGTAGGTCAAAATTTAAATGATTTTAGTAAAATTAATATTAAGGGTGGTAATCCAGCAAGTTGAGGATGAATTAGATCGAAAATATGTTGGGTCAGAATAAAATTGTTTTTTAGTTTGTGAATTCATTCATCCACCAAACAACATTATGTTTTAGTTTCTCATTTCTTTTTTTACCTTTCTTTTTTACGATCTCAAATTTTTTCTGCATTTTCATCTCATTTTTTTTATAACCGAAGAAAAAAATAGTTCTAAAGAAACTGAAATATAATATTGTTTGGTGTATGGATGAATTCATAATTAATAAAAAAAATTAAAGAAAATAAGAAATTAAAAAATAATGTAGTTTGGTGTCAAATTTAAATTTTGCGAGAAAAAATTTGAAGGAGAATTACTCAAAATTTTGAATAACAATTTGTATCGAAAATGAGATAATTATCACCAAATAAAAACTCATAAAAATATAATGAAAAAAATTGTGATAGAAATAAAATAAAGAAAACAAATTGAAACAAAAAATAAATAAAAAAATAAAATGAAAATAAAGAAAAACTTTGAGACCATAAAACCGAAGGAAACAAAAGAAATTAATTGAAGAACTTGAAACGTAATATTATTTGATGGATGGATGAATTCATAATTAATAAAGATTTAGTTTTTAATAAATTAATAAAGAAACAATATATTTGTTATAAAATGGGCAAGGGTTGTTTTGAGAAATAAAATATTCAATACATTAACAAAGGGGTAAATGTTACAATTGATACTTTAAAGGGAGGAAATTGTATTTCACCCATAAATTTATTAAGTATTCTTTTTATTGGACTAGTTATTTATTTTTTTTTATAACCAATGAATAGTTATTGATCCAATCTAATTTTGGCGATTCAAAATAAAATTTAAATTTATGTAGATGAATTTGAAATTACCCACGAATGTGGTCTAATTTGCGAAGACGAATTTAAAATTATTTATTGACTTTCCAAAAAATATTAATCTTATACATCATGTTATTTTAAGATTATTTTTGCGGCCATCTTCATATCAATTTTTAAAATAATTTTTCTTTGATAATTAAGTTTTAATATAGTTTCGTCTCAAGTACTTAGATTATTTACTCATGCAATGAGGTGGTGGGTAGTTAACCTCAAAGTTTAACTAAATATTACCCAAGAATTATATCATGGTAGCGATATGGATGATGATCTAAGGTTGGCCCGGTTCAAATCTGCACGTGTGATAACACAAAAAAAAAAAAAAAAAAAAAAAAAAAAAAAAAAAAAAAAAAAAAAGAAGATCAATCTGAGAAGAACTTAATTTACAAACAATTTGATACTTCGTAAAATTCATTAGGAATTTTGACTAACCGTAAGTTTGAGAGGGTATTCGTAGTTTCACAAATAAGAAAGAAATTTTTTATAGTCCAGCAAAACTTTAATGAGGATTCTTATCTTTTATCCAAGAAAATAAACAATTACGACGTCTAAGCTTATACATGTTTTAAATATGCTAAATACTCTCCCCTTAAAATATATAAAAGTAACGAACTTGGAATTGCAAAATATTTCAGTTTTGAATAATTATATCCTTTGGTTATATATGTTTGTTCATTTTGAAAACATTAGACAAAATTTTGCGCTCACAAAAGGTGATAATTGTTCGACTGTCTTACAATAATAAATTTTGTCTATAGTTGGGGCAAAGGATAAAAATATATAAAATTACATTTTGTTTATTTCATAAGATTGCTTTCTGAATTCTGGTATACTACTTTATAATTTTGTATTTTTAATCCCAGTTTTCTTAAAAATAATTTGTACTTTAGGTAACATAATTTTGTACTTTTTAGTCCCAAAGTTTTATAACATTCTGTATTTTTGTCTCATAGAATAGTCAATGTTTAGCACTTTTGATTCTAAATATATAATTGGGGAAAAATGCAAGATACTCCACTATGTTATGTTAAACTTGCAAGAAACTACTCTGTGAAATTTTTATTATGCCAAACTTTCTTGAATATTCGAAAATCCTGCAAAAAATACTCAATTTGTAAAAAATAGGTCGTTTTGGATCAACATATTTCAACGAATAATTTTAAAAATATTTCACGTGAAATTGTATGGATCAATTTGAAATATTTTAAAAATGGTTTCTTGAAAATACGTCGATCCAAAAAGACCTATTTTTTATAAATTGGGTTTTTTGTAGAGTTTTTGAAAGTATAGGAAAATTTGGCACACTAAAAATTTCACATGATAGTTTCTTGCAAGTTTAACATAAAACATGGGAGTATTTTTGCATTCAACCCAAATAATTGTCTCAATTCTGCAATGTTTGGTCGCAAATTAGATGAAAAAGAGTATTTTTTTTTTTTTTTTTTTTTTTTATGAGGGAGATGAAAAGGAGTTGATTGAACCAATAATACAAAATATTATAAGCAAATGATCAAAAGTGCAATTTCATAAATTGTGAGACCCAAAGTGTTCTTGTGGTACTAAAAATACAATTTTCAGATACAAAGTACTTGAGATATAAAAAAAAAAAAAAATTAATCTATCTCGGCTATCTAATCACAATCACAAGACAAATATAATATCTTATAATTTGTCATTTTCCCAACAACGTTATTCAATAACAAATAAGAGTACTACATTTAGACGTAAATGTTTTGAGTTTTTTCAAAAACGATTTGAACTAAATAATTACCGAAAAATAGATTTAGATCTGAAGCCCCCAAAGATAAAAAAAAAAAAAAACTCAAAAACATCCCATTTCATGTATACCCCACAAGAAGTTTCTCATCAGTTGCACCAATTCATCATAAATTGAAGTATTAATTAGGGATAAATGCTTGATACTATCCTATGTTGCTCAATTTGTATAAAACTATATTGTGAATTTTGTTTTTTCACCAAATTCTTTTGTACTTTAAAAAATTTGCATAAAATATTCAATCTCAGTTAGTTACTAACATCTTTAATTTTTGCATAATTTTGTTTGCATAAAACTACCTTGTACTTTTGGATGTTTGCGCAAAACTTCCTTGAACTTTTAAAATATTATACAAAACTCCTTGTATTTTTGAATGTTTGCGTAAAACTCCCTTGTAGTTTTGAATATTAGCACAAAACCCCCTTATATTTTAATTATATCGAGGGGTAATTTAGATAATTCAATTAAAAATTAACCGTGTTAGTTACTAACGAAGATTAGGTATTCTATTCAGGATTTTTTAAAGTACAAGATAGTTTGATGCAAAAAAAAATTACAGAATAGTTTTGTGCCTATTTTATATAACACAGAATAGTATTATGCATTAAACCCTATTAATTATTTCCTAATTCAAGTTCTTTAACTTTATCCAATCTAGGTTCATCTTGGCAGCCAAGTATTATACTTGGTGCACATTTAGTCAACGTGCATAGAAAATGGATCAAAGTGGGACTAACATGGATGAAGTGCAAGTCTTGAGTCAATGACCATGACATGAATTAAATTATAAAATTCGAGTATGGGGACATAGAACAAAATCTAAATTAATTTGATATGTTCCCAAGTTCCTTGCTCTATTTAAGTTCTCAACCATGTACCTTTCTAATAGTACTCCAAATAAAAGGACTCTCAAACAATGGAAAAATGTAATGTTGCAGTAATTATGGTTCCATTTCCAGCTCAAGGACACCTCAATCAACTCCTACAACTCTCCTGCCTAATAACCTCGTACGACATCCCCGTCCACTACATCGGCTCCGCCATCCACAACCGTCAAGCCAGACACCGTGCCCACGGCCTAAACCCTCACGACATAGCCAAAATCGATTTCCACGATTTTCCCACTCCATCTTTTGCCTCTCCCCCTCCAAATCCCAACTCACATAGCAAATTCCCTATACAACTCCTACCATCCTACGAAGCCACGTTGAGCCTACGCCAACCGGTTACTACCTACTTACGTGCCATGTCAGCGAAAGCCAATCGGGTTATAGTCATTCACGACTCTATGATGGCTTACGTGGTACAAGATGTTTCTTTAATCCCTAATGTTGAATCATACGCATTCAATAGTATCTCCGCGTTTTGTCTAGCCTCTTTTAGTTGTGAGAACACGAGCAAATGTTTCCCAAAAGAGTTGCCTTCTTACGAGGGTTGTACACCGGATGAGATCAATGATTTTGTAGCTTTACAAATGGAGTCACTAAAATTTAGAGTTGGAGATATATACAATACCTGCAGATTAATAGAAGCTTCTTATTTGGATATTTTAGCTAGGGAGGAAGAGGTACATAGTACTAAAAGGAAGAGTTGGGCTATAGGGCCAATACTTCCTACTAAATTATCATCTAATGGACAACAAAAATGTTTAGAGTGGCTCGACAAACAAGAGGCGAAGTCCGTTATTTATGTTACGTTCGGGACCACAACTTCAATGTCGGATGAGGAAATAGAAGAGCTAGCACTCGGGTTAGAACAGAGCAAACAGAGGTTCTTATGGGTGTTAAGGGATGCCGATAAAGGGAATGTCTTTCATGGAGAAGCTAGAAGAGGTAAGCTACCTCAAGGTTTCGAAGAGAGGGTGAAAGGAATGGGAATAGTGGTGAGAGATTGGGCACCACAAATCGAGATTTTAGCTCATGAATCGACGGGTGGATTCATGAGCCATTGCGGTTGGAATTCGTGTATAGAAAGCATTACAATGGGAGTGCCTATAGCAGCTTGGCCTATGCATTCAGACCAACCAAGAAACACGATGCTTGTTACGGAAGTATTAAAGATAGGCCTTGTTGTGAGGGAATGGACAAATAGGGAAGAACTAGTGAAAGCATCAACTATTGGGAATGTTGTGAAAAGATTAATGGCTTCGGAAGAAGGGAATGTGATAAGAAAGAGGGCCAAGGAGTTAGGTGCTACCGTTCGGCAGGCTACAGAGGAAGGGGGTGTGTCTCGTGTCGAGTTCGATTCGTTCATTGCCCATATCACCAGAGACAATGACCTATTGCGAAAAGAAACTAGTTTGAGTTCTTCTTTGTCTTGTGATACTTCTTCCCCTCATACCTCTGATGTTTAGCCTTGCCCTATCATCAAAAGGTAGCAGTTATAGTTTATAGTAAGTAAGTTTCATGCTTTTTTAGGATTATGATTTCCATGGATCCAAATTTTCGTCGTTTCCGTAGGAAACTTCGAAAAGTTTCTGCTTATGAATCAATGAAAACAAAAAAGTAAGGTATAATTCGGGGACTCTTTGTTTGCCTTGAGATTCTTTTATTTTTCTTAATTTAGTAATATTCACAATTTTATGTATTGGTAATGTAGCATTAATTAAATATATAACTAATAATATTTAAAGTAGCGAACCCGAGTTCGAATCCTTAATGTCCGATGTTCACATATAATATGTCCGATGTGCTTTAAAGGATTAGGAAAGTTTGGTGGGGGTGGGGGTGGGGGGTGGGGGGGACAAGCAAACTCCATCAAAGATTAGCCTGAGTGCTGAATCATATTTGAAAAAAATTTGGCATCTAATTCTAATTGACAGTATTCAGTAGCAAACACCGGCTACAAAGAACAAAACGGGGAAATTACTTTTTTTTTATAGGATAGACTTACTTGCAATTTGGTACCATTGGATACAAAAATGCAAATTTGGTATCATAGGATAGGTTTTTATTGCAAGTTTGGTACCAAACCAAATGTTACCCCAAAATTAATGATAATTTAACCCCTTTGAAATGCACAATGTTCAATTTATTCCCTCGTGGTTTAAAAAAGAGCATTTTATCCCCTAAAATTTTGTAAAAGTTTCACATCGTTTCCCTGATATTTTTATAGGCGGCACTTTATTCAATTTTATTATGATAATGTGGCATTTTACCCCCTGTGGTATGATAAATATGGCAATTTATCCCCCTATTTTATAAAATAGTTGCCTACTCTCAATTTCGGCAAGTGAGTTACACTCTCCGGTTGAAGGGGGTAAATCGCTTCATTAAAAAATTTACAGGGGATAAATTGACTTTTTTTCCAAATTATAGAGGGGGAAATTGAATATTATGTATTTTATAGGGGGTAAATTGTCATTAACTTTGTAGAAAATTTGGATTTGGAACCAAAATTGTAATGAAAATCCATCTTATGATACCAAATTTGTATTTTCGTATATAATAGTACCAAAAGTACAAGTTAGCCGATCCTATGGTACAAAAAAAAACAATTTCCCAAAACAAAATTTATTGTTGCATTGCATAAACTGCGGATGAAAATAAAATAATAGGCCCTGTTTAGAACCATTTTGACCCAATATTTTCAAATTCTCGTTGGACCAAAAGTGGTTTGGAACCCTTTTCGTCAGCCCATTCACGGAAAATGTTCAAACAGTCCCACTTGCTTGTAGGCTGCAGCTATTAAATCCTATAAAATATTACTCTCCGTTCTTTTTTATATGGCGCTTTACATAAATTATTTTGTTTCACCTTAGGATTTCAAATTAATTACCTATTTTTTAATTTTATCTTTATTTATTAATCTTAGTCTTATCATCTCCTTATTTTTCTCTCTTTTATCATTACTAACCAATAAGGATATTTTAGGTATATTTGTTTGTTTTTTTTCTAAAATTTATGTTATTTATTAGATTTCTTAATTCATGTGCAAAACTCTAAAGCGACAGATAAAATGAACGGAGGGAATACCTATTTAATTACTCCATCCATTTCATATTATTTGTTTCGAAGTATTATTTGCCGTTATAGAAGTTCAATGCAAAATTAATTTACTTTTATCAAATTTACCCTATCATATTAATTGTTCTAGCTTCTCGTTAAGAGGAGAGAGAAAAATAATTATTACTATTCAATATAAGGGTATTTTAGGATTTTTATCTTCAAAAATGATGGCTATTTAATAGGTTTCTTAATCCGTATGCCACTACCTAATTCGATAAATGATATTTCGAAACAAATGGAATATCTCTTTAATCACACAAACTTAAAATAACAACCTTCCAATCATTAGCTTAATAATCATTTATCACACAATATAATATCAATAATTTACTTTAAGATGATTAGACACCTATCAAAATAACTATAAATAATATCTCACAATTTTCAATCAAAATACTTAATTGATTAACATTTTTTACATGATTTCAACCAAAATACACTCAGGTCATGTTCAATTATTTCGCACAAATTTATTGAAGAATCTTTAAAATACTCAACCAAAATATTTTCCGTCGAAACAAGACCAAATCAATCCAAATTACATCCAAAGAGGGCAATAGACATGGAAGAAGAAGTAGTCGGTACACAATCAACCCGTGTTAGCTACACTTTTTGTTCCCTTCTTCTACCCCAACCAACCCAAAAAATCCCTTAAAATTTTCATACAAGTGCATTCAAAATATCAAAATTTTAAGCTTTTTCGAAGATGACAAATAATACGAATTTGTTACCCGCCCGTGTGAATCAAGTATTTAAACGCATGATTTTATATATGTCCTTGAAACCAAACTCACAACAATATTGAGTGCATTTTACAACACAAACTGAGGTAGTTTGGGTAAAAGATAAAACAAAGATCAACTAAACTTATGACAAAAGTAGACTTATAACCTCAAAAGATAAAGAGTACTCTGTACTGGGGAACTTTACATCACATGTAAGTAGAAATATATCCTACACAGGAAACTTATCAGCAGTTGCAATTATTTTTGGTAAAATATTATACTTTGCAATTATGATATTTTATTTGCTCTTATCTTTGCAACTAATTATTTTACTTGGTGCAGATTTCACCTTCTACATCAAAAGAGATCAAGGTATCATGGATTAAGTGCTTAGTGTTGGTCTTTTTCCAATACTATAGCTTTCTTTAGATTATCAACAACAACAAAAAATATGTTAAATCATTTTTCATCCATGAAAATGGATTGTCCAGTCTCCTTTTTTAGTCCCATGACTCCCATCACATCATTACTTAATTTAAATTCCCAAAAAAAGAAACCAAAAAAAGAAAAAAGTAATCAATTCAAGTAATTGTTCCTGTTTTTCTAAATTTTTATTATATACAAACACAAGAATTAACTTTGCAAGTCACATCTTATACAAGTTAGATGAACAGTACTAAATTGCATCAATAGAAAAATGGCAGCTTCATGTTGGATTTGGAAACATAGAAAAAGGGAGCTTGCCGATTCATATAGAAGTATATTGTGCATAACCAATTTTCAGAACAAGAATACAAGAATCACAGGCACAAAAGGTTATAATAGGCTAAATGAATACTTGTAGGCCTTTCACAAAATATATTCTAACTTAAATCTAAGATTAGAAAGGAAAAAATATCATCTAATATGTATTAACTCGAACCAAATCAGATGATAAGAAATAAACATATTAATCATTAAGTACTACTTAAATTCGAATACTTCTAAGAACGGTATGCGTAATTAAAGACTCAAGCTTTCAAAATGTAATGTCCTAATGACAATATTTTCCTAATGCCACGGTATCCAGTTAGTATTTTAAGATACAAGAGGCTATTGTTCGTTATTTGTACAAGACTACAAGGTAAACCGAACCAAACAAGAAATTTTTTGACAAACCATCAAACTTTAATCTAGTTAAGGAGCTTACACTATTTTGTGTTCTTTAGTTGTATGCAACCCATTTGAAGATACTCAATTTGAATACTCCATGAGGGTTAACCAAATAACCGAAATAAAATAAAATTCCGACCCATGAAACACCACCATATACTAAATAAAAATTTAACTTGAAACAATTTCTTTAATTACAGATCTTATCATTCGAACTTCTAATTTTGAAGTTTTGCATAAAAGTAAGAAATCAGATTAACATGCACAATGCTTTTCTTAAATAGATATATCAACTCTCATTACCCAAAAGTATATGGTCCAAAATATAAGTCATTCTTGATGTTTTAGTCATGGATCAAAGTTTCGTTTTCGATGTATGTTTCTGTTAGCTAAATATTGAAAATTGTTCGACAGAAATGTTTCTGAAACACTAGAAAAATATATGAAAAAAGTTACTAAATTAAGAAAAAGAAAAAAATTCCAAAGCAAATATAAAGTTTAAAGAATACAACTTATTTTTCTCCATTGATAAAAAAAAGGGAAACTTTTTGATGTTTTCGATGGAAAAGATTGAAATTTTGATCATGGTTTTAGTCATAAAATTTGACTCTTCCTATGAAAATTATTTATAACTTATGCACCACGAAAGCTAACCCCCTTTTGAGTATTTCCCAAGTTCTTGCTCTATTTAAGATCATGGGGGTATATGCAACTACTCATGTAACTTCATTCAATGGAGAGCTTAACAAATCACCAAAATCAACATGATTATAAAAGCACAGAACAACCTCATGTTGCCGTTATCATGGTTCCGTTTCCGGCTCAAGGACACCTCAATCAGTTCATGCAACTCTCCTGCCTAATAACATCGTACGATATCCCCGTTTACTACGTTGGCTCTGCCATCCACAATCGCCAAGCCAAAGTCCGTGTCAGTGGCTTAAGCCCTCATGATGTCGCCAAAATCCATTTTCACGATCTCCCTACTCCATCGTTCGCCTCTCCACCACCGAAGCCCAACTCATCCAATAAATTCCTTGCAGTAATTCAATCCGCCTGTGATGCCACATTGGGCCTACGCGAACTGGTTGCTACTTACTTACTAGACATGTCCTCTAATGTTAAAAGGGTTGTCGTCATTCACGACCATCTGATGGCCAATCTTATGTATTCAACTGTATCTCCGCATTTTGTCAATCCATTTTCAACTGGGAGAATAAGGGTATACCTTTCCCAGTAGAACTCCCAAAAGAGTTGTCGTCTATAGACGAATGTGTATCAGATGATTTACAAAGCTTTGTAGCTTTACAAGTGGAGCCACTGAAATATAGAGCTGGAGATATCTACAACACCTGTAGATTGATAGAAGCCCCTTATTTGGATTTATTAGCTAGTGAGGATGAAACTGGTAACAGGAAGAGTTGGGCTGTAGGACCAATACTTCCTACTAAATTCTCTTCGGCTAACAAATCCATCAAATGTTTAGAGTGGCTCGATAAACAAGAGGCGAAGTCTGTTATTTACGTTACTTTCGGGACAACAACGTCTTTGTCCGATGAACAAATAGAACAGAGCAACTCTTCCTGAGCAAACAGAAGTTTTTATGGGTATTAAGGGATGCGGATAAAGGAAATGTTTTCGATGGAGGAGTTAGAAGAGCTAAATTACCAGAAGGTTTCGAGGACAGGGCGAAAGGAGTGGGAATAGTGGTGAGAGATTGGGCACCACAGCCACAAATTCTGGCTCATCTATCAACTGGTGGATTCATGAGCCATTGCGGCTGGAATTCGTGTATTGAAAGTATTAAAATGGGAGTGCCTATAGCAGCTTGGCCTATGCATTCAGACCAGCCAAGAAACACTGTGCTCGTAACAGATATACTGAAGATAGGTCTTCTTGTGAGGGAATGGACACAAAGTGAAGAACTAGTGAAGGCATCAACTATTGAGAATGTTGTGAAAAGATTAATGGCATCGGAAGAAGGGAACGAGATAAGAAAGAGGGCCGAGGAGTTAGGTGCTACCATTCGACAGGCAACTGAAGAAGGTGGTGTGTCTCGTGTTGAATTGGATTCGTTCATTGCCCATATCACCAGAGACAGTGATTTAGTTTATGAAAACTGAAATTCTTGCTTTTTCTAAGCTTAAGATTTCATCATATTTCTATTGTATGATAAAGTATAGACACAAATAAATGATGAGATCCTTGAGGGAAACTTTTGGACACAAAATAAGCAAATAAACTCCAGTGAAGATTACCTCAATGCTAAAGAAAAGAACATGGAACACATAACTTATGTACAAAAAATGTTGAGATACACTTGATTACATTTAAGGGTCACTCTTGAATTATTAAGCAAAAGCAATGCAAAAACTGGATTAGTATTAATTGAGTCACATACATGCATGATACAGCTTAAACATGGATACCTTCATTGAAAATCAAGAAACGATGATAATAACGATTATCCGTACATTAAAGAGTCTTATTAGTATTAAGACATATCAGTTTTAAGGGTCCGCTTGACACGGGGATAATCAAGTTTGAGTCTAATATCATCTCATCATTAACAGCTTGCAAAATAATTAAAGATACAAAGAATGAATAATGATGGAATACAAATTGGTGTGCATTGCATTTGACAATTTCATAAGAACTTATTCAAAAGAGTAAGAAAATGAACGCTCCGTGATAATATGTTATATTGCAGAATGAACAAATCAAGCAACTGATCCAGGTACATTTAGCATAAGGAACTATGCACTTGCAACCAAATCTATTCTAGTCACCGAAGGACAAGAAACTCAAATCTTCTCAACAAAGAAAAGAAAGTATCCCAATCCACAAGATAAGAGTTTTCATTACATGACCGAAGTGAAACTAAAAGTATTGTTGTATAACATCACGGGAGGACAGGGAGCTCTATGGTAGCTAAACAGAAGTGCTACCATGTAATTAATTTCCTTTGATGGCTACTAAGTTTGTCCACTAAAAACATCACGGGAGGACAGGGAGCTCTACTTTGGTGAATGACAAGAAACTGATCGACCCGCCCATGATCTGTACAGAATTTTAGTGGACTTCCCTTGTAACGTGCCTCGGGTTCCTTGATCTCTTGCTTCGATGGATGTCGGCCTCTACATAAGATAGCATCTCGTTATGTAAGTATGCCTTAGGCATTCCAAGTGCAGATTAATACAGAAATGTTCATAAAATTTCTATGTTCATAAAATTATGCAAATTCATGGTATAGACCTTATAAATTTATATGGACTGCCAGGAGAAGACTTTTTAAACTTGCTATTAGGAGGATAAACATCAAATATTGGTCTGATTTTACTAATCTGCAAGTTACTGAACATCTCTGTCATGGAACTCTCTTCTACCAATTCCTCATCATCAACTTTAATCTTTATATTCTTCAAGGACCAAGGGACACCTTGACGACCAACAATATAACCTAGAAACTTAAGGTGTTGATATACTTCAAAAGACTCCAAGGAGTATAGACACCCATTCTTCTCTTCTGCTACCTTTTCATATATGTTGTCAAGAGTAAGGTTAAATTGGTCATAAAGTATCTATCGCAATATAGAGTGTTAAACATATCACATGGATATCAACACCTTAAATTGCAATATAAAGTTAAATTGGTCATAAAGAGTAAGGTTAAATATCGAAATAATGAATAAAGGAAATTATTCGTTATTTCATTTCACAGGGAGGCAAATTGTCCATTAAACATATCACATGGAGTTAACTTGCCAAAAACCCAATTATTTTACTTGGTGCATATTTCACCTTCTACATCAAGACTCAAGAGAGATGGGGGTAACATGGATTAAGTGCTTAATTAAGTCTTTTGTCAATATCAAACAACAACAAATAAAAAAGAATTGTCTCATTTTTCATCCATGCAAATTTCTAAAAAAAAAAAAGAAGTGTAATAACTTCAGGTCATTGTTCATAATTTCTAAAAGTTTAATTATATACCAAACAAGAATATACTTTACTTCAGGTCATTGATCCTTACGAAAATACAAAATTCAATTATTCGTCAAAGCAAAAAAGAAATTTTAGACAAACAATTTGTTGGGTTTTTGAATTCGAATCAAACCGTAAAGTCACTTACTTGAATCGCATCGAATAATCACCGGTTGCTTGAAGTGGATTACCCGGAAATAATTCTTCATTCGCCATTTGATCTAACAGTGGTTGAATCACCGATGCTCTCACGTTTTGGTGCTCCCGATCAAGACACAAATCACGTACGGAAATGAGCCATAATTCCACAATCCAAATGCCCCAATTATTATTGATGATATGTCCATATATATTACCCGGAATATATATACATGTAACTCCTTTTATCATGTGAAATATATATATTTATTATACATACGTAGGAGAAATCGGAGAGGAGTGCTTAAGAGTTGAAGTGCCAATTTACAGAGAAGCCGTAACTTCTCTGTTCTCTCAAATTGGAGAAGTCCACTTTTGGACTTCTCTATTTTCAGATTGTGTGGGGAAGCCGTATGCTTCCCCCACTTCAATTAAGTGGGGAGTTAATCTCCCACTAAGGGAGGTTAACTCCCTAATGGGGTGGTTACAAATAACCACTCCCTCCAAATCTTTCTTTTCAAAATAATGGATCGGGTCGGGTTAGCTTGAATGGGCGTACCCACCCGTCTCAAATCAACATCTCCCACTCGCACATGAGGGCTAAACCGAGTCTACAGTGACTACTACAACATACTCATCAACTTCATACAGACAAGTGGATCGTGTGACCGGCGAGCGCAAGAGCATTAAGTGTCATACACCTGTTAGGGTATATAACAACTCTTATTCACAAAACACGAGGACATCAGGACTCGCTATACCCCAAACCTCATTTCACTAACCGAAGTATCTCTGATCCCTCAAATAAACAAAAGAGCATACTTCACTCCACCACTCACTTGAATTCACAATCATGTCTCAAACTCTCAAGTTCGACATATTGGCTGGCCAGCTTTGAATTCAAGCAGCGTGTGTTAGCTTCATAAAGTCTTCCTTTCCTACCTGAATCTTTTGATCTTACTTCGGCAGCTTTCCTAGACACGGACCGCATCGCCGTATGATTCATGGCTATTAGTGACGTGCTAAAGTAGCAACACCTTGGTAAGATCTCGAGAAACGGTCAAAAGTCATAAGGGTACCTATTGAGGTTGCAATAAACCTCTGGGCCTCACACAATGAGTGAGCAGGGATCTTTCACTCATTTTCCAATGGTCACTAAGGCACACGTGGTATGAAGCACGTGCTACTGTAGTTTACTTCGTTTCTTGAAGTGTATGTCATTTAAACTACACAGTACAGATTTTAGTACAAGTGTACATCTACACTTTACCTGAATTTTCTCCTTATCCTCGGTAAAGAATTAACTCGAGAAATTTCACATCTGGCCATTCGACAAGTTTAATGGATGGTGGGAATCCAATCTTCTTCGATTACTTGTATATACAAAAGTAATCTCATCTTAATTAAGCAATCGATACCTTTCTGATCTTGCACTCATGCAAGACTGTGATTACTTTAATCAAAACAGTAATCTTTAATCGATTATAATTAAGGCGATCCTGGTTTTATCTTGCGCTCTTTACAAGGATAAAACAATCTCATCTCTGCACGTTCTCAACGTCAAAGGCAATTGCTCGTGTGAGAGAGCCAATCTCTACTTGTCCGACATATCTTAGGACATTGAATGTATGATTTCCAAATCATGTATACAAGCATTCAAATGTCACATAACTTATGGGCTTGATCTATGAACTTCCAAGTTCAATTAGATCAAAATCTACGCAATTCTAGAGATTGCTAGGCAACCCATGTAAGAATCTCCAGTTATGGTCTTAGTACAAGAAACTCGACCATCTATTGTACGTAGATGCTAACTACAAAGTTCTCTATTAACTTTGTAAAGATATCTCCACAAAATTTCTCAATTTTGTTTAAGTGTTTGGTCTCACTAAAATAGTATCTATATTGCAAGCTATAAATGTGTTTCGCAACATAAATGTCAACACAACTTGAATGTAGCTCTTTACCTTCCCGAAGAAGTAATAAATACCTCTTGACCAAACAACTATCCATACTGCGTATGTGCCATCAATTTTACAACAATTGTACACATAGATAAACATGTCTCACTATGCTTAAGAGATCAATTGCAGTATAATAAAGGTTTCTCGATAACCTTTTCATTAAAGTCTATAAATCATACAAATGTTTTGACTTATAATTATTGACCAGATCCATGGCACAACATAAATCAGAGTAGGCAATTAGTTTCAAACCAATTAATGATTCCATCAAGATTGGAATCAATAATCTAGACATTTCACTCAAAGTGCACATTTCAAGAATCAAAATTCTACCTCTTACTATTAGAGTATCAGTAGGTATTAAATTCAGAATTATTCAAGCGTCGATTGACCACTTATAAAATTCAATGAATTTCACCAAGTTTTCTACCTACAAGTCCTCAATTCATTCAAAAATAATTAAGGACGACCATTTTCGAAACGGTCCTTTATACTCAAAGTTATCCCAACAAATAGGGTATAACTCAAACATTAAGAAATGGAATCCAGTATTCCTAATAATAACTTAAGACAAAAGGCAAATGTTATTCATCCATCAAGATAAAAACCAACGTGATTGTTTAGACAATCTCTTATTGCCTAAAATAATCTTAAATCTCAAAGATTTCAAGTTCGAGAACTTTGATATCTCAACTTTTCAGATTAATAGTCTTTTATTCATTAGGAATACTTCCATATCTAAATTTTGACTAAAGTAAGATACAGGTAAGAAACCATGTGCCCCTTTGAAAAATCAACCAATACAAAAATTGGTTTAAATTATAGGCAGGTAACTAAGTCTTCCTTCCATTCGGTTAACGTATCTCACCCATGAGATATGAGAACATCTTTCAGTATTTGAAACAAGTTATGGTTCAGGTGTAGTCCTTTCATTTGAATGGATCCAATAGAACATAAATTGCTCCCACTCAAAAGAAGCAATTTTGGATAATCACTTCCAAGTGATAAGTCAAATGAATAACTATCCCTTGAACCGGTTTACACTAACACGTTCAAATACATAAAGTTCAGTTTATCTAGTAAATACATCTTTCGAAAGATTGTATTTATTGATTTAATAAGAATTTTACTTCCATCTCATTGTTCATCCAAGAACATAAACCATTAGACATTATATATCTTCCAAAGATATATTTTCTTTTGTAATCATGTTTCTAAACACATTAGAAATAAGTTAAGACAAACTCAACTACTTGATCACATTGTCTAAGGTAGCTTAGGTCAAATCGTCATCTGACCCTAGCTTTTAGATGTTGAAAATTACTATTATTGAAGGTTCACTAAATATGCATTCAATGTTAACAAAATTTCCACATGGAAATTCAAGGGGTTAACTTGAGATGCATTGAATCCCATCCTATCCAGAAAATCGAGTTACTTCCCTTAACACAATTATACAAATAGAGTGTTAGAAATAACTGATACTCATATGTTTCATTACATGGATCACGAAATGATCATGTAGATATTCATATCCTTGATCTAGTATCAGAACCTTATGTTCATCGATACATTTTATTCTCTAGAATTTCAAAAACACTGAAGTATTTTAATTTTGCAAGAGATCAAAATAAAAATAATCAAGTCATGTAATATCCTTATAAAAGTAATGAAAGGACGGATTCATCCAACCTTCACTAATATTAAATCACTAGAATTGATCAAAATGGAAGTTTAACTTCAACGGCCTAACGAAATAGTTCTAGTGTCTTGTTTCAATTGAAACAGTGCAAGGGCAAACCAATTTTCAGAAACGACTTGTAAAAGTCTTCTTATTGATTTAGTGTTTCCACTAGCCCAAATTGACCTAAACAAATATGCCTTTAACATATTTCGTGATGCATCAGGTGTTGATTGTACAACAACAATCAACTATGCAATTGAAATGTTTAGTCAAGAATGACACTTCAAACTATTGTTAAATGTCTAGAACATTTAAGTATCACTCAAAATGATACTAATAAAGTCAACGATGAATTCAAGTATAAATCCAATTCAAGAACAAATTCAACAGTCAAGTTTAGTTTCCCGAAGGTACACAAATGTAACTTAATAAACTTGAGTGAGGGCGCAAACACTTTTCAATTATTAGTTACCATAAACCTATTGTCCACATAGGATAAGGTTAGTAACGTGTTTTCGACAAAACAATAATTATAACAGTGTTATTGAGTGCTATCTTTTCAACTTCATCCATTCACGAGTGAAAAAACCAAAATATGGTAAATCAAACACTTATAGTCCCATGCCGTTTCAGATTATCAAAATCCGGCAGTCATTGTTCTTCCAACTAGAAATATATTCAGTCTCCTTTATTTCATTGCCTCTATTAATCTAGTTTTATTTTTCTTAGAGCCTATGCCCCGTTAAAAATAGATTTTGTCACAAAGACTTCAGTTTTGGTCTAGAAACACCAAATAACTTTTTAAGAAGTACAATGAAATACTTACCATTTGAGAAAATCGTTTTACAGATATGTAAATCGACACGACCTTTGAATGGTCTTTAAAATGGAACGAGACTGAATCGAACTTGAATTCAATGACTCAAAAGAGAAGAATTATGACATGACTTTTAATCATTCATTAAGTTTGACTTTACTCTCATAAGTATCCAACATACTAGACAAAAATATTTGTCCAATTGGTCAAACTTTAAAAGTCCAACGTCTACCTTGTTAGAGTTGTATTTCTATACTGCTCCCTAAGGATAACGTTCTACGATGCCATAATTTCAAGACTAGAGCGGAATCATGTCAAAAGACATGAAGAAAGTCTATGATCTCTTTCTCAAGTAATAAGACCACAACAGGTCTTTAATGACTTGATAAATGTTCTCTACAACATCACATATTCCTACTCAAATTCTAAATCAACATCGACAAAGTGTTGCAGCTTTGTCAATGAGTACTTTTGCAAGTACTCATCTAATTAGAATCTATTGCCATGATCTGTCAATATAGAGATATCATATTAGCCCATCTAAGTATATGTGATTTTATACATAGCAAACTGAACTCGTTTTAAATCCCATAAGGTACAAAATCGAAAGGGTCACTACGTGCCCAATCATCTCCCATATCCAAATGATCATTATCACTAATTCAATCCCTTAGTATAAAATCTAGTAGTTCCAGGTGAGAATTACTTAAATTCTTCCAACCTAGGAACTCCCACTCGAGTACTAATTCAAAGTACTTACAAATATTTAATGTGCATCGTGTTACATCTTAACACGACCCAATAAAGTGCACATAAGGAGATAAGCGTATATCAAACACGCATCGAGGTAATAACACATAAACGAAATCATGTGATCAATTAAGAATCACCTTAGAAGATTCTAATGTCAAAGCCTCAGGGGACAAAAAACTAACGAGATTTGTCTTACTTAAAAGAAGATTGAGTGAAAAACTCATATTTTCGAAAAAAGTTTTAAAGTTATCAAAAACTTTTAGGAGAGAGAGAAAAAAAAATATTCAAAATATTTTTCCTTCAAATAGTTCGTAAGACAAATTTTAAATTTCAAGAGGAAAATTTATAACATCGTTTTTCAACCAATTAGATAAACGACAGATTCATTCCATTAAGATGGAATTCAATCATTTAGTTTTCTTCTCTTAGCCCTCGGCTAAAGAAGCGTCCTTATTGCATCAACTTTAATGTTTCAAGTCCATGACCACGAAACTCGAAAGTGTGCATAAGCTTTTATTAGAATTACTAACATTTTGCAACTTGCATAAATTGCAAAAGAGGTTCAGATTCTTATTCATATTGTCGCTCTCCCACTAAGTCCGGCATACGTCACGTTCTCAAACTAAATTGAGTTAAATATTAGATCAAGCTCATAAGCTAATCAAAATAACTTAACTCATGCTCATAAAAGAATATTTTACACTTATTTTCTGCTTACAAGCAAACCAAGTTCTAATTTCACAAAAAATTAATGGAAAAACAAATTTTCCAATTTAGAAAATAAAATTATTAGAACGTCATAAATAAGTGTTGAAGTACTTCGTTTTGAAGTCAAACGTTAGAAAATATTTTCAGAGTTTTCAGAAATAAAAATCAGAATATTTCTTGATATAAAATGATTTTAAATCATTTTCTACATGCATAAGAAAATTGAAATTGGCTTAAAGTGTTTTCTAACACTCCCACTTACTAGCCATTTCCTCAAAAATATTTTTCTGGACCAACATAAAAATTTCAAATTTTTTCTTCAAAGAAAAATAATTTTCTATTTTAAAACATTTTCCAAGCATCAAAAATCAAGAAAAATATTTTACATTCTGAAAAATTAATTTAAATTCACCAAACAATCAGTAATAAAATTCTGAACACATAGAATTTTTTTCGGGCAAAAAATGGACACCGGAATACGCCGCACTTGCGTGACACTGCCATGCAGTACAATCGCAGATGTGGCGGCTGACATGTCATGCCACGTGGATATGCACATTGTGTTGAGCACACATGTGGCGCCTAGCTGGCTGCCATGTGTGTGCTGACTGGGCTGTTGACCAAATCAACACCTTCACGCGCTTGCGTGGCGCGTGTGACACACGCGCCGTCCTAACGGCGTTTCCCTACGAAATGCTTCTGGCTACCCCAACGTTTTCTGGCCTTCTGATTCCTATGGTGAACTCGGTTTTTCATTTTGACCTTCGGAAGTACTTGTTTGAGCAACCAACAGCCGCGATCGAGAGTGGGTATGAACAAAGTAAATGTTCATCTTCTTCAAATTTCCAGCAACTTGAAGAAATGCGACAGGAACTTCGATTGGCAATATCTCTTTCGTTATAAGTCCAAATTAAGCATACTATATATGGTTAGAAACCTCTCGACGAGAACTTTCTAACGGTACATGAATCATCTTATAAGCCGCAACATATAATTCACAGAAAATTAAACAAATTTCGGCCAAATAATAAACAAAAAATCATATCTCAATTTCTACATATCCAATGAGCACGAAATTTTGCAGAGATGATCAACAACATGTAAGCATGCTACGTACAAATTTTCGGACCAAAATAATAAACACATTTAAATCCGCAAATAAAATGTCAAACAATTTAGACATATATGGCAGAAACTTGAATTGACCATATCTTTTTCATTTCTAGTCCAAAAATAGATTTCCATACATGGATAGAAAGATAATTTCAAGGGGATTCTAATGGTATACAGCACGTCACATGAATCCAAGTATTGAACCGGGAATCCGCATTTAAAGTTTCAGCAAATAATTCAATCAATAATTTTTTTAGAACAAATTTCTCAACAAAAAAATCTGAAAAAATACAGTTGCATTCAAGAACTTAAAATCATGCTCCAGTAAAATTTTCATACCATTCTAACGAGGGAATCACAAACTGCCATTAAAGGTCAAGCATGAACATAATTTCAAATTTCATGAAATTACTAAAACTAAACATGCTTTCAAACACCATATAGCAAAGGAACTCAACCAACAATGGCTCTGATACCAATGTTGGGTTTTTGAATTCGAATCAAACCGTAAAGTCACTTACTTGAATCGCATCGAATAATCACCGGTTGCTTGAAGTGGATTACCCGGAAATAATTCTTCATTCGCCATTTGATCTAACAGTGGTTGAATCACCGATGCTCTCACGTTTTGGTGCTCCCGATCAAGACACAAATCACGTACGGAAATGAGCCATAATTCCACAATCCAAATGCCCCAATTATTATTGATGATATGTCCATATATATTACCCGGAATATATATACATGTAACTCCTTTTATCATGTGAAATATATATATTTATTATACATACGTAGGAGAAATCGGAGAGGAGTGCTTAAGAGTTGAAGTGCCAATTTACAGAGAAGCCGTAACTTCTCTGTTCTCTCAAATTGGAGAAGTCCACTTTTGGACTTCTCTATTTTCAGATTGTGTGGGGAAGCCGTATGCTTCCCCCACTTCAATTAAGTGGGGAGTTAATCTCCCACTAAGGGAGGTTAACTCCCTAATGGGGTGGTTACAAATAACCACTCCCTCCAAATCTTTCTTTTCAAAATAATGGATCGGGTCGGGTTAGCTTGAATGGGCGTACCCACCCGTCTCAAATCAACACAATTAACGATAGAAAGAACTGCCCAGAAGTTCAACTCATAGTTGGTCAATTTGTCCTGTATTTTATAAACAAATCGCGCCAGTTCGAAACAGAACAGTCACACTGTTTTGGATTCACTGGTTCAGTTTGGAGCGGACGTGTTGGTTCGTTGCAGAATTGATCCAAAATACGTTGGGGATGGGCACGCGGGTTAGATTTCACTTCCTTCGATAATTGGACTTTGGAATTGGGCCAAAAGAACAAATAAGTTCCATCTCATATTCTCTTAAGGAGCTTAAAGTCCTTGTGTTCTTTAAGGCTGCGTTCACTTTGGACAATTGATAATCAGTCCAATTATCAAATCGGGCCAATTAATTAATCAGCTCAATTCATTAATTATCCGTTCGGCAGATAGTAGTGGCCCGATTAAGTTAATCAGTCCATAATTGATTGGGCTGTTCGGTTGACCCAATTAGTTATTTAGGACAATTTTGCCCCTGGAAATGTAGTTGATCTGGCCGTTGGTTTGGAATAATCCTGGTCATTCATTCAATCGTATATCAACATCTTCCAAACCCTAATTCATTCCCATTTTGAATCTCCCATTTTCATGGCATTTGTCAAGGGGGAGAAGGATTAATAAAAAATCAACAATAAATGCGAAAATCCCGCAGCTTGAGCCTCAAAGTGCACCCTTCGTCATGGAAAAACGAAAAAATGTTCAAAAATCAAAAAATCCAAATCAGGCCGTTGAGCTAAATTTCATGGTACCAAAATCGAAATAAATAAACATAAAAACCATAGGGGTCATTTAAGCAATTTAGCACTAAATTTGATGAAGAAATTTAGATCTCACCTTCCCTTTAGATGTATTCGCGCAGCAAAGCTTCTTCTGGGCAGAGGTCTTCGAATGGAGAAATGGGAGAAGTAATATGTATTTATGTTTTTTTGTATATGGTAATTTTATAATTTAATTGAAGAGGAATGACATTTTAGACTTTTTGTATCTGATAATTTTGTAATTTCAGGGAAGAATAAGGGCAAGATGGACTGATAAATATGCAATTGGGCCATTAAATCGTAATCGGAGGGTGGGAGGAGGAATTATAATTGACCCAATTAGGGGGTCTGGCCCACATATCGAACCGAAATGGTTGGGCAGCCCGTGTTTTAATGAGCCCAACTGAACACACAAGTAGCCCTCAATTACAAATGCTAATGGCTCAATTGACAGTCAATTGAGGCCTAATCTTGCAAAGTGAACGTAGCCTAAGTGTATGCAACCCATTTAAAGCTAAGAAAACTTTCATTCACATTATTTATGGTATTGAAAAAATGAATATAAGAAAGGATAAACTACAAAACACCCCTGAGGTTGATCAAATTACCAAAATCCCCTAGGGGAATAAGAAACTACAAGAACACCCCTCGAATTAAAAGGACTTGCAACATTTACCTAACATTAGCCATTACCTACTAGCGGCAACGCCGGCAATGACATCCATCCAATCATACTATGAGAGTGTTTTCGTTATGTTTCTAATAACACATGGGTATATTCGTGATTATTAGTACTATTACAAGTGTTGAAATGAGATTTTTGACATTTTGTATCCTGAAATTATAGTATTTTGACACTTTGCATTTTAACTTAAAAGTTTTGGCACTTTGCAGTCTGAAATTATAATTTGTTTGACACTTTGCACTCTAGTCTGTGTTTTGATGAGAAATTTCAATGGTAGAAGGGTAAAACAGTCCTTTACGAATATTTATTTTGGCACTTTGAACCATGACAATATAGATTTTGACACTATGCACCTTCAAAATATAGAATGTTGACACTTTGCATCCCAAAATATAAAATTTTGGCACTATTCATCCCAATTTAAAAATTGTCACTCTGCACCCTAGAAATATAACTTGTATAATATTTTGCACCCTAATAAGTTTTCCTTTGAAAAAAACTCATGAATGTCATCGATGGAGAGGTAGAATTGTCATTTATATGCACAATCATAAACATGTTATTCTTAATTTATGGTGCAAAGTGCCAACATATTATATTTTCAGGGTGCAAAGTGTCAAAATCTATATTTCAGGGTACAAAGTAAACAAAAAAATCAAAAATGACTATTTCATCCTTCCATCAATGGATTTTTTCAACAAAACACACACTATAGTGCAAAATGCCAAATTAAATATAATTTTAGGGTGCTGCTAAAATTTTTAAATTAAAGTTCAAAGTGCCAAAACCATATAATTTCAAGATGCAAAGTGCCAAAACCCTGTTGAAATGTAAGTAACATAATATATTTCTTAAATGTTCATTGGAAATCATTAGTCGCCAAATTCTGCATTTATAACCCTAATATGTGATTTATTTTGTAAGAGAATTTTCGTTAATCAGATTTATTAAATTTTGTTCTATATTTATGAAAAGTAAATATTGCGACTTAAGAAATATCTCAAGTTTAATATAGCCTATAATATTTTGTGGAATCTTATATTTTGTTAACATGTAAAATATAATTCTTCTCAGATATTTGAATCACATCATATGTCAAGCACATGTAAAATTAATTTAGAAAATATAGAAATTGTAAAGTCATGATAAATTGAGGGGGTGCTATCGCAGTTTTCGATACCTAAGAGGTTTTGGTAATTTGACCAAACCTTCAGGGTCTATTGCAATTCTTTGCTTCTTATATAAGGCACATACAAGTACATTTCACCATAGTTTGAACTAACTAATGTCCGTTGATTTAAAAAAAATTAATTAATGTCCGTTAATTTGAGGGGGCATTCTTGCCATTTCTAATATCCTAGGAGGATTTTGGTAATTTGACCTATCAATAGGTGATTGGCCTAGTGGAAGAGACTAGTCACTATAAAGTAACTGACTTATATTCGAATCCACGTTATTCTTAATTTATTTTATGTATCCGACGCGCCTCGAAAGGGATTAAACCCTTGGGAAAAAAAATATTTGACCAAACCCAATATAATGCTAAACCAAAATTTAACTTGTAACTATTCTTTTAGTTACAGATCTTATCGTTGGAGATCTGAAGTTAAAGTAGATTAGTTTAACATGCAATGTTTTATTCCCTTGTATAGTATAGATATATCAACTATTATTACCCCAAAATATAGAGTTAATGGCAAATTACCCCCATGATATTCATAATTTTCAATTTACCTTTCTATCATTTAAAAAAGAACACTTAATCCCCTGTAAATTTATAAAAATTTCACACCGCCTCACTGATATTTTTATATGTGACACGTTACCCCCATATGTTATGATAGTGTGGCAGTTTACCGTCTTGTGGTATGATAAATATGACAATTTATCCCCTATGTTACAAAACATTTTCCATGCTCACTCTTAATTTCGAAAGTGAATTACACTCTCCGGGTAAGGGGATAAATTGCCCTTTCTCAAATTTACATTTGAAAGGATAATTGAACATTATGAATATCAAGGGGGTAAATTGCCATTAACTCCCAAAATATATGGTCCACAATATGAAGGATTTACGTCGTGTAGCACCAAATAATGGTTAATTTGGATTGATATGAAGCAAGAAGACAATTTTAATATTATATATATACCTTGTTTTGTTACTCATTGGCTGTTAGTGTTAGCTATCCCAATGAATCAATTCTTGATGGATCATCTCTGGCTGGCTCACATTACATTACAATATCATCACACGCCACCTATTAAAGAAAAAGAAAAAGAAAACACAACATTCATGTTAATGCAATTCATTCAATGGGAAGCTTAAGAGATCACCAAAATCAACATGATAATAAAAGCACAGAACAACCTCATGTTGCCGTTATCATGGTTCCATTTCCAGCTCAGGGACACCTCAATCAATTGATGCAACTTTCATGCCTAATAACCTCGTACGATATCCCCGTTCACTACATCGGCTTTGCCATGCACAACCGCCAAGCCAAAGTCCGTGTCAATGGCTTAAGCCCTCACGACGTGGCCAAAATCCATTTTCACGATCTCCCTACTCCATCATTCACCTCTCCACCACCGAACCCCAACTCATCAAATAAATACCCTACACAGCTTCAACCCGCCTGGGAAGCCACATTGGGCCTACGCCAACCGGTTGCTACTTACTTACGAGACATGTCCTCCAAAGCCAATAGGGTTGTCGTCATTCACGACCCTATGATGGCAGTGGTGGTTCAAGATGTTGCTTCAATTCCTAATGCAGAATCTTATGTATTCAACTGTGTCTCCGCATTTTTTCTATCCTCTTTCAACTTGGAGAAGAAGGGCATACCTTTCCCGATAGAACTTCCAAAAGAGTTGCCGTCTATAGAAGGATGTATGCCAGATGGCGTACACAGCTTTGTTGCTTTACAAATGGAGAACCTGAATTATAGAGCTGGAGATATCTATAACACCTGTAGATTGATAGAAGCCCCTTATTTGGATTTGTTAGCTAGGGAGGATGAAACTGGTAATAGGAAGAGTTGGGCTATAGGACCAATACTTCCTACTAAATTATCTTTGGCTAACAAATCTGATGATGGCAAACTCAAATGTTTAGAGTGGCTCGATAAACAAGAGGCAAAGTCCGTTATTTACGTTTCGTTTGGGACAACAATTTCTCTGTCTGATGAACAAATAGAAGAGCTAGCACTCGGGTTAGAACAGAGCAAGCAGAGGTTCTTATGGGTATTGAGGGATGCCGATAAAGGGAATGTTTTCGATGAAGTTAGAAGAGCTAAATTACCTGAAGGTTTCGTAGAGAGGGTGAAGAAAGTGGGAATAGTAGTGAGAGATTGGGCACCACAGCCAGAAATTTTGGCTCATCCATCAACTGGAGGATTCATGAGCCATTGTGGATGGAATTCGTGTACAGAAAGTATTACAAATGGAGTGCCTATAGCAGCTTGGCCCATGCATTCAGACCAACCAAGAAACACAATGCTCGTAACAGATATACTGAAGATAGGTCTTGTTGTGAGGGAATGGACACAAAGGGAAGAACAGGTGAAAGCGTCGACTATTGAGAATGTTGTGAAAAGATTAATGGCATCGGAGGAAGGGACCGAGATGAGAAAGAGAGCCGAGAAGTTAGGTGCTACCCTTCGACAGGCAACTGAGGAAGGTGGTGTGTCTCGTGTCGAATTGGATTCTCTCATTTCCCATATCACTAGAGACAATGATCCATTGGCAAGAACAAGTAGTCAGAGTGGTTCTTCTGCATGTTGTGATACTTCCTCTCAGACATCTGTTGTTTAAAGTTGTACAATTGTTTCTATAGCATTTCATCTATTACTGATGCAGCAGCTAGTTTATGGAAACAAAAATGTTTGCTTTTTCAAGGCTTAAGATTTCATCATATTGCTATTGTATGATAAATCATAGACGAACCAAAAAGAATTGAGATCCTTGAGGGAAACTTTTGAACAAAAAATAAGCAATCTTAACTCCAGCGAAGATTTGCTGAGTACTGAACTCAAATTACTATAAAACTAAAGTTTACAAAACTAAAGTTTCATAAATTATAGATAAGAATCAGAGATAAAGGCATGAACAAAGGAGCTAGAAGTGTTGGCATTAGATTATGGTTTTGTAGTTTCTTACCTGGGCTATGCTGCTCATACTGGGAAGGCACAATATTTGCTACAATAAAACTGTCCATGATCCACTGATGGCTGGTTGTTGCAAGCATGGTGTTCACCTCAAGTCTTTAACAATGAATATGAACCTTTCACATAAAAGCACAGTTGGTGAAGTTATCCTCCATGCATAGACGCTATAGAATAGATATTATAATACTTCATCAAACCAGTATTATTGTCTCAAATATTCAGGCTGCAGGTCTCTATGTCACATACAGCAGAAGAACATGAAATCAAGGCAACTGGATAGTCTGGATTCCAATTGGCAATGGTCAATTTCAAATTTATTTGTACCCTTACAGGCTGAGTACATGATCAATCCTACTTGTTGAACATCTTGGTGTTTTCTTCTAAACCAACACAAATTAGCTCTTAAATCCCTCATCTGCGCATTCAGATTGTTAATAATTCATGATTATTTAATTCATGTTTAAACCAAACTGGCCATTCAAAAGTATATCCTTGTAGCTCATTGTACAAAAGATATTGAGAAGAATTTTTAAGCATAAGCAATGCAAATACTTGATCAGTATCCTGTTGCATACATAGAACTACAATATGGATACAAGAAGGAATAGCAAGCACCCATTCTTCATTGAAAATCAAGAACCGATGATAATAGCGATTATCCATATATAGCAGAATATTAATACTATTATTAGACATATCAGTTTTAAGGGTCCGCTTGACACTGAGGAAATCCAGTTTGAATCTAATATTCATCTCACCATTAACATCTGACAAACTAAAAAAAGTTAAGATACCAATGCATTAATTCATCAGGAAATTATAGAAAAGAGTAAGACGTTGAATTTTCCGTGATAATATATTACATTATAGAACGTACAAATCAAGCAACTCCAGGTACATTTAGCATAATAAACTACGCACTTCCAAACAAATCTATCCTAGTCACGGAAAGACAAGAAACTCAATTCTTCTTAACAAAGAAAAGAAAGTATCGCAATCCACAAAGAGTTTTCATTACATGATTACAGAAAAACACAGTTGTGTGCGTGCACCAAAGTGAAATTAAAAGTATTGTTGTATAACTAGCTAAACAGAAGTGCTACCATGTAATTAATTTCCTTTGATGGCTACTATGTTTGTCCACTATAAACATCATGGGAGGACAGGGAGCTCTACTTTGGTGAATGACAAGAAACTGACCCGTCCATGATCAACAATACAGAATTTTAGTGGACTTCCCTTGTAACGTGCCTCGAGGTCCTTGATCTCTTGTTTTGATGGAGGTCGGCCACTACATAAGATAGCATCTCGTCATGTAAGTATGCCTTATTAATACAGAAATGTTGAAAAGGAGAAATATAACAGTTCATACAGCTGGAGGAGGATAGGAAGAATCCTTAGTCTATCCATCACCAGGTTGAACAGTTCACCAAAGTCATACATACAAAATTCATATTATGCACTCAGGGGCATAAGAAATGCAAATAAATGCCAGTAATTAAAGCTCATAATGACATTATTTACAATCAAATAATCTTAGTATATGAGATAACCATACCCTTGCAAAGGAGTTTCTTATTATAAAGGCAGTGTGCAAACTAAAAAAGTTGACAGAATGCCTTGCACTATTAGGGAGGCACCATGATTTGTGACAGAAAGCAAAAGATATGGAAATGACATGTCTAGAGGACAAAGCAGGAATCACTGCATATGCAAAATCAAATATTCATAGTGCAAGAAAGGATATATAGTTTCGAAACATACACTGTCTTTTCTTCTGATATATCCATGTCTAGAAGTAGTTATAGAAATATTAGTATGAATTTGAAATCCATATGGTAGCGTTAGACTAATATGCAACTTCTATGTTCATAAAATTATGCAAATTCATGGCATAGACCATATTCTATGTGTTAAAGAGAAACCAAACATTCGAGATGTTGCTGAAGTTAGTTACCTGATAAGGAAGAGCACAAATAATGGACTGCCAGGAGAAGACTTTTTAAACTTGCTATTAGGAGGATAAACATCAAATATTGGTCTGATTTCACTAATCTGCAAGTTACTGAACATCTCTGTCATGGAACTCTCTTCTACCAATTCCTCATCATCAACTTTAATTTTTATATTCTTCAAGGACCAAGGGACACCTTGCCGACCAACAATATAACCTAGAAACTTAAGGTGTCGATATACTTCAAAAGACTCCCAGGAGTATAGACACCCATTCTTCTCTTCTGCTACCTTTTCGTATATGTCACTTAAGAAAAGGGGTGTATCATCTGCACCAACAACATCCAATGCCCCAATCTCAGCCAGAAATCTACGATACAAATCGAGGAAATCACTTTTCAAATATTGGAAGCACACGTGATGAAAATTTTCATTTCTCTATCAAAACAGCATTTCATTTTGCGTGACTACAGATTAAATGACACAAAGAACAACAAAATCAAAAAGAAGAAGCTATATAGAGTTAATCATATCAATAGAGAGTTCGCATACATACAAAGTTTCTTCAGTGGAGCAATATGTTTTTCCACCACGGATTATCCCAGTTGTGGTCCACATTTTACCCTTTTTCTCCACCAATTCAGCCATTCCTAACTCTTCGATCCACCGCGCCTTTGATGCCTCTTTCCTTATAAATAAATATCAATTTTGTTCCTCATCCATGAAATTTTTAACAAACAAGAAACAAAGTCCAACCAAAGAAACAAAGAGAGTTTAGTATAACTTGCTTCCCAGATCATACCTAAATTGCAATCTTTGGGTGTCATCAGCGGCATAGAAAATTTCTCCATCATCTGAGTCATCTACATAACCCTCAGAATCACTATCACATGCATATGCTCCTTCAGGAGAAATCAACCTCTCGATATCATCAGCTTCCATTGTCTCAGACTACGAAACTTCAAGACACTAGAATTTACGAATCATAAATAATCTCACACAGAAAAATAGGACAGCTTGAAAAATGTCACCCTCAAACGAGTCTGTAACACAGTGCTGCTACTACAATATAAACACCAAAATAACCTGAAACAACAAGATAAAAAACAATGGATAGTTATGTTCACGTCATAAGAAAACATCTTTTATATTAAACACACAAAATAAACGAAAAGTCAAATATATCCACATAAAGCTTAGATTGAGCATCTGAATTATAAACATATCAAAACCACAGTTAAAAAATATGGAAACAAATTCCAAGTATGAAGTATCTAACATCTAAATCAACAAAAAGATACACAAAATGTCCACAATCTGTCTCTGTAATTGAATCCTTAAGCTCAAATAAAGCCATCAACGAACTTCTTCAGCCCAAAAATCAACTAGGTATTCGGAAAAAAATATTTTGATGATAATAACAACTGAATACAAAATGGAAATATTTGACCAAGGATAAAACCACAATAATTATTTCACTTAAATGAAGAACTTTGATCACTTCTATATCCCATTGACTAGCCATGTTCAAGTTAGTTCCCTCTAATCTGTTCAAGCATTATGAGAGTTTAATTAACAATAATTATCTCAGCACAATAAAAGCAAACAAGGTTTCATGCAACCATAAAATATAGACATATACATAGAAATATGCTCGTTCGCTATATTAATTCTCATTAAATAATAAAGCTAGAACTGTATCAAAATAAGCAATCTAAGATAAGAAGCACCAGTTCAAACTTCTTGAATATCGCAGTCATTACTTTCATAATCAAATACAACTAAATCATACTGATATTAATAGTATTTTCTCCTATGAGACTCTCGAACTCTTTATATTCGATTCTTGTCAATATTAATACCAACCAAGCTAATTTCTATAATCACAATCACCAATATCAATAATTGCTAATGAATATAGAAGAATCTCAAGTAAGGGTTATGTAGGCTTTAAGTCGAGCACAATATGTGCAAGTAAATTACAATACAACGCACCATTTTAACACTCTACACCAACAACCCCAAATAAAATCTACTAAAGTGTATTGCAAAATGTATACATTCTTATGTCAAATGCACTTCACTTTAGCAGCTTTGGATTAAACTTAACACTCTTTTTACTGTTTCTTCATTGTTAAAATCTAGTAAATCAACAACCCACAAAGCTGAAGCAAGAAAATCCATTATTTTAGGAGATTAAACATTGACATCGAAATCGTCAAAGAATTTACTTACCTAGTTCTAAACTTCTAACTGTAAATTGGCTGCTGCATTCTTTGTTTTCTTCTCGACGATGGTAATGAAGTGGGGGCGATTTTAAGTCCGACCCTTCCCCCTGCGATTGCTGATTAGATGTTCAATTGAAAAGGTAGGGCCAACTCATAAGTGAAATTACCATCCTATCCTAATAACTATTTGGAAATTTTAAAATTATCACACCCTGCCCTCATTAAAATCTAAAAACATTATTTTCTTTTTATAATTCTTCTCCCGTTCAAGGACCGACGAAACCCAATATGGAAATTGTTTTTGGTTTCTTCAGTATTTGCTCAGTATAAGCGTGGGTAATTTTGCTTATTGGGCCCATTTCGTTTTGTTAGGCTATGTTCGGTTTGGGCTATTATTAATTGGGTCTAATTATACTTTGGGCCAATATGTAATCTGATCTGCCACTTTATTCACCGTTTGGCAAATAAGTAATGGCCTTATTCGTATTGGGTCAATTAAAATAATGCCCAGTTCGGTTGGCCCAATTAGGTGTGGGAAAAGTATAATGTCAATTTTGCCCTTGATAAAATCTGAGACATCTTCATCTCAGCCGTCCATAAATCCGATTTATGTCGTAATCAAATACACATCAACATTGAACAAGAACAAAATGAGGACCTTATTATAAAAATACCAACAATCAATATGCAAACTTTAGAATTATATAACAAACACTCAAAACTAAAATATGCAACTTATTCATCGATAATCAAATACACATAAAAATTATACAAGAACACCTTCAGGACTATATCAACATAAAGATCAGTTTCCACTTTCCACTCAAATCAATATGCAAAGTTTATATTCAAATATTTTCAGTACAATCTAAAGGCATTCAACAAAAATTCATATTAAACACATAAATATTTCAGTACAAATTCTAAAAATTAACAAACTTTGTAGGATTCTCAAGAATGGCAATAGAGAATCCTAATAAGAGATATTCTTTTTCAGCAATTAAAAGTCACTACCCTTTTTGGTGTTTTAATAAATAGTGATAATACAGTCACCTTCCTCACCTCCAATTTGTTCAAAAGTGGAAACAGGAAACATGAGCAACTTTTCATTCATAATAATTTTCAGATTGAGGTGGACAGACAGAGAAGACAACCAAACCCCAGCTCTTAATAAGCTCACATTTTTAATCTTTATGACCATATACTTGCAAAATTATTAGACTATCGAAATTAAATATTTAATACTTTTCCTCATAGCTACCCATTTGCACATACAAACAGTCCATTCTACCGCACATACACGAATGAAATTATATGGAAAAAACTTACCTCGGCAATCCAAGTGGAATGGAAGCTTCGGTGCTCTAACCTACAATTCGAGAAAATCCAAACATTAGGGCAAGCAAATAGCATGGATAATTGAATAAACTCTGTATAAGAACAAAATGAAGGAAGAAGTCGAAGGCATTTTCTCCAGAAATGGCGTCGGTGCTCACTTGGGAAGAAGGGGGAAAGTGGTCGCGTGAGAGTAGGGATTGAAAATTTTCAGAATTTTGTTGAATTTCAGCTGGTTATTTTGTAATTCCTATCAAATCAAGGGGCAAATTCGACACAAGAATTTTAATCTGGGCCGCCAAATTATAATTGCACGGGAGATCGTCAAATTGGAATGGGCTGGATAAAGGGGGTGGCCCACATATTCGAAAGATTAAGACGGGCTGCCCGTTATTTTATCAGCCCAACCGAATGGAATTTTATGGCCCCAATTAATTTATTCTGCCATTTGGGCCTTATACTGCAAACCGAACATTGCCTTATAGTCTTATCTAGGCTTTGTGTAAAAAGTTTGTTACCAAACACCTCATTGATAAAGTAGCCCAAGCAGTCAGTCCAGACGAGATAAATGGACCCAATCCAGTCTTTATCACGTCAAAATAACCAAATGAGGCAATATTAAAGGTGAGTTTGGCCTACTATACGAGAAGCAATTATAGGAGAATTAATTTTACTACAACTGATTTTGGTAATAATTGATTTTAATAAAAATTAATTATATAATAATTGATTTTATATAATAGCTTTCGTAAAAGTAACACTTTAGTAGCTTCTAAAATATGTTGATTTTTTGCTTCTCGTGATCCAAAAGTTATTATGATCTTGGAGGCCAACGTGATTTTACCATGAAAATTACGATTGAGCAGAAGTTATTTTTATAATCAGGGTCAAACACTTCAAAAATCACAGTAGAGATCTAAAAGTGATTTTAAGAGCTCCAACCGCTGGGTCAAACTCACCCTATTAATAAAAAATTTAGTGGATATATTTCTGATTAAGTATATCTATAATTCGAAAGACATAAAGCAAATATAATTCTAGGTCGATGTTCGAATCTTATATAACATAAAAAGAAATATGCAAATATATATACATAATTATTTCTTATAAATAATATTAATTATCGGTAATTTAACAAGACGAGATTCATAATCTTATTTTCAACTTGATATGTTCTTTTTGGAATTAAATGGTTAAATGTGTCCACATCCCCTTATAATACAAACTAATTCTACATAGGGCTGAAAATCAAATCAAGCTACTCGATACTCGACTCGAGCTCCTTCGATAAAAGCTTGTTTGAGCTCGGTTCGTCACACTAATCAAACAAGCTTGAACATCATTTTTCGTTTGATAACTTTTGAAGCTCGGCTCGAGCTCGACTCGATAAGCTAAAAATTGAAAAACTACATGTAAAATATCAACTAGATTCGGTACTCAGCTCGAGCTCGTTCGATAAAAGCACGTTTGAGCTCGGCTCGATTAAAATCAAATCAAGCTCAAACACAAAATTTCAAGCTCGATAAAAATCAAACCAACCTTAAACAGTGTGTCGTTCGACACTACTCGGCTCGATTACACACCTAATTCTACAATATCTCTAATAAAGTGGTTAATCACCATTAATTTTCAAATTTATAGAAAATAGATTTCATTAACTTCCACCACCTAATTACATGCAGACCTCTTTTTTAAGTATTACAGATTATCATCAACAGAACAGAAATCAGGAAATTTTATTTATGAAACTCAACAAATTGCCAGAAGAACAATGAAGAAAGATCTTCACATTAGGGATTGCCTGTTCACCACATTGTGCATAAAAACCAAAATTTCAAGCCTAGCATATTCTTTTCCAGGGCACATTCGAGGCCCTCCCCTAAATGGCACAAATGGATAAGGTGCAGCATAGGTGAACTAGGTTGTCGTTTCTCTAAAAGCTCATTCACCCGGCCGGAGGTGTTAATCTTAGCAATTCCCGTGCCACGTTCCACGAATATTTCATCTTTTCAATGTCTTCGCACGTCAATAGCTCATCAGGACCTTTTGATTTAGCAATCTCCATTTGTTCTGTATTAAAATTTCGGTTAGTCTTAAATGAAGTCTATCTAGTTTAAGATTATAAATACATACTTTTTCAGAACTTCTTCATAGATATGAGGTAGGGAAGCAAGATAGTTCATGACAGAGGTAACCGCGGTGCTCGTAGTTTCGAAGCTGGCCACTAGCAAGCCAACAATACTGTTCGATATTTCCATCTTCATCTGTCACAAGTAGCATTTTCGATACTAGATCTTGTCCCTCGGTTTCTTTATTCTCTATCAGCTCCTTCCTTCTCCCCTTGATGATATTCTTTAGCTCTTCGCATACCATTTTGCCTTCTTTGATAGCACTGTTATAAGCAGTTCCGGGTAAGTCGATAGGAACAGAGAACATCCCATTAGTCACAAGACTAAAGGATCTGCTAACTTCTTTATATGCTCTGGATCAGTTACACATGGGAAATAATCTACAAGCCAACTTAAAGGTGTACTTTCATGATAAAAGGAAAACCTTCACTACTGAATTAGGCTTCCAGTCGTGATCCATATGCTCGTGGGCCAAGGCGTCCATTACCGGTATGTATTGTTTCAAGGCTTCAGGTTTGAGAATGTCGTGGTGAAAGCTACGTTTTAGAGCCGAGACTTCTTTTAAGTTGCTTTCGATATATTCAGAAAATAGTAAAACCTTTTTTACTGAGTGGCCACCAGGAGGTGAGGAGTTTGTTTTCGTTCGTGAAGAGAAACTTGTTGCCTTGGGCCCCGTTTCTCGCCTAACAAGGTGGTTCGGAACACTTCTGATGAGTATTTCTCCATTCTATCTTTGACGAATTTATGAGGGGCTAATAAGGCAAACTCTAGATTTTCTCCTAGCATTGGCCAACCTTTTGAGCCGGGCACTCGGGCAGATGGTTTTTCGTGTTGCTAGAGCCGTTTTCACGAAGAAACGAGATAAGATAGAGGGAGATTGGAAGAAGTACAAGAGGAAAGAACATATGGTAAGAAGGCCTCCATGGTTAGTTCTTTACTTGAATTTAGAACTTTTGAATGTTGGAAGCAGAAGTGAGTATATATGCTTGATGAAGTTAGGACTTTGAGTATATATAGGTTTGAAAGTTGGAAGAAATACATACTTTTGAATGCTTGATGAAGTTAGGACTTCCTACTATATTATCTTTGGCTAACAAATCTGATGATGGCAAACTCAAATGTTTAGAGTGGCTGGATAAACAAGAGCCAAAATCCATAATTTACATTAGCTTCGGGACAACAACTTCTCGGTCCGATGAACAAAAAGAAGAGCTAGCACTGGGGTTAGAACAGAGCAAGCAGAGGTTCTTATGGGTGTTAAGGGATGCCGATAAAGTGAATGTCTTCGATGGAGAAGTCAGAAGAGCTAAATTACCTGAAGGTTATGAAGAAAGGGTGAAAGGAGTGGGAATGGTAGTGAGAGATTGGGCACCGCAGCCAGAAATTTTGGCTCATCCATCAACTGGAGGATTCATAAGCCATTGTGGATGGAATTCGTGCATAGAAAGCATTACAATGGGAGTGCCTATAGCAGCTTGGCCTATGCATTCAGACCAACCAAGAAACACAATGCTCGTGGCAGATATACTGAAGATAGGTCTTGTTGTGAGGGAATGGACACAAAGGGAAGAATTAGTGAAAGCATCGACTATTGAGAATGTTGTGAAAAGACTAATGGCATCGGAAGAAGGGAACGAGATAAGAAAGAGGGCCGAGGAGTTAGGTGCTACCGTTCGACATGCAACTGAAGAAGGTGGTGTGTCTCGTGTCGAGTTGGATTCTTTCATTGCCCATATCATCAGAGACAATGATGAAGGATCCATTGGCAAGAACAAGTAGTCTGAGTAGTTCTTCTGCGTGTTGTATGATAGCATCTCGTCACGTAAGTATGCCTTAGGCATTCCAAGTGCAGATAAATACAGAAATGTTGAAAAGGAGAAATATAACAGTTCATACAGCTGGAAGAGGATAGGAAGAATCCTTAGTCTATCCATCACCAGGTTGAACAGTTCACCAAAGTCAAACATACAAAATTCATATTATGCACTCAGGGGCATAAAAAATGCAAATAAATGACAGTAATTAAAGCTCATAATGACATTTTTTACAATCTAATAATCTTAGTATATGAGATAACCATACCCTTGCAAAGAAGTAAGGGTTATGTAGGCTTTAAGTCGAGCACATTCTGTGCAAGTAAATTACAATACTATGCAACATTTTAACACTCTACACCAACAACCCCAAATAAAATCTACTAAACTGTATTGCAAAATGCGTACATAGTAATGTTAAATGCACTTAAATTCAGCAGCTTTAGATTAAGGTTACCCTGTTTTTTTCTTTTACTGTTTCTTCATTATTTAATATCTAGTAATTCAACAACCCACAAAGCTGAAGCAAGAAAATCCAGCATCAATAAATTTGTTTACCTTGTTCTAAACTTCTAACTTCAAAGTGGCTGCTACATTCTTTGTTTTCTTCTTGACGGTATTCTTCTCCCCCAAATCCTTTGTTCCTTCTTCTTTATTAGTTTTGCTAGTGAAACACTTTTATCAGTATCTGTTTTTTCATTTTGTTTTAGTCTTATCTAGTTTTGGGTAAAAAATTGTAACCAAACACCTCATTGACAATGCAGCCCAATCCAGTCGTATCTAGTTAAAATAACCAAATGGGGCAATATTAGATTAAAGATTTAGTGGATTTATTCTATTAAAGAATATCTATGAAGCAAATATAATTCAAGTTCAATTCAATTGTCAAATTCAATATTATATAATATATATATATATATTATGTATGTGTGTACATAATTATTTTTTATAAATAATATTATTGATAACTTAATACGACAAGTTAATATTCTATTTATGCTCTCATTTTCATGCATATATTCACCCAAAATTTGGATGCATTAATATCAAATTCTATTATTTTCCAAAATGTTCGTTTGAATTAAGTGATTAATTTTGTCTAACAAGTAACAACCCCTTATAAATTTATAATGCAAACTAATTCTACAATATCTCAAATAACCCCTTATAATTCAAAATAACGCGAAATTAAGCCAGCCTTGAAGTCTTTTGAAATTCCAACTCTTTAATCAAAATATGGCAAAAAAACATTTTAGGTCATTTATTTTTAATTGGTCCACTGATCGGGACATTGTATTTTTTGGCAAGCAAATAACGTCTTACTCCTATTTCTTTTTTGTAGTAGCAATTTCAGTCCACCTGTCCGTACTTTCAATCCACATTTCGTCGAAATTCATCATGATATTCAGAAATTGCCATATTTGCGCAATTGTTTGCACTACAAAAAAGATGCAATTATAACATTCATCTGCACAAATTATCATCCACAATTGACAATTTCTGAATATTTTTGGCACAAATTTTTTTTTTTTTTGTTTTCCAAGGGTTTAATCCCTTTTGAGGCGGATTGGACATATTAATGTGGGTATCGTTCCCTATGAATCCGCGTAGTGACTAGTTCCTTCCACTAGATCAATTGGTGCGTAATAGGAATTGAAATTGTGAAAAAATGGACTAAAATGCTAAAAAAATTCTACCGTATGAGATTAATTTTATCGCCGTGCCATCAAAACAAACAGAGTCATTTGCATATATGACCTTATGGAAAGTTTAATTTGTAAAATTAGCTTTTTCAAATTTTTGTTTGCAAAAATAGCCTTACTTAGATTATGTTATTAATTAACTAAATTAACTGAAAAATTACAAAATATTGCCGCTTGTCACTTGGGCGTCCAAGTGACAAGCGACAGAAAGTGACAAAAATTCCGAATTATTTTGCAATACTGTCGCTTGTCACTTGCTTGGGCGTCCAAGTGACAAGTGACAAAAATTTAGAGAGTTTTTTGTAGTTAGAAAAATTTTGAAATTTGAATTGAGAGTGGAAATGAATTTTATAGGTGTTTTGAATTATTATTATTAGATTAATTGATTAATTAGACTTAATTGTGTTTAATTAAATTTAATTGTTATTAAAACCAAGAAAAAAAAAAGAAAAAAGAAAAGACTAGTTTTGCAAAAAAACATTTGAAATAAGGCTATTCAGCCAAATATCCCAAACATATATCCAAACACAGTCTTAGCAAACACGAACACAAACACAAGTTGATTCAACTTCAACCTGTAAAAAGTGAGTCCCTAGCAGAATTGAACTACAAAGAATCGAAAAATCATGCCGAGAGTGACCCAAGTTCTGCTCACAGCTCGTAAAGCCGTTCGAGATTTGGATTTACTGAAAATTTTGGAATCCGAACTCAACCACGAACTCTCCTCCATGCGTTTCCAGGTCGATTTTCCGCCTTCAGTTTTATCATCCACATGCATTCAATGTCATAGTAATTGTAAATTTCCTCGATATGCTGATGCCCATTGACTCTGTATTTTGAAATAGAAGGTTTTCCATGATTTATCTAATTTGAGGAGGTACAATTTTGGAAGCCCGCCGTACTATTGCTCTTTAAGAATGAAATAGGGTTTTTAGTGGCCTCCTATTCGTTCTAAGGCTCGACATTAGCTCACAAGGCCTTGCCTAGAGAGCAAGGTACAAGAACCAATGCATGAATTACAACTTCCTTTTTCACAGATTTGAATTTTGCAAATTGTACCTTGCTATGGCAGCTAATATTAATATGCTGATGAGCTGCTTTCGTTAGACAACTATATTAAATATTCAGTTTATTTAATTCCGATTCGTTGATGTATTGCATCTTCTGATGGTTTTTCTTGGAAGATTGACTGATTCACTCTTTTGCATTTCAATGGAAAATTTAGAAGTTTTGCAATGTACCTATAGTTATGGCGAATGCACTTGGTTAAGAATCATAACTAACTCGTGATATGTACATCTACTCTTATCATTGAATCCATCCTGTATGTTCATCATCTTTCTATTCATCGGTATATAAAATTTTACAGTTTATCAGCATACATTAGTTCATTGGTAACTAGAAAAGGGGTTAGACTAAAAATGGTTATTAACATAACTAAAGAAAGTCGTCATCTATTCCTTTGATTTTTAAACTCTTCTATGTGTGTGTTAATATGGTGTAGAGTGACAAAATTGGTTCCTTGGGAGATTTTGTATTGGAGTGGGATTCTCCGCAGTCACAAGATGTGGTTTTACGGAAAAAATGTTCATCAGGGGAGGAGGTGGCTGTTTCAGCTTTATTGGGTCGTGATACATACCAAGGAGATGGGTATTTGCCCAGGGAAGCTTTGATGAAAATATGTGTAAAGAAGCCTGGTTTGAGCTCCATCTTGCAGTTTGATTGTGTGGCATTTAACAAAAGAGGTAGTGAATCCGAGTTTGACATTAAGAATGCCCATTACATTCCATCATCTTCATCATCCCTTCACGCCTCAAATTATAGAGGTCCCTTATTCAGGTATTTTATGTTTAAAGTTCAGTTGACTTTGTTTTGATTAAATGATGAAAAAAGTAGAGCCACTTGGGCTTACCAAGCTAGGAATACACGGGGTTGTCGTGTTAAAGAAAATTGATGATTATTTATTCATTATTTTTATTGTTAAGAATATTGGCTCCCTTGCCCCGGACAACATTTGTCCTCTCCATCATTATGAGTGTTTAAATTTCGTAAAGCTATGTTTAGCAAGTTGAATAATAATGAACAGAAAGCATTGCCTTTGGAACCCAAATATCTAAGTATTTACCTTAGTTTTGACTGGTCTTATTCTTTTGCAATTTATCATGTTTAATGTTCGATTTTGTAAGGAAAAATTTGTCATTACATGTAATTGTGCTGGGGAAATTGTTTGACAAGTTCATCAAAGTTCTCACAAGTATCTACATAGGATTTTAAAATGTTATAGTTTATCATCTTGAATTATTCTTAGTACAGATAATCTCTATGGTTTAGAATTACTAATATAGACATGGATTCTTCTGAGTCTCAATATGTGAAAATTGAATAACAGAAGATAATAACTCTTAAATGTAGACATGGATTCTTCTTCGTCCCAATATGTGAAAAATGAGGAAATAGATAATAACTCTGCTTAAATTGCAATCATAATGGAATATTTACAAACACATGAATATTTCTTGTTATTTGTTCTTTTGAAACTTATGACAGAAAAGAAACTTTAGACCATTGCTAATTTTCTTATATGTCCAGCTTTCCACCCCGATTATTACCCCTATTATTTAATTTTTCGTAATTTCTCATGTCACATCGTTTTGCAGTGATTTGGACCCCGCATTGCAACAAGAGCTGAAGCAATATCTAGCTGTCAGAGGAATTGAGGACAACTTTACAAACTTCCTCCTCCTCCACCTCCATAAAAAGGAGCAAGGTCAGTACATGAACTGGCTACAAAAGCTAAAGGATATGATGGTAGAATAGAACACAAGTAACGTAGACAAATTCTGCAACTCGATTAACTCTCAGAAAAATCGTTAGGGCTCGAACGTAGCCCATTAATTTCGTAGCTTAGTCGTTGTTCACTCAAATTCTAGCTATGACCATTGTCTTTTTTGTCATATGAGGATACTTGTCAAAAAGTTAAGCCAAGATCCAAGTGATGTGGCGTAAAAATGTTGAGGGCGAATATGTAAATTTGTCCTCCTTAGCCTGTAGTCCACACCATGAATTCTAAGAAGAACGTGGTTCATATACAATTCGGAATATATGAATCGGTAAAAGAAATGGAAGCCCTTTGCATCACTTTCCTGGGCAGAGTCACTAGTGGCAATATTCATTCAGAATCACCCTTAAAGTTCTTTTCTCACTACATATGTTCTTCATACATAAATACGTGCAGAATTCGCCAATATGAGAGTGCAAAATTGTACTTTTAGTCCTATAGGATTAGACTTTCAGTCTTCGGGTCGCACTACGAAATTGCATTTTTTATCCAATATTTTAACATGATATGCGCTTTTATCCTAAATTTTGTTAGATTACTAGTCCTAGTCCCCTTTTTTTAAAATGACATGCACTTTTAGTCTCACACAATAATTTTTGTTTGTTACTTTTGGTCTTATAGAACTGTCTTAGTTTTGCAATTTCGGTCTCAAACCAGATGTAAAGGGAGTGATAGGATCAAAAGTGTCATGTTTAAAATTAGGGAATAAAAGTGCAATTTTATAATGCACTATTATGAAACCATGAAAGTTTCTCGGTTCTTGGTACTTTGGTAAAGACTTGTATGGTTTATTTTAGCAAGACTTTTGGGGGTCCTTTTTTTCTTTTTTGAACTATCACTTGAGGAACATCAGTTTCTTAACTTCCCGTGCTATGAACCCATTGTGGATCAATGGAATTGAAAGTGATCAAACTATTAGGGCCAGGAGCAACCTAAGAAAAGTTGGTTTCCAGTGACCACCTAAGAAAAATCTATGGGGTGAATGGATGTGATTGAGAGTTGATATTGTATCAAATAAAGTTGTTTCATATTTGAGTTGAGCTCGTCTGATAAAAATTCACTTGTGCACGATAAATTATACATATGAAACAAATTTTAACACTATCTTTCGTTTGAGAACTTTTGAACTCAATTCGAATTTAACTTGATAAGTTAAAAACTGACAAAAAT
Organism: Penstemon barbatus; assembly: GCA_003313485.2. Taxonomy (NCBI): domain Eukaryota; kingdom Viridiplantae; phylum Streptophyta; class Magnoliopsida; order Lamiales; family Plantaginaceae; genus Penstemon; species Penstemon barbatus. Next base: position 19,727,302 of record CM064883.1, on the reverse strand, counting down.
AATATTTGAAATTATCAAACTACTTGATATTGACTCGAGCTCATCCACAAAAGTGTGTTGGAAATCGGATCGAATAGAAAGTACTGAAACTTAAATTTTTTTAATAAATAATTTTAATTTAAAAAAATAAATAAAACCTAACCCATCCATCCCACCCCAAGCCCTTAACCCCACCCCCACCCTTCTTCCCCCAATCCCCGGGCCGGCGGCGGCCTAGGACTTTAGGGGAGGGGGTGTGGTGAGGTGATGTGGATCTGTGGATTGGGTTTTAGTTTTTTTTAAATTATAATAATTTATTATTTTAATAATTATTAAATATTTTTAATTATATAATCTATTATTTTAATAATATTTAATAGATTAATAATATTATATAAATTTTATATTTTAAAGAATATTTTCTTAATTTTTTTTTGTATTTATGTTAAAGTAAAATTTTAATTTATTAATATTGTTTATAGATTAAATAAGTAAAAATTTTAAAATTGGTCTGCACGCGGTCTTATTCGAGTTAATTTTGAAATTTGGCAATAATGTCGACTAAAATCGTCACTAAATTTGGAGATGTGGGTTTTTTTTTGTAGCCTGAAATATTATAAGATAATATTATCGGTCAACATAAGTAATGAGATCAACTTTGCAATTATAATAACTGTCACGTCACCATTAACATCATCTTTTAACGATTGTACCAAATGTATCATAATTTATTAAAGCGATGTACCGAATATATTGGACACATAAAGTTGCGTATCAAAAATGAAAATTGACATAATGCTCAGTGCCAAAAATGCAATTTTCTCTCTCTTAAAGTAATACTAGAAAATAAAAGTGAGTGCTGTCATTTTTCACATAGTTACATCTGTCCTTTAAAATTATATGTTAAACGTTGTGCAAATCTAGACATAATAATAATATTATAATATAATATTTATCAGATAGTGGAAGACAATAACCCAATAACATTTGCATTAATTCATGTGTTAATATAAGTTAATTCCTGTGAAGATCTTTTTCTGATTCCTTCTTTTGACCTTTTTTTTTTAATACATAAAATTAAGCATTAACTTATGAAAAGAGGAGAATCATAATCACAAAAAACAGAATGGGAAAAGGGTTAGGAACTTTTTTTTTTATATTACATTCATCCTACACCGGTAGATTATATTCATAGGGATTGGATGATAAATACATCTGCATAAGAGAACAAAAAATTATATATACATTTGTCCCTCGTTCAATACCCTAATAAATTGAATCCATGGGGATAGACACATAATTTCCCTAGAAGAATAGAACAACTCAAAATTACAAGTCTCCTCATTTCAAAAAGTTATGAGCCGCTTTATTTTCAAATCTCGAAACCTTATTTAAATACTGTAAATTTCGATATCTAATAAGATATAAATTATAATTTAAAGGTCTTTGATGTGACAATGCTAATATATAACAATATATACACTGTCTAAATTCCATTTTGCCAGCCACATGAAATTGTGGAATTCGTTATTGGGATCCACGAAACCAGCCGGCGCTCCGGCACACGTAGTGTATCATGTATAGGAAGATTCTTCTATAGACTAACACTCCTGGACCATGTGTTCTACATTTTTTTCTCTTTTTTTTCTCTCTCTTTTTTTTTTTTTTTCATTTTTTTTATTTTTTCTTTCTTATAACTAATATTCTTTTACATAAATTAAACACATTTATATACTTTGTGTTGCAAATTTATAGTAATATATTGTTCCTATCAAAATACTATTGTACAAAAAATTTAGATTTTGGTAACAAAATATTGAATGACTAAGTGACAAAAATTTAAATATTGTCACTAAAATGATGTGCATAGACACATTATTCACAAGAAATGTAAAAATATTGTCACTATTGACATTTAGTGACGTCCCAAAAATGACAACTGAAAAAAAATCACTAAATTATAGTGATAATATTTGTTGTTACTAAGTTGTCACTACAAAAAATTTAAATTTTAGTGACAAAATAGTAAAAGACAAAGTGCCAAAATTTTAAATATTGTCACTAAAATGATATTTATAGATACAATAGTGGCGAGAGTTGTAAAAGAGTTGTCACTATTGACATTTAATGATACCCCAAAAGTGACAACTAAAAGTTGTCACTAAATTATAGTGACAATATTTATTGTCTCTAGGTTATCACTGAAAGGGTGTCACTAATTGTCAATACTGACAATTTAAGTTCCACACATTTGTCACTAATCGCCATTAGTGATAACTTAAAAATATATTTTGTCACTATTGCACTTGTCACTATTTTTATTGTGACAAAACTAATATTTTTGTCACTAAATATATGCAGAAAGTGATAAATTCAACAATGTCACTTAAAATTTTGCCACTAAAATTCATTTTTCTTGTAGTGTGTCCCTGAAATGGTGTTACTAATTGTCAATAATGATAACTTAAATTACATACACTTGTCACAAATAGCCATTACTGACAATTTAAAAATATATTGTATCACTATTGTACCTGTCACTATTGTTATTGTGACAAAACTAACATTTTTGTCACTAAATATATGCAAAAACTGACAATTTCAACAATGTTACTTAATATTTTCTCACTAAATTTTATTTTTCTTGTAGTGGTAGTTCTTTTTATACTTAAAGAAGGAGAGTGCATAGCACTCTCCCCTCTTTCCTCCAGAAAATCGACGCGGCACCCGAGCTTGCAGCAGTTCTCGCCCGCGACCGCCGCCCAGCCCGCCCCGCCCCGCCCCGCCCCGCCCCGCCGCTGGAGATCACTTCTCCGCCCCGGATCGGCACTCACGCGGCCCCCAGCCCACGGTTGGAGATGCTCTAATAATTCTATAGGAACTTTTCAAATAGTACATTTTAAGAAAGTTTAGTTTTTCCATAACAAATTATTATTCTTTATGAAAATTGAATATCCAGTAGCTTTTGAAAGTTGATTATTACATAATTTTGTCCTTAATTCCTTTTTTTTTAAAGGGAAGTCCTTAATTCCTTAATTCAAATAAAATTTAGATTGTTTGGTGAGGCCACTATTAATGACCATTATTTGCATTTTGACATATATAGATGGATCGTTAAACTTGGAAATTATTCTTTTCTGAAATTTGATTGCACTAGCTTTAAAAGTTGATTTGTTTTGTTTTGTTTGTGAAAAGATGATGACATAACTATGTCTTTAATGTAAATAAAATATAGACTATTTAGTCTGGTGAGACCATTAATAATGGTCATTGTAACCAAAAAATAAAAAAGAATTTATTAATGGTCATACTAACCTCGCATGTTGGCATGAATCATTGAGGTTTCTTTTTATCCCCCTTCCAAACAATATCTGCTAATTCAATTTTTTCGTCATTACGGGATTTTTTTCATTTTTCACTATGAAATTATAGGGTTTTTGCATTTTGCATGCTGACTTAAAAATTTTGATACTTTGCACTTTAGAAATATAACTTATTTAGTACTTTGCATCCTGGTATTTGTTTTGGTGATAAAAATTTATTGATAGAAGCCTATAATAGTTATTTTTATTTTTTTAGCACTTTACACCCTGGCAATACGGATTCCGCACCCTAAAAACATAAAATGTTGACATTTTGCACCTTATAATTATAAATAATGGCGTTTTTCACCCCAATTTAAAAATTATGACACTATGAACCCTAAAAATATAATTTGTATGTCATTTTGCACCCTGATGTGTTTTTCTTAAAAAAAACCCATGAATGTTGTCGATGTAGAGGTAAAATGGTCATTTCTATGCATAACAATCATAAACATGTTATTCTTAACTTATTTTACTTTATAATAACTTATTTTAACATTTTCTCTTAAACTTCATTTTGTTTTCAAGTATCTTCTAGATGATTTACTTTATATATAAAATAAAAGTTTACAAATCTAGCATGTTATTTACATTATTTAGATTATCAAATAAAGGTTTAGGTTGAAAATGCCAAAACATATATTTTTTGGGTGCAAAGTGTAAGTATTCTGTATTTTCGTGCAGAGTGCCAAATTCTATACTTTTAGGGTGATAAGTGTCAACAATGATAGAAACAGTGTCCTGCAAGCCAGCTGTGTGGCTAGTATTTATTGTAATAAATGCGGAACTATTCAATTTCGATTAATAAATGCACTTTATTAAATGGTCATCTTTATCTTATGCAATAATTATCTACGCATAAGGATAGAAGTCCTTAGATCACAGGGCTATGGGACAACCCGTGGACTGATCTCCAAGGCCGTGATCTAGAACATATTCAAGAGTCGTAGAATCCAATCGAGATAGGACATCGTTGGATTCGGTTAGACTCTCACTGTTGTGTGTACTCCGATGAACTGGAGGATGCTGGGGTCCACGAGCGTGACTGGGATAGTCGACACACATAAGTGGGTGGCTTGCTGGGATGGCAAGCGCACTGAATACCCCAATTAGGAAATAACTCACCATGGAAGCGGTAGTCGCATATCGGGGTTGAAGTTATTCCGTATTTATAATAGTATACGAGGAACGATCCCTAACTACTTGAGGTGATAGGGTTTATCTGGTGCAAGAACGTCTATACTTTGATATGAGTTCCGACTGACTGGGGATCGCCAGAAAGTCTCTGTGGATTCATGTTGGGTATAGGGGAACTCGTATGCAGATTCATATCATCAACAAAGGATCCATTGACCCGACTTGATAGGTTGGGAAATTCTCCTATGAATTTCTGTGAGAAATTAATTCTGGTAAAATCCTTGGCCAAGGTATCTGACGACTTTATGTAAGTAGCTCATAAAGATTAAGTCAAAGAGAATTTATTTCGAGACCAGAGTACATAAGGTCAAGACAAAAGAAAAGGGGAAACCGATGAAAGACCATACCCTTAAGTCTCGACTGGGAGATTGATCGATGGAGAGATTATGTCGTATATGGAAATTATAAATGATAAAAGGTTCACTGAATTAATTCACCAGTGATTGGGCTCCATGGGCTTGTGGCTGGACATCGACCGTGGAGTGTGGGAGAATTCCCAAATTGGCAGGGGTGCTAATTTTGGAATGGTCAATCGACAGAGTGTTCGATTGATTTAGAGTAAGTCTTACTCGAATAATTAAATAATATTTAATTATAACCCAGGGCCAATTATGTGGTGAACATACGGGGGCATACACAATACACAAGTAGCGAAAGCGAGAAAATAAGAACGACCGAGTCGACTGGGTCGACTGGGTGAAAAATCGACTGGGTCGATTATATTGGGTGGGTCGACTGGGTCGACCCAATTGGAGCAAAATGGGATCCAATTGGAATTGGATCAGGATCAGGATTATAAATTAAATTGGAATTTAATTTGTGAATTAATTAATTAAGTTGGATTTAATTAAGTAGAAAAGGATTTTAATTAAATGGGAGATTAAGTTAATTAATTGGGCTATTTAATTGGGAGATTAAATTAGGCCTGGTCAAATTAATTAACTGGGCCATGAATTAATTAGGAGACTAGGTCTTCTAATTAAAGAGGGCCATGGCCCATGTAGGAGAGAGAAGACCTAGTCCTAATAGGACTAGGTTAGGGAGATAACTATAAGTAGGTATCTTATAGTTATTTTTCACACAACTCCTCAAGCAAAAATTGAGCAAGAGCAAAATTCTCCCTCCCTCTCCCTAGTGATCGGCCGAACCCTTCTTCCCTGTGGAAGAAATTTTTCGTTTTTCGATCTTGTTCCAAATCGTTCCTAATTCCTAGCTTATAATATACCTCGTGTTCTAGCTGATCGTGATATATTATTTTCGTGATATTGTGGTGTATCAACTCGTAGAGGCGCAACACGTGGGGCGCTTCTGAGAAGCCTGGATCGATTTTGCTGGAGAAGAATTCAGAGCTCGCTTTGCTAGCCGAGGATTTGCAAGGAGACAGGTATAAACGAGAAAACTTATACTGTCGTTTATTTAATATTCATATATATACAACTAGAGAATATCCTGGCAAGATTCCTTAAGAGGCCCTAAAAGTTTTTATATTCCGCTGTGCCTAGGGCTGTTTATCTTACCGAATCCCAACAAACAATATTCAAAAATAACTATTCTACCCTTACATCAATGAATTTTTTCTTCAAAACACACACTAGGGTGCAAGTGCCAAATTTTTAAGTTAGGGTGTAAAGTGCCAAAATTCTGTAATTTCAGTGTATCGATATTGATGCTAGTCACGATATCGATCGTGACCTTGACACGGAGATGGAACTGCTAACTATGATGAATACGCTCAATATGGATATGATGTCAAAAATAGACCGATTTTATGTCACTCTTCAATTTGAATGAAAAAGCAATGTCTCCTTGCATAATATGGATTCCAAACATTCATGATCTGGATTTCAATGAGTCGAATTACTTATCCATCGGTCTATTAGTGAACCATCTCTCTGAAAGGTGATCCACTAGAAATATTCTTGTTATTGCTTCGACTTATATTTCCCCCAAAATGGAAGCACTTCTTACTTCTTTCATATACCATGCGTTCCAATGCACGAGATCTTGTAGCACTTACCAGTGAGACCTTATCGATTATTATTACACATAATAAATTAATTATAGACACTAATACAATTAGATCCGCTCTTCATAGACAATCACATAGTTTTGGCTCCTAGAATATGGCGCCATTGGGGCTTTCTATTTGATTGTATCGAAAGGCCCAATGAATTGGGATTTTCCTACTGGTCCAGGTCATTTCGGGGTAAGCGGGTTATTTATGATGAAGAGGATGAACTTCAAGAGAAGATTCGGAATTCTTCCAGAGTGGAACCATGCAGTACCAGACATGAGATAGATCTTCCAAAGAACAAGTCCTTTTTCGAATAAACCAATTCATTTGGGATCCTGAAAATCCGCTCTATTTCCTATTCAAATATCAACCCCTAGCTCTGTGTTTTCACATCGCAAAGTGCCAAAAGCCCTCGTTACGGAAATAAATTTTAGATTACATTCTAAATGTTGGAAATATTGTAATCTCTTATATTTTATAGGATATTTTTAATGCAACAAATGTGCAAAACATATTTTTTAATACTAGTGAATTCACAAAATAATTTGTACATATGAGTGTATATGAGTCGAGTAGCTAATTTTGATTTTCAACCTTGTTTATTTAATCTCAAAAGCGATTTGGCTGTTTAAAATAGAACTTCTACATAAAAAGTAAATAACTTTTGAAACAATATGATCACATATCACACGTGCTCTACTTATAAATCACTAATTAAATAAATATGGAACCAAATATTTTATGAATCTAAATATATAGTGTGAAATATTATGTGATGAAATATTAGTGAAATATCTAAATATATAGTGAAATATTATATATCTTGAGTACGAGTACCATTAGTATGAGATCTAGCTTAATATTAATCTATATATGTAGTTGAGTATCTTTATAATTTAACAATATATATGGTGATTGATATAATAACATTCACTATTTCATCAAGAAAATATAGCTCAAAATAAACTTTAACATTCACTATTTCATCAAGAAAATATAGCTAAAAATAAACTTCAATTTATATCTAGTTTTATGCAAAAATTGAGATAAACCTCAATTTAAATAATAGAGTAAATCTTGCACAAATTATATTTGTTAAGTCAAAGTCAAATCAACTATATATAACTCACCTCAAAGTCTCAAACTATGTAGAAAATTACACAATAATTGCTTGAGTCAAGACAAAATCTTCGAGTCAATAAATGATTTATGAGTGATAAATTATTTCGTAATTAACCAAATATAACCTAAATGAACCTTTCTGACAGTCAAATCAAGGAAAGAGATACAAATTAAAATCCGTGGGTAGATTTTGGTCATAATAAAATTAATGGTAGTACCAATGTCAAAAGAAAAGTAAAGGTCAAGGGTAAAATAGAGAAAACGCGTAGGGCGCCTTATTCCTTTTTATACCCAATAGTTTTGTTTGTATTGTTCTACTGTTAGTCTCTCTGCAGTCGCCACTACTTCGTGATTTACATACACTGTGGAGGCAAAGAGTCAGGAGAATCACAATAATGGAAAAGTTTATTCCGCCGGAGTTCGATTTACCGAGCAAGGGGCGGTCGGATGAGACTCTGAGAAAGTGGCGCGAAGCCGTCGGAAAAATTGTGAAGAACCGCCGTCGTCGATTTAGATATGCGGCGGTCCTTGAGAAGCGATCAGAAGCAAAGGAACAGATGCGTAGACTCAGAGTACGCATTACTATACTTTTTTCTCTTTTATTTTTTTGCTGTTTATATGAAAAATGTGGCATTAAATACGAGATCGTGAAATTTTTCGTCACGAATCACGTTGAAACACCAGGATTTGTTTAGATATTTTTATTTTTTATACGATTGAAATAATATTCGAATGATTATCGAGCTTCAAATCGAACAGGAGCTGAGTTTTATCGTTCAATCTCCAGTTTTAAATTTTAACCCTTAGATTTGATTCTTCAGAGCTAGTATTAAGCGAGGAAATTATGAATACCTGTAAAATGTTTGAGGAATTGTTTTCTCTTTGCAAAGGAGAATACCAGAACTTTGTGCTTTGTTCTTCTCCTTAAAAATGACAGGGATAATTGTCAGCTATTCGATTTTGTTTTTTCCGTGGTATATTTCGGCTAGTCGAGAATTAGAAATTTTTCGTCCCTATATTTTCGTTTAGATTTATAAACTTTCCGGTGTTTTCAGCATTGATATTTTGATCCATGATTTTAATTCTGGTTTAGCGATAATTGCTATGTTTTATTTTATTTATTTTGGTGGTATCTAAAAATGGAATGAGGCGTTAGATCCGACGTCATTCCATTTCAAACAATACCATACCATGGAAGGGTAATTGGGTAACTGATAACTTTAATTATGTAATGGGCGTCGCTTTCTTTTGTTGTAAATAATTATGAGGTTTTACAGTTACATTTAGGGCCTGTTTGTTTGGCATTTTCCAAAAAAAATTCGTGTTTGAAAATGCCAAACAAACATGTTTTTTATTTTTTGAAATAATTTTTTCAGCTCTCAATTTTCTCAAATTACTCTAATTTAACATAAAGTAATCTATCTCTTACACAATTTATTTCACAACAAACATGATTTGACATAAAGTCTTACACATTTTACAATTACAACCTAACTCTTCAAAAAAAATCTACACCTACTTTATTTCTCAAATCACTCTCTCAAAACCCAAACAAACAATATTACGCAAATTGAGATTATTTCATAAATCTCCACTACTGTCCCAAACTATTTTCTCAAACACCAAACAAACAGACCCTTAGACTTTTATCTTTTGAAAATGTTGGGGTTTTGCTAAAAGTCTTCCTCTTTTGGACTTTTTACACATCCACAAATTTTTATAACATTTTAGTTTAAGTCATTATCTATTATTCTATTATATTGACTGTAACAAAGTTGATGTAATATCATTGTTTCTCATGGCCTTTTTTTTTGGCAACTCAAATTACTTAAATGCAATTATGGTACATTTGATACGAGATTCTATTTTTGAAGATGAATAATAAATCACAAAGCATATTTAAATACTCTTATTTTATGTTTAAGCGTGCGTTCTTGAATTAGTTTTCTTTGGGTGGCTATTGGCTAGGCAATAGCACAAAGGCTGTATGATGCATTAGTTGACCTGATCAACTTATCGAATTTTCCTTTTTATTCTTGTTTCTGAGTCAATTTAAAATTAATTGGAATGACTCTTATGTTTTTTATTTTATTTTTTTGGGTCGAGTGGGCTGTATGTACGTATGTATTTGTGTTTTTCTTCCTTTTAGGCCCTTGTGAATATTTCTCATTTACGGTGATGTACGTAGCAGCTTCATAAATGGTGGGCAAGTTTTAAAACGTAGAGATGTTTAAATTACTAATGCTTTTTTACACTGAAATTTACATCTTAATCTATATTTTAGTTTGACTAAATAGCACTTTTGGTCCCCTTATGGGCATTTTTTTCCACATTCGGTTCCTCTTAAATTTTTCAGAGCAGATTCGTCCTCTTATCAATGTAGGTGTAACACATTCGTTCCTCTTAAATTCAAAATACATTTAAGAGGGACGAATATGTTGATATGATGGACAAATATGTTACACTATATTGACAACAGCTACGAATCTATTACAAAAAATTTAAAAAGAACGAATGTGTAAAAATTTATCCATAAGTCTTCTAGTTTTTTTCTTTGAACCTCCTAGAGTTTAGGGGTTCCATTCCAGTTTCAATAACTGCTATGGTTGTTAGCAAGTGAATGGGACACACCACACTTAATTAACAAATGTCACTTTTTGTCTTTTTGACATATACCAAGGAAATTTCCTCGAAACTTCATGATGACATTGACATTGCCACCTAGTATGTAGAGGACATTATAGTACACAAAAACATACGTAGATGTTAATAAAAATATATATGCTGTTATTATTGAATAACAAACTGTGGGTTCTTATTCGCCCACCGTCCATCCTCTGAATTATCCCCACAGCCCCACCTTCTGAATATTTTTCCTTACCTATATGACTCGCGACAACCGTCGTCGTACAAATTTGAATAGAATTTGGCACTTAATAAACGGTTTGTGGTACTATCAACATAAATTATTAGTAAATAAATATTGTAATCGCCTGTTTGACAAGCGACAACAATCTTCGTACAAATTTGAATAGGCCCTGGCATGTAATAAAAAATACGGTTTAAAATTTTACTCGAGTGTTAGAGATAATTATCACTTGTTAATTTGATTTCTCATTTTCTAAAGATAAAACGTCTCTCACTCTTTAAATTTTTTATTTTTAAATCCAAAAACTTGTTCTTTCGATAAGCATCTCTCAAAATTTTCAGAAAAATTTATCGGTTCTGACAGCACCTTAGAAGTGTTTCCAGAGAAATTTCACAGATAGAAAAGTAATATTCCTCCTATTTTATTTATGACAATAGTTATAGACCTTCTATTAATGTTTTTCTTCTATCGACTCCTGTATCTCATTTGAATTTGAGATCTAAGTGCATCTCCAATGCTAGGAGCAGGGACAGGGCTCCGGCCCCTAGCTCGTTCTGGTCGTCTGTCTACAATGACAGAGTTCCGAGCCCCAATTACTTCCAATTTAATTTCTTGATCACTCTTATAATTATTAATTACAATTCTAATTAAATATGTAAAATTACAATTCTAATAAATTCTAACAAATTTTTGAATTTAAATATTTTAATTACAATTCTAAATAATTATTAATGATTTAATTTAAAAGAAATTTTATTCAATAAATTCAATTCTAAAAATTTAATTTCGGAGAAAATTTAATTTATTCTAATTAAATCATTAATAAATAATATTAATATTTTATTCTAATTAACAAATATACTAACATATATTAAATAAGTCTAATCATTTTTATTAAATAATTGATTGAAAGAAATTAATAAAAACAAAAACAAATCATGTGCCGCCACCTGACTTAAACCACTCTTCTTCCTCTCCAAAGCCCACGTGGCCCGGAGCCAGGAGGAGGGTCCAGCCCGCCCCACCGACCCCTGCCACTAATTTCCATTTCCCTTTCCACCTCCACCCTGAGCCCAACCATCTCCATTGAAGATGGCTGAACCAACTTGTTTTTTTTTTTCCGCAAGTGACAAGGGTAGGATGGTGCTTTGATCAAATTCACTACTTGATTAAAAGCTCATAATTCTTGCATATTTGACAGACAATATGTTGGATTTTTATTAGTGTAAACAATGCAAGAAAAATATTTTAGGATAATAACATTTTGATTTAGTCTAAAACAATTTAGAAAGATATTCAAATCCTGGATTAGTGCATGGAATAAAATCCCATATTGTCCAAATTTAACTCATTTGACTTGCTTGATATATATGTACTCATTAGTTCCCTACACTTAGTTAAATTTGATTCACATGAGCAATAAGTAATCATTTGGCCATACTCACAATGCCTCTTATGCATACAATAGAAAAAAATCAATAGTTAATGTCATAGAGGTTCCTTATGGTGATTATTAAATGATCTATTACTTATACTTGCAGGCCTTTTTTCCTTGGAAAAATTTCTTATTGTGAAATTTATATAGGCAGCTCATGCAAATTATCCCTATTAAGACATTCTTGGGGAGTTGGTCGGTTTGATTTTTATTCTGTTTACCTATCATGTGTTCAACAAGAAAGAAATGTAAGCCATAATTTCTGTCGTGGTTGACTAATTTTTGCATTTTGCAGTACTTGCTATTAGTATGATACTTATTATAGACTAAAACTCTCAGTAAAGCTAGAAGGCCTTTCAGTTTTATGTGGTTTTGAACAATGTTAGTTATGTGTCTAATGAATTTTTCATTATTTATTACAGGAGAATATACGTGTTTGTTTTGTGGCCTATACAGCAGCTCTCAGGTTTATTGACGGTATAGTTTAACTGATATAGTAGTCTTAGTTACTGTGGACGAGTTGTTTTAGATACATACTGTTGTTCTCATTTTCACTACTTATCTTTCCTTTTGCAGTAGCGGGACAATTTAAAAAATTGCCCTCAGACAGAGACTCAAGTGAAAACCCTGAAGAAGATGCTGAAGAAGACATTGTAAATGGGCTTCAAGAAGAAGCTAGACTTGCAGGGTATCGCATTCACCCAGATAAACTTGCATCTCTTGTTTCATCTTATGACATCAAGACCTTAAGAAAACTCAAAGGAGTTGAAGGGCTTGCAAATAAACTGAACGTTTCACTTGACGAAGGAGTCAAGTCAAATGATGTGTCCACTAGGCAAAACATCTTTGGCCCCAATAGGTTCACTGAGAAGCCTTCTAAGAGTTTTTGGATGTTTGTGTGGGAGGCTTTGCATGATTTGACACTCATAATTCTAATAGTTTGCGCTGTGGTCTCTATTGGGGTGGGGCTAGCTACTGAAGGTTGGCCTAAGGGAATGTATGATGGGTTAGGAATTATATTTAGCATATTTTTGGTGGTCATGGTCACTGCAGTTAGTGATTACAAGCAATCATTACAGTTCAAGGAGTTGGACAAGGAAAAGAAAAAGATCTTTATCCAGGTCATTAGAGATGGATTTCGGCAAAAAGTCTCTATCCATGATTTAGTTGTTGGAGATATTGTTCATTTATCCATCGGAGACCTAGTTCCAGCAGATGGAATTTTTATATCAGGGTACAATTTGTTGATTGATCAGTCAAGTTTGACTGGTGAAAGTGTGCCTATAAATATATATGAAAAAAGACCATTTCTATTATCCGGAACAAAAGTGCAAGACGGGTCAGGCAAAATGTTGGTAACCACAGTTGGTATGAGAACTGAATGGGGGAAGTTAATGGAAACTTTAAGTGAAGGAGGAGAAGATGAAACACCCTTACAGGTGAAGCTAAATGGTGTTGCAACACTTATTGGTAAAATTGGACTTGTATTTGCTGTTTTGACTTTCCTGGTCTTAGCTGTCAGATTTTTGGTTGAAAAAGGACTTGCCCATGAATTTACCGTATGGTCCTCCAGTGATGCTTTGAAGCTTTTGAATTACTTTGCTACTGCAGTTACTATAATAGTCGTTGCAGTTCCAGAAGGACTGCCCCTGGCTGTGACACTGAGTCTTGCATTTGCCATGAAGCAGTTAATGAAAGACAAAGCACTAGTGAGGCATCTTTCTGCATGTGAGACAATGGGTTCTGCTACTTGCATTTGCACTGATAAAACTGGGACATTGACCACAAACCATATGGTAGTAAGTAAAACATGGATTTGTGGAAAATCGAAAGCGGTGGATGCCAGTCGAGGCAAGGATAATATATTAGATTCTGATATATCAGAAGATGTTTTTAGAGTTCTCTTACAAGGAATATTTTATAACACTGGGTCCGAGGTGGTCAAGAATAAAGACGGAAAAACATCCATTTTAGGCACACCTACGGAAACAGCAATACTAGAATATGGATTGCTTCTAGGTGGTGATTTTGATGAGCAACGCCAAGGGAAATTATTGAAGGTTGAACCTTTCAATTCAGAAAAGAAGAAGATGTCTGTGCTTGTATCTCTTCCTGATGGAAAAGCCCGAGCTTTCTGCAAAGGTGCATCAGAGATTATATTGAGATTGTGCGACAAGGGAATTAATGCCGATGGGGAAACAGTTCCTTTGACCGAAGAACAAGTGAGAAATGTAACAGATGTCATCAATGGCATGGCCCATGAAGCTTTGCGTACTCTATGCGTGGCTTTTCAGGACATTGATGATGGGTTTCCAGAGAATAGCATCCCTGAGACTGGGTATACACTTATCGCAGTTGTGGGAATAAAGGATCCAGTTCGTCCGGGGGTTAAAGAAGCGGTTAAGACTTGTTTGGCTGCAGGAATTACTGTACGAATGATCACTGGTGATAATATCAATACAGCTAAAGCGATTGCTAAAGAATGTGGCATCCTTAATGATGGTGATATTGCTGTAGAAGGTCCAGATTTTCGCCAAATGACTCCTTATGAGATGTCTCAAGCAATTCCTAAAATTAAGGTTCATAATAAGCATAATTATGTAATCCTAAGAAAGATGTGATGTTTTTTTCTTTAAGTAATCTGACGTCTTTGAATCTTATGTGTAGGTAATGGCTCGATCATCACCAACAGACAAGCACGTCCTGGTTAAGATATCAAGAAACATACTTAAAGAGGTTGTTGCAGTTACTGGTGATGGGACGAATGATGCTCCTGCTTTGCATGAAGCAGACATTGGATTTGCTATGGGCATTGCCGGAACAGAGGTCTGTCTGTATGCTCCTTTGCCTTACAATTCCATGTTTTCTTTCTTTAACGCTAACACAGGGGTGTCATTTGCTAATAACCTCGTGTTTTTGTTTAGGTTATTTAGATTTTCTTGATGCAATTTTTCTTTTTTTGTATGAGAACCATATGTTTGACAAATAACAAATTCTTCATCAATAATTCTTTCAGGTTGCCAAAGAAAGTGCTGATGTGATTGTGTTGGATGATAATTTCTCCACAATCGTAAACGTCGCAAAGTGGGGACGTTCTGTGTACATAAACATTCAGAAATTCGTGCAATTCCAGTTGACAGTTAACATAGTTGCTCTCATGATCAACTTTATATCTGCTTGCATCTCAGGTACTTTTTGTTCATACATTCATTTTCCACTTGTACTCTTATACTACTAATATCGACTGAAACTGTATTTTCGTTTGATGTCAATTTCCAGGATCAGCTCCTCTTACAGCAGTGCAATTGCTTTGGGTGAACCTAATTATGGACACTTTAGGTGCACTTGCACTGGCCACTGAACCTCCACATGATGGACTAATGAAGAGGCCTCCTGTTGGTAGAACTGAGAATTTCATTACCAGGACCATGTGGAGGAATATCATTGGTCAGAGCATTTATCAATTGTCTGTTCTGCTTGTCCTCAATTTTGTTGGGGAGCAAATATTGGGTCTTAATGGTTCTGATTCTACTGAAGTAGTCAATACTTTCATATTCAACACCTTCGTTTTCTGCCAGGTAACATCTCATCCTCTTTTAACCTACTAATCCTTTTTCAAGTCAATATTTTAACATGCATGGTTCGCACGATGATAGAACTTGCAATATGGATACATAGTCCATCCAGGTGGCAATATAGGTCATGATCTATGGGAGTTCCTGGACCAACGTGACCCAACCCAATCTGACCCGACCCTTGTATCGTTTACTTTTTATTGGGTTGTGTTGGATTCAAATTTAGCTGGATTAAAAATGAGTTTGGTCCCTGTCAGAGTTGGGTTAAATAACAAAAAACACTTAATAAAGAATTTTGGGTTCACATATATTCTTTAGAAATTCATGTAATCACACATTAGGTGTTAAATCTATCTAGATCTTAAAATAAAATATCTTTTTGAATTATAGCTGATGCATTTTCTTATTACTTACATTTTTACCAAAAAATTATACGTATTACTTATAGGCAATTTAGATGATTAGTCTTAAACTAATTTTATTTATCTCTACGACAATAAAGATATTCGGTGATGGCAGTGTTCGGTTCTTGGTGATCAGTAAGTAAAATGAAATGGAAATTGAGTTAAGCTTCATATTCTATTATGTGATGAAGGATATTCCTTAATGTTTTACTCGCTGATACACAAGAATCGGACATAGCCTTGCTTTTCATAATTCTTGACTTCCTTTTCCCTTTCCATCAGGTTTTCAATGAAATAAACAGCCGTGACATTGAGAAGATAAACATATTCCGCGGAATGTTTGGGAACTGGATATTCTCAGGAATTATCGCGTCCACTGTTGTATTCCAAGTGATTATAGTTGAATTCCTTGGCACTTTTGCTAGCACAGTACCTCTAAGCTGGGAGTTATGGCTATACAGCGTGCTGTTGGGCGCAGTGAGCATGCCCATTGCAGTTGTCTTGAAGTGCATTCCCATTAACAACAAAACTGCTACTTCCACACAGCACGGTGGTTATGATCCACTCCCCGGCGGTCCAGAACTTGCGTAAACAATTAGGTAAAAGTACAAGTAGAGATCATATCTCATTGTGAATTAATTTGAATGGTATTTTTTGAGTTCCATTATAGATTTTGATGCAGTCGTGGAGATATAAACAATTTTTTGTTTCAATTTGGTCTTTTGAATAAGGGAAGAATAATTTGAAAAGTTTGCAAAAAAGACTAATTAAATGGAAGAAAATATACTCTTTAGTTTTCCTATTGGTAGTATGTTTTGATGTATATAGCCATGGTGCTAAACCAGAATTGCACACAACATTTTATGGAATTTTGTTACTTCTGGATGCGAATTCATTGATGTAATTTTTTTGAGTTCGTATAAAGAATGAAGTTTGGAGAATGAGGGTAATATTTGGAAAAACAATATCATTTCTTTTTGTGTCACCCCTTTTTGTTGGTGGATATAAATATTTGGTGCTTTATTTTTGTGATATTAAATCTCCATATAACTGCAGATTCAATATTCTAAGGACCGCATGCTTACTCCTTTAGTAGCAATTCATTGTCAAATTAATTCGGATATATGTTAACTTCACTTAAGGGCTTGGTACTTGATACTACTAGGGTTGTTAAGGGGTCGGATTCTGGTCGGATCAGGCTCGTTCAGATCCAGTTTATTTATATCGGATCAGATCTTGTTCGGGTTGTGCTCGTATATAAATTTTTTGAATCTAATGAGTTTTGATTGGATTTAGCCGGATATTGTACCTTTTACGGATCCAATAAAATTTTCATTTAAAAAATTAAATTAAATTTTTTCTTAAAACAAGTTTATAAAACTTTTCAGTTTTATTTAATTTTAGCTCATATGTTCAAATTTTCTTTACTAATACATATTTGTAGATGAAAATATATGTTTAAATAAATTTATATACGAGTTATAAATTATTATCTTCTTAAATTGACTGTGAAATATTATTAGTGATACTTTTATAAAACATTATGTATGTATATATATATATATATATATATCATTCTTTTTATTTAATGTCACATACGAATTTTTAAAGGATCAGACCGACCTAAATTCTATTTCACTCCATGTGTTTTGGATTACAGATTTTTATAATAGGATCAGATCCATCAAATCTCTAGTCGGACAATTATTCTAATAAATGTGACCGGATTCAGACAAATCCCAATTGAAATCCGCCCCATTGACTACCCTACAGTTGATATGCTATTATTGGGAGACATCCCTACCATTAGATGTTCTCCTTTATAATAGTCCGATGTATCCACAACTTTCGACGAGAATGAAAGGAAGGTTGTTAAGCTCAAAACCCGTTTTCTTTTGTTGTCACGATTCGAAATTTACTTGATCACGGGATCCGTGAAGGGATGTGTAGAGAAATGGGTGAGAAAAAACCACTTGAACAAAAAATTGTAGTTAGAAGGTCTAAATTATTAAGTCAAGCCTCAGTTGCTTGCGATATTGAAACACAACTGGTCGTCATTTATATTCCTGTCAAAGGTTGAGTCCAGACCCGGACCCAGTCAATACTTTTTTTTTTTTTTTTTTTTTTTTTTCCGGCCGGACCATGTATATATATATTTTGCTGATGGTAGATTGCATTAGCCCTACCTATATTAGGACTCATGTATTATATTACTTGAACTTAAGCCTATAAGCTAGAGTCGGCTAGGACTAGAGCTAGGCTAGAAATTGTGAAGTCCTTTAGACCGGGTTTCTATCATTTGTTGAACAGTTGGAGTGGTGCATGGTTTCTGGATCCACGTCTTTCCAGTGGATGGCGCACCTGGGTAGACATCAAGATCTCTTACTCTGCTATCTTCCTACAACTTCTGTCAACGAGGAACGAATATTAATTTGAATCCGGTTGGAACACCATCAAGTTGATTAGAATAAATATTTATTTGATGGGCCTGATCCAATTAAAAATATTATATTGGAAATACTTGAAGCGAATATATATTGTCTAGGTCGACTAGTAGTAAGATTTTGAATCGAATAATCAATCATATATACACAAGACTAATAAAATATTACCATGAAATTTAACAAGATATGAAATACTATGCCATTCATTAATTTTTTGTATATTTTTACTTAACATTAGGAACTAATATTGATATATTATCTTAAATATTGATTTATCCTTTTTATTAGATAAGTAGCATATTATCTCTTCTGAGCATGAAAAATTCTTGTATAGACCCGATCCTTCATAAACTATACATAAAATTTTGTAAATATGTTTAGTAAATGCATTAATGGAGTAATTTTGTGTTTACACACACAATGTTAACCCAATGATTATTCAGCGTTAACAAACTTATTGTAAAAAAATATTGATGATGATTTTTAAAAGTGTAGATTATATTGGATATGAATAAAATGTGATATCTTACTTATTTAAACAAAACCCGATTGGTTCGAAGATCTAAAAAATTATCGTACACGAATTTGAGTTGATATAAATATAGACGAATTTAATTTGAGCTGATCCATTCTAAATCCATCCATTCACAACCCTAATAAGCAATTTTTAGAAGCCTGTCAAGCCAATTTGAGTTCAATAATTCTTTTTATTTTACTTTTTTGCAAGCAAGCAAGCAACAATGCATGTTATATTAATAAACACAGAAAGTCAAAATAAAAATAAAATAACAAATACCTTTCATTGTCATCCAAAACTGGAATAATGAGAATTAAAAGACATGTACTTGTAGAAATGATGTTCATTCTTACTCGTTTCGGTTTAATATTAAGCAAGCTACTGCTACTATACTAGTTGGGGACCATGCTAGTTTCCTAGTTCACGTGCAAAAGTCTTGTTGCCATGTTTGTTAATTTTACAAATTTATTATTTTTTTTTTACAAATAACTTATTATTACCAAATATTAGAAAAATGACTTTACAAAGTAAAAAATGGGTGAACCCCCACCACAATAAACATTAACATGAACTTAACTAAAAATTATGCTTATGTAACCAAAACATGGATCAAAATTTCGTTTCGAGTGTATGTTTCGGTCAGCCAAATATTGAAAACTTTCGAGACTTTTCAGAAACACTAAGGAAAAATTGTAATAAAAGTTACTAAATTTAGATAAATAACAGAGTTTAAGACAAACAATTATAGTTTCGGAATTACATCTTATTTTCGTTTCGCTTGATTCAAAAACGGAAACTTTTCGATGTTTTCGAAGGAAAAGATGAAAATTTTGATCCATAAACCAAAATAGTTATCATTATAAGGATTTATACTTGTTATTCACTGACCCTACGATCCTTCAAAATACGAAACTCACTTTGGAATTGGAGAATTCAAAAGAAGTTTCTTTGTAATCTAAACTCAAAAGATTAATCTAATAGAACAAGAATATTGAAATACTAACTCCATCAATGACCAATTTCATGGAACTAAATAACTGATTTTTTTTAATAATTAACTATTTTGAATATATTTATCTTGGCTTAGGTAAATGGCTCGCCCATCCCAAAAATGGCATAGTGGTAAATGTGAATAGTTTCTTGTCAAATATGGTAAAGGTTGATTACTCCAAGCTTTTCTAAACTTTATGACATAACCCTCTAAATAGTAGTTATTGATTTAATTTAATCTCATCCCATTTATAGTGCCTTTTCTTTTCTTCTAAATTTTGAATAAAACTCGTCATTTACTAAAAATAGGTTTCTCAAAAAAAAAAAATTTACTAAAAATAGGAAGAAAATTGACCAAGAGGCCCAAAACAAGCAGACAAAGCATAAATGTGAAGTGGGCCTCCACTACTCTGAGGATCCTAAAAGTGGGTCCGTTGCTTCCAAGAAGGATCGCATGATACTGACAAATCTAAAACAGTTCGATCACAATACGCTTTACATCCAAGAACATAGCGACTTTAATTGAAATTGCAAAACAATGGAGAGGAAAAACAGTAGCGCCAAAACTTCATTTTCTTTTTAAATTTTTCCCTCGAACTACCTATTTACAACAACGCCCCTCCATTTTCTCTGCAATCAAAGAAAGCCTCTCAGTCTTTTGAAAAACCCTCTCTCTCATAAATCCAGTGTGGAACTGGATTCGCTTCGTTTCCAGCATTTTCACGGTAAATTGATTCAGGTTTTTGTACATTATGTGTTATTGCATTATTCATTTTTTTTTTCTGTATTTCGTCGTTCATTTCGTATTATATTTTACAGTTTGTTTTTCACTTTCACGCGTGATTCGCGTGCGTACGTGCGTGATTATTGTACGTATATATGTTAATAGGTCATTTGTTTGGTATTATTGAGAGTTGATGACTTTAGAGTATATTTGATTCACGACGAGTACAATTTTTGAAGCACTAGGTACAGTTTCCAGTGGATATTGTTCAACAATTTTTATTTTTTATATTTCAGATTGAAGTTTTTTTGATGTTATGGATTTATCTCTTTGGGATTCATCAGATTACCTAACATTGTCATGTAAGTTCATCATTTTTACCTAAGCTCAGTGATTATATTGCACAATATAGCGTCAGGCTTAGATTATGCAGCAATTTACTAAATGTGCGATGATTTTAATTTCAAATTGCAGGTGAAAGCAACTATCATGTTGAAGATCATTGGCTCTGTGACTTTTATTTTGGTTGTGGGCGTGGTAAGTTGGTTTGTGTTAGCCTTTAGTCTTTTTCTGTGGAATCGATTTCTGAATTGCTGTTAATTTATTCCTCCTAATCTCTATGTATTTGGGTGTAAAGATTTGATAGAAGAAGATGCGATGAATGAGAAGTCTTGTGTGCAAGTGCTAAGGATATTGATTAATAAAGCAGATGAAGAAATCAGAGAACTTGAAGAAGATATTGTTATGCTTCAGTGTCAACTGGCTTGGGATGATGAAGACTGGTCTAAGCCATGCTCTGCTGCTTTGCAAGAAAAGATTGAGTGGCTTGATTCGTCGATCGAAAGCTTAAACAAGGTGATTATAAAAGATTTTAGTGTTGAATTAGAAGAACCTGGGAAAGTACCTCCGAGATTACATGATCTAGTGAAGCCTTTATTGGAAAATTATTTTCAAGTAAAAAGTAATCAGGTAAAGCACACCAAACTTTAAAAAACATACTCTTAGTTCCTATAATATTCATCATATGTTGTTTAAGTTACCATATACAATTCTGAAAGTTTTTGAAACTATATACTTTTTTGAAACTTCTCTACCCACTAGGTTTCTCTTCCCTGCAACTTCGGAATATTTGATATTAGTATTGCTTCATAATCACGTGGTTGAAATAGGAAAACCAGCTGCTTATGTTGATTTGCTTGATTGGATAATCCAAATATCTTCTTAGTTCGACTGGCCTTCCTGTTAGAAAATCATTTAACTTGTTCCCCATTCATGGTTGAGATTTCAAAGGAAACATAGGTTCTCAACCACTAACATTAGGTATGATTTTCTTATAAGTGGGATGGTTTCTGTGTCATGAAACCAAGAAAATTTTACAGAATATCCCACACTATAAAAAACAATATGATGAATCATTTTTGCAAAGAATAGAACAGATTGCAAAAATGATTCATCATTTTTACTCCCATTTAACCCAATATATCAATATGATTTCTTTCCTTAGCAGTAAATAAATCTCCCACCATTTTTACTGCCTTTTAACCCAATGTACCAATGCATATATAAATCAGATGGAGAAATCATTTCTTTCCAGTGGACCACTTCTACATTGATTTGCTTGTTGATTTGGCTCATATCTATATTTTCATTCTGTACTTTTACACTCATTTGTTCCTTAACTGCTGGACCCTGTAGAGCAATCAATTTTTTCTTGGTTTTTATGTGATTTTTCTGTTGTATGCTAATGTGCTAAAAGTACCTTCAATGCCACTATCTAGAAATCAACTGCTAAGAAGTCATCCACTAAGAAATTAAAGGAGAAGAAGATATTAAACAATTGGAACTCGGAAGGCTGTTGCGGAAACACATCGAAAGAGACTATACCTCTTTTGAAGCCTGCTGTAGAAGCAGAAATGAGAAGGATTGAGGTACCAGAGTCTTTTCTATAATTCCCGATTGCGGAAAACCAATTTGCTCCATTAGATTGTTGATCAACTGCTACAAAATGCATTTTTATAATGCCAACACTGGGAAATTCTTACCCTTCTTTCTGCTCTTCAAACAGAATGAAGATATCATCAGCCGCAAGCCCATTGCAAATCCTCATAATGACAAGCTCTCTTTGAAGGATACAAGCACTTTTAAAAGACAGCTGGGAAAGAGAATGCGGAATTCTCCCCCTAAGAAGTCAGGGAGGCAAAGTCCCGCCATATTAAAAGAGGCAATTATAAAAGTATGCTCCTTGAGCATATAGTTTTGATTATGATGGTTCAATGATTCACTTGTGTCTTTTCCGTTTCTACAGGTATCTAATGCCATGGTAAAGGATTCAAGTGCAAATGCTTCTATTGATAAAGTTGGTTCCAGTGAAAGAGATGAGAGGAGAAATGCAGATATGGAGGTTATCTCTAAGGAAAAAGTCACTCAAAGCCGGGTTACGCATGAAGGCAATGTGACAGTTTCATATATGAAGTCCGAAGAAATGGGAACAAAAATTGCAAAAACAGTTAAGGTATACATAATTATTTACACAACTGATCCATAAAAATAGACTACCTTATTTGAGCAGCTATTTTTTCAATTGATCCACCTCAAATCATTGCTTACAAGCCAAATTGCTAAGATTCAGTTTATGCCCAAAATGTAGTGAAGCTAAAGGGTGAATCTTCCTATCAATTATGTTTATTCGATTCTTGTTTTTATCAGCTTGCAGATGCCATCTTGGATTCCCATTTAATTCCTGTGAAAATAGTACCCGAAGAATTGAGTAAGATGCCAAAAACAAGGGTGTATAAGCATGCTATCAACAAAAATGTCGTCCCTAGGAAGCCATTGGTGAAACCAAAAAGAAATATGACTGACATTTCTGAAAGAACCATGGCATTGGAAGCTCAGGCAACTGAAACTGAAGATACCGATTCCGACTCACTTCTTGTGTTATTTAACCATAAAAGAAGACGTGCAAGCAAGCCAAAGAAGAAAATGGAAAACAAACTTCAAGGGCAACAAATACAAGAAATCGAAACTGTTGTTATGAATGAGGTCAATCCAAATTATTCATTGAAGCTAGAAGGCCAAGAACCAGGGAAGACATATGAGCCAGCTCCAAAAATAGATTGGGGATCGTCATCTAACGAAACTTTGGAGGGGCAGGAAAAGATCATCAAGAAAGATAATTGTTCAGTCCTATGTATTAAGGATGTGGAAAATTTGACACTTAGGGATCTCAAGACCATTGCAAAAAATCGAAAGTTACCAGGTTATTATGCACTCAAGAAGGAAGAGCTGCAAAAACAACTAGGATTGGAGCCACAAGACTTGAAGTAATTCATTTTGTTCTCTCATTTAGTGAATATTCTACATAAATAGGAAGAATCAGTGAATATAATACATAAATAGGAAGAATCAGGAATCTCAATATACTACAGGATGTTAGTGATCCAACTTTAGTGCTTGATTT
Source organism: Penstemon barbatus (assembly GCA_003313485.2). Lineage (NCBI taxonomy): Eukaryota > Viridiplantae > Streptophyta > Magnoliopsida > Lamiales > Plantaginaceae > Penstemon > Penstemon barbatus. Next base: position 19,703,207 of record CM064883.1, on the reverse strand, counting down.
TGTGCAGCAACTCAAGTTTGACCCTCGGCAATTTTCGTATAGCATTTTCGGTCCCAATTTTCGAAATTGACGTGCAATTTTGGCCTTTTGGATTTTGGTTAATTTATACATGTTGCACTAAAGTGAGATGTGGGACACAGTGACGGGGAAAAATTCTTGACTAAAGAAGATTTAGGAAATATTTTCTTCTAGATATTGTTCTTTGAGAACGCACAATATCATTAATTGTGATGACCTCATAATGATAATGATAATATAGTACATTTTCAACATCTGTATAGAAAATTATTTCAAGGCATTGTCTAATGGTTACTTAGATACTACACTAGTGGATTTAATACATGGGGGTTGGATGAATGACACATAGACATGAAATGACAAAATATTGTCATTTTATGCTCATGTGGCACTCATCCAACACCCGGGTGGATTAAATCCACCGGTGTAGGTACTAATTTTCCTTGTCTAATCAAGATTCAAGAATGTCCCGTGAAACAATGTCAAATGACAGCTCACTTTTACAAACACGTGCTATGAGCCTATGATACAATTTTTAGGAAAAGGGTTCATTATTCACATGATAAAATTTGCTGCCCTGAACCTCAAGTAATATTATTGATCATCCAGATAAATTTTAGCGGGTTTTTTGCACTTTGCACCCCTATAACATAGGAAATAGGTATTTTGCACGCTCAAAACTTAGATTTAGCACTTTGCACTCTCAAAATATGAAAAATTCATCACTTTACACCCTCTTTTATTTTCAAGCAATAACTCAAGGGCAAAATAGGTAATTCAATTATAAATCTTTGGCACTTTGCACCCCAAAAATAAAATTAGCGCTTATCACCCTCGAATTAAGAGCAAATCAGTAATTTGCACCCCCCAAAACACGATAAATTGATAGTTTGTACCCAAAAATACAAAATTAACATAACACCCTCAAATATAAAAAAAAAATAAAAAAAAAAACTCAAACCTCTCCTTTTCTCTGGCAAAGTCGACCATCGGGGTGAAAAAGATTTAAGGCAAAGTTGAACTTACCAATTTTTACTTATTCAATTGTTTTGCATAGCACGTTTAATTTGTACAAGCTATAATTCATGGTTGTTAATTTGTTATATGATATAATCATTCCAAATTCATTGTATTTAGTACTCATTATGAATACTTTCAAGCGGCTGATGGACAAAGGTTCAAAACTTCTCTTATTACTAAACATCCAATTGGGATTCAATTATTCCCTAATTGCATAGTATGGATCTGATACCATGAGGGGTCGGGAGCCCTGCAATTCCCTAAAGAAAGAACAAAATCAATGAAATGGATGTATTATCTCACAAATTATATATATGATAAGCCAATTGCTCTAACAGTACTCCTATAAATGTAGGTTGTTCAATCAGATCGGAAACTTACATATTTTGCCTTATATTTTTTTCACCCCGATGGTCAGCTTTGTCGGAAAAAATGAGGGGTTTGAGTTTTTTTTTAATTTGAGGGTGTTAAGTGTTAATTTTGTGTTTCAGGTTACAAACTGTCCATTTATCGTGTTTTGGGGGTGCAAGTTGCTAATTTGTTCTTAATTCGAGGGTGATAAGCGCTAATTTTATTTTGGGTTGCAAAGTGCCAAAAATTTATAATTGAATTACCTATTTTGCCCTTGAGTTTTTGCCTAAAAATAAAAGAGGGTGCAAAGTGTTGCATTTTTCATATTTTAAGGGTGCAAATTGTTGCATTTTTCATATTTTAATTAGTTATGTCATTTGAAAATTAAATCAACTTATTCCAAACTCAGTTGGAGATGGATTGTCAAATGTTAGGTGCGGACCATTTAATTAATTTCTGAAACTCATCTCGAATAATAATAGTTTATCATTTATTATTTTTAAAGCTTGGTCCATGTTGCTAATTATTTGCTTCAATATATTATTTTACTTTTTATAATAATATTATATGATATTCCAATATATATGTGTACATAAAGTATAAATATATATATATTCTATTATAATGGTTTATAAATGATATCTCTTAATATTCTTTTTTTTTCTTCAGAAAAATAATAGATAAATGAAAAGATGTGAGGTTTAATAATTTTTTTCAATTTGTAATGTGAAATTAGATGAAATTTGATATAATATTAAGAAGATTTGTTTTGTGGTTGATTAAATTTGGTAGTTGGGTATGATGGTTTGAGACTAATTTTGTAAAAATAAAATTTTATACCTACTAGGAAAGTGCACGTATGTTATACGTGTCTAGTAAATCTTGGCTATTTTTTTTATAAATTAGAGTAAAATTATTTTATTATGTCATAAAATAGAGCAAATTAACCCGTTTTCACCTAATTCATTAGTTTAATTCATTTGTACCAGTTTAACATGTATTTCACTGATGTTGTCGTTTCAATGATTTCATCCTTTTTTCACGATTTTTTTATCGATTTCACATTATCAATTTCAGTGGCTCTTTTTTTTACCGGTTTCACCCAAAATTTCATCCATTTCGTCAATGTTCACCAATTTCAATCAAATTTTTATCGATTTCATAATTTTTCACCAATTTTGCCCGTTTTTCACGAAAAGAATTCCATTAAAATTCGAGGATATGCATATTTTGATATTCTTAATATTTTTCTATTCTAGCCAAAGTAAAATTACGTAATTAGCTAAGTCATAAGTATTTTTTTATTCTTTTATAGTAAGATACGATTCAATTTTAATTTTTTTTCTGATATTTAAGAGAAATTCATTTCAAAATTTTAAATTATGTAATTTGTACTAAATATTTAAATTAATATTTTCTTACTTAAATAAATATTGATGCTAAATATAATATATATATATATATATATATATATATAGGGGATATTTAAAATAATAGTGTTTTCTTACATATAGTTTCTTCATGAAACTTTTTCATACGAAATAATTAAGTGTAGTTAGAACTAAGAGCCCAAATCACAAATTTTGGAGGGCTCTCAATTTTTAAAACTTATAATAAAGACTTTATAAAATTTGGTTGACCAAAGTTTAAGAGTTGTTAGATATGGTCTAATATTAGGAAAAGCTTTATTAATTTTGAAAATAAAATAATGTGTGGATTATGTATTTGACTACACAAGAGGGCAGTTTTAGAAATATTAAAAATTTTGTTCTAGCAATAACAATTATATCGCCGACCTCTCTAAAACTCTATAATAAACTAAAGTCTTGATCGGATTTGAGAGTCGGTGGACTATATGGTCAACAATCTAATTTTTCACCTTTTTATTGATATCAAACTAAAAGTAGAGGGGCCAAATGACAATTAAAGAAATTACTACATTCATCAACAGCACGCGTCTTCCCCAAATTAATGACCGCTGAAGAAGTTGGCTTGGCTCTATCTGTAAAACCTCCTTAAATGCATTTTCATTTGGCACCCACCCCAATTTTACCTGTTTTCAATCAATGCACATCCCTTTCTCTCTCCTCCATGTTTATACATACAAACACACACTCAATTTTTGAATGAACATATAATGTAGATGATGGGTCACAAAATATTGTGACCCAAAATAGAATAATTGTGAAGAGTTGATCAAATTTGATATGTGTTGACATTTTTGACGCATTCTTTGTTGTAATCGACAAGTCAAGGTAATCGGTGATTTTCTGGACTTTAATTTTTTCTTTATTAGTTTGAATGTGGCTTTAATTAATTCTTCTGGTAGATGAGCTAACTCGGCGGAGACTGCTATGTTTTATGGATTTTTTTATATATATTTAATTGCAATATCTGTTTACTTTATATAAAGTTAGGTTTTATTTAATGAAATAAAATCTTGAACTGATCAATAATTATCTGATGTGCTCTGTCTTTTCTACAATTTTCTAAGGAATTAAGGAAAAGAGATTTTTGAGAGGATCATTATTAGTTCAGATTTAGGTGAACTTTTCACTAGTAATGTTCCTGCAAACACATCTTCTGATTTTGCTTCTTTATAAATAATTTGTTAAAAGCTATTATTAGAAAAGCAACTTTTAGAAATTAATGACAAATTTTTAATTGTTTGGAAGCTGATTTAGACATTTATACCAAAATAAGTTGTGCCAAAAAATGGTTTAGAAATACCTCTTTTTTCGATTTTGGCAGCTTAAAGTTGTTTTTTTGTGTATTTGCAAACACTCTCAATTTATTGTAGAAATCGCTTATGCCTAACTTAAAGCAAAAGCAGAAACTTTTTTATTTTGCATAAGTTATTGCTACTGCCAACTTAAAGGTCATTAATGACTTATTATGTGTATTATTGTATATAGCTCAAAAAGCTAGTGAGGAAAAGTCATACAAAGATCTGCAATTGGGGAAAATCTTGAGGATTTTGTAGGAGGGAAATACTCTATATAATCACACCAAGATTTACGTTAAATTCAAGTAAAAACAGAAGCAAGCTGTTTCAAGGATTTTTTTAAATTACATTTTTCTTGATAGTGGATTGAAATTAGATGTAATAGTAAGTTATTCTTTACAAAGTTGCATTTTTTTTTTGGGATTTCATTGCAGTATAGATTTGTTGATCGTTGGATCTTGATTTTGCGTTAAAAAAGATGGTTGGCAGCATTGAGGTTGCAATAAGTAAGCCGTACTCAAATGGGGCTATATCGAACCATAATGGTCTAGAAGAGAAACTCGATGAATTTCGTAGATTTCTAGGCAAGTCTAACGATGATCTTTTAAAGATCGTGGGTGTTGGAGGTGGTGCATGGGGCAGTGTCTTTGCAGCTTTGCTTCAAGACAACTATGGTTCATTTAGAGACAAGGTTCAGATTAGAATATGGAGAAGGCCCGGAAGAGCTGTAGATAAAGCCACAGCTGAACATTTATTTGAAGTGATCAATTCAAGGGAAGATGTATTAAGGAGGTTAATTAGAAGATGTGCATATTTGAAGTATGTTGAGGCTCGTTTGGGAGACCGAACTCTTTATGCGGATGAGATTTTGAAAGACGGGTTTTGTCTGAACATGATTGATACACCTCTTTGTCCTATGAAAGTTGTGACTAACTTGCAGGAGGCTGTTTGGGACGCTGATATTGTAATAAATGGATTGCCTTCGACTGAAACTCAAGAAGTTTTTGAGGAGATTAGGAAGTATTGGAAAGAGAGAATCACTACACCGATTATTATATCTTTGGCAAAGGGTATAGAGGCTGAATTGGACCCTTCTCCTCGTATAATTACTCCTACGCAAATGATTAATCGAGCAAGTAAGCATATTCTCCATTGTCAAGCTTCATTATATACTTTTTTTCCAATTTTATTAACTTTCTATATCACATTTGTAATTCAGCTGGAGTTCCAATAGAGAACATTTTGTATCTTGGTGGACCAAATATTGCTTCGGAGATATACAACAAGGAATATGCTAATGCTCGTATATGTGGTGCTGATAAATGGAGATTTGCTCTTGCAAAGTTCTTAAGGCAACCTCACTTCATTGTATGGGATAATAGTGATCTTGTCACACATGAAGTCATGGGAGGCTTGAAAAATGTTTATGCCATTGGTGCTGGTAAATTTTTAACGATTTATTAGCTAAATACATCACGTGCTTTAATTCTAATTAGCAAATACACTTCTCTATTATATTAATTAGCATTTATCAGATTGTGTTCATAGAAATGCAGCGATGAGACTCCTTTATGAATTAAATTGTCATTTGCTTGCTATTAAGTGCAACCAATAATTCATTCTTTTCCTTGAAATGACCTTCAGATAGTATTGTTTTGTTGTTGATACATGTTAACCTGTTTGAATATAATTACATGTCCTTTAATATAAAAGAAAATATTATTTTAACGCTTGAAAGTAAATAAATTATTGATTTGTCTTTTCTTCAACATGGATCATAATTTTATCTAATTCCTTTTTTTTCTAATGTAATTCAGTGAAATATTGAAATGAGATAACATATTGATACATAATAATAGGTAATTGCATATTTTATAGAATGTTAACATGTGCTAGGACGTTTATTAGCTATTTACGTAATGGAGAATTTGCCTGGTGTATCTGTTAATTAGAACGAACATAGGAGTGTATATAGCGTATAAACCAAATTTAGCACTAACTCAATATTTGGCTTTAGTTTTCATTTGACTTAACTTGGTGCTTAGTGCTTGTCCTTAATGTGTTTGCTTTGGCTAGCAAAAAAATTATTTTCAATCTTCGGATACGTAAAGTGGTTAACTCTTCAATGTTATAATTATTTGTGCTTGTTTAATTGTTTTGATCAGGCATGGTTGCGGCTCTAACTAATGAAAGTGCCACGAGCAAATCAGTGTATTTTGCGCATTGTACATCAGAGATGATATTTATTACCCATTTGTTGGCTGAAGAACCAGAGAAGCTTGCAGGGCCTTTGCTTGCTGACACATACGTAACATTGTTAAAAGGTCGTAATGCATGGTATGGCCATATGATAGCCAGTGGAAAGCTGAGCCTCGACATGGGTGCTAGCATCAGTGGCAAAGGAACTATTCAGGTCTACATTAAATCCTATATTATTTTGCACTTTTATGTTGAATTATATACTTTTGAGGATAGATTAGGCCTCGAAGGTTGGTTTCGGATCGCATTTTACGCGGAGACTTGAATGCTACAGATTTTTATTTTCTGATGTGGAGAGGTCCGAGATCTTTTTTGGTCCAATGTGTGAACTCTCTTAACCACAAAATAATGGTCATTTTTTTATATATGACAAAATTGCATTTTTAGTCTCAGAGGAGTTCCTTGTGGACCTTCAACACTCTAGGTCTCGCACATTACAAACTTGTACTTTTGATCACAGTTTGTTTGAATATTTTGCACTTCTGGTCCCACCGACCCCTTCTCTTTCCAGTTTTTGCACTTCTGGTCAAATGGAATAGTCTATGTTTTGCACTTTTGGTCCAATAGGACTACCTTAGTTTTGCACTTGTGGTCCCCTAGAGCTGTCTCAGATATGCAATTTCGGTCCCAGTCTTTTGAATATTTAATATCTTTTGTCTTATCACCCCCTTTCCATCCAGTTTTTGCACTTATGGTCATATATAATATTATATGTTTTGCACTTTTGGTCCTATAGAACTCTCACTTTGCACTATTGGACCCAATTTGGATGGAAGGGAAGCAATAGGACCAAAAGTATGAGAAAATTTGAAAAGAAATGGAACCAAAAGTGCAATTTTGTGTAGTGCGGGATCAAAAGTGATGAGGGTCCTATCACATCGGACTAGAAAAACAATTTACCTCTTCGAAGTTCATGATTTCATTGTAGGGGGATGTTGACTTTCTAGATGAACTTCCGCTGGGGTCCAATGTGCTTTATGCTTTAATTAGGCAACCTACTATCAATGAGCATTCAAAGAACTATTTTTTTCCTTGAGATTGAATATTTGTTCTAATTATGAAGTCATAATATTAACAAATGGTAATACTTCTAACTTCCTACACTGAGAAATTGCTTAAAAGCAAATTACCAACTACTTCTCATTCTTGTATGAAGAGTTTTGAGTGTTTCTGTTTCTCACAATAACTTTCTAGACTATGTTTGTTCTTGAACATTAAGTGAGTAAAACACAATAAAAATGTTTTCATTGCATAAAATTTGAGCTTCATTTTTTGTTCCTTTTCATATTTCCTTCATTTTACTCAGTGAAATTCAAGAACCAAACATACCTTTAAAGTTCTGTTCAAAATTTGCAGGGTGTTTCTGCTATTGAAGCATTTTATGAACTCCTAAGCCAGGCAAGTTTAAACGTATTGCACCCTGAAGCGAACAAGCCAGTTGCACCTGTTGAGCTCTGCCCTCTTCTAAAGACTTTGTATAAAATCCTAATTACAAGGTAATTTGTTTTCATAAGCATTGATATTATAAGAAACAAAACGTAGTCGAAGGCCTTATATCCTCGAACCATTTCATCTTTTGTTCATTCTTACCGCCTCAAATCACTTTGATTAACATACTGTACTGCTTATGTTTGTCTCGGCATTTGACAGGGAACAAGGAGCAGAAGCAATTCTTGAGGCACTGAGGGATGAGAACTTGAACGATCCACGAGACCGTATAGAGATTGCCCAAACTCATGCATTCTACAAGCCTTCACTTCTTGGACAGCCTTGAGTGAATGATAATAAGAGGGATGGACGGGGACGGCCCGATGTATCAGGGCGCCCTAGGCGAAATGTAAAATCGGGGCTCTATTTTACCAAAAAGAAATTGATTATTATTAAAATTTATTTTCTTAATTTTACAATTGTAAAAGTATTTATTAAATATTTACATGGTTTTTCTACATATTTGTTATAGGTAGATAAAATGATAAATCAATTTAATTTTTTTTTTGTCAAATCGTAATATATTTTTATAACATATAATCTATAATCTAAAACCCTTTGAAAAAGCAAATAATATAAGAATTGGGAAATACTATAGTTTTAGTTGTTAAAATTTATAAATAGATAAAATATAAAAGTATGATGTGTATGACTTTGCAATTATGTTATAAAAGGGGTTTTTCCATTACAATCGAACCGAGCTATATCAATTTTTGATATTCAGATTGGTTCGGTAATTTTAAAATTGGTATCGTGTATCAAATCAAAGAATTCAATTTGGTTTGGTTTGGTACCAAAAATCGAAATAGTGCATTTGGGCCTTTTTTGTATACTAGAAAAGTGCACGTACGTTGTACGTGTCTAGTTTTAATTCCATGTGTATTTTCATAAATTAGAGTAAAATTAGCTATTTTTATGTCATAGAATATCATATATTTATAAAAGGTCAATTTATTCTTTAAGAAATTTATTTTTATTAATTATTATTGGTTTAAAAAAAAAAGGATTGATTTGAATAGTTGTAATAAAATATAAAAAATAAGGACTGGTTTAGTCTTCAAATCTTATAAAATTGATTCTAAAATAAGATTATAAGAACATTATTTAGCTCATTCCATTATTGTAGTTTTCATGTCAAGTTTATCTATTATTCACCGATGTCACATGTTTCATCCGTTTCTTCATAAATTTCACCCGAACTTTCATCTATTTCACGAACATTATTTCTTACTGGTTTCACCAGTTTTTACCAATTTCTCTTAAATTTTCATCGATTCATATGTTTTCACTGTTTTAATTTTTTTTAATCAAAATTTTCACTTTTTAATCGATTATAACATGTTTCATTGTTTTTTCATGTTTCTTCGATCTCTTTTTCAATTTAAACTATTTTCTTCCCATTTCACCTTGTTTTTGTCGGTTAAAGTTTAACTCGTTTCCATCTATTTCACTGATTTCACATAGTATTCACCTAAATTTTTCATTGGTTAAATATATTTTCACTAACTTCAAGTTTTTTGACTGATTTTGTCCGATTCTTCATAAATTTCACCCAAACTTTAATCGATTCATATGTTCTCACTGTTTAAACTTTTTTTACCGATTTATTTAATTTTAGAAACTTTTTTTTATCGGTTATAATATTTTTCATTGTTTTTGTTTTTGGTCGATTTCTTTCGTTTTTTTCTTCAGTTTAAACTATATTTCTACCGATTTCACCAATTAAACTCTTTTTTTAACCGATTTCACTCGTTCTTACCATTTAACCCGTTTTACCTATTTTTCATTTTTTTAAACTAATTTCACATGTTATTCACCTGAATTTTTCATTGATTAAATATGTTCGTACCAACTTTCCGTTTTTGACCGATTTTACCCTTTTTTCACCAGATTTACCCAATTTGACTGGATTTCACTGGTTTCATCATTTTTCTTAGAAATTTCATTCGAATTAATTTTCATCGATTTTACATTTTTTTGACCCGTTTATTTTAACTTAACCAATTTTACCCATTTTCATTTTTTTTTCATAATTTTTACCCGATTTTTTTTATCGATTTCAAATGTATTTAATTTCACATCCATTTTTTTCACCGGTTTAAAGTGTACATACATTATACATGTTTATTTAATTTCAGTTGTATTTTGTTGTAAATCAGAGTAAAATAAATTCCATTATGTTATAAAATATCAAATTAATGAATGTTATTCAATTTATTGATTTCATCATGTCTTATTTCATCGATTTCTTTAGGTTTTTCGGTTTAGACCATTTTTCTAATGGTTTGACATTGTTTTTGTTGGTTGAACTTATTCATTTTATTGATTTCACTCATTTTACCAATTTTCACATGTTTTCACTCAATGATTTCACCTGTATTTACCGAATTTTTAACTCCTTTTAAGTGTATCTCAAATTATTTCGCTTACCTTATCATTTGGTTTTAATGCTAGTGCATGTCTCGTGATGATACTCCGTTATTTGTCCGTCATATGTCAAAGAGTTGGTGATGAGTAATGTTATTAATTGTAACTTGAGTGACTATATATATTAATAACTCGAGTGACATTTCAGTTGTATTTTATTGTAAATCAGAGTAAAATTAATTCCATTATGTCATAAAATATCAAATTAATGAATGTTATTCAATTTATTGATTTCATCATGTCTATTTTCATCAGTTTCTTTAGGTTTTTCTGTTTAAACCATTTTTCTAATGGTTTGACATTGTTTTTTGTTGGTTGAATTTATTCATTTTATTGATTTCACTCATTTTACCAATTTTCACATGTTTTCACTCAATGATTTCACCTGTATTTACCGAATTTTTAACTCCTTTTAAGTGTATATCAAATTATTTCGCTTACCTTATCATTTGGTTTTAATGCTAGTGCATGTCTCGTGATGATACTCCGTTATTTGTCCGTCATATGTCAAAGAGTTGGTGATGAGTAATGTTATTAATTGTAACTTGAGTGACTATATATATTATTAACTTGAGTGACATTTCAGTTGTATTTTGTTGTAAATCAGAGTAAAATTAATTCCATTATGTCATAAAATATCAAATTAATGAATGTTATTCAATTTATTGATTTCATCATGTCTATTTTCATCGATTTCTTTAGGTTTTTCTGTTTAAACCATTTTTCTAATGGTTTGACATTGTTTTTGTTGGTTGAACTTATTCATTTTATTGATTTCACTCATTTTACCAATTTTCACATGTTTTCACTCAATGATTTCACCTGTATTTACCGAATTTTTAACTCCTTTTAAGTGTATCTCAAATTATTTCGCTTACCTTATCATTTGGTTTTAATGCTAGTGCATGTCTCGTGATGATACTCCGTTATTTGTCCGTCATATGTCAAAGAGTTGGTGATGAGTAATGTTATTAATTTTAACTTGAGTGGCTATATATATTATTAACTTGAGTGACATATATATTATTTCCAAAAGGTGAATGACTATTGTGTGTTTAGAGTTAAACTTGGGTGACTAAATATGCATTTTTTCTACTAATTTTAATATACCTTTTTTTCTCTTCCATATTCATGGTGCTTGGTTAGAAAGAAAGGAAGTCACAAATTTTCTTAAAATATTTTCTTACCAACTTTTTGATGAAAAAATTTAAGGAAAATTCATGTCTAATTACATTTTATTAATATACTTAACAATTTGAATAAGGACATTTTTGTCTTCACAAAAAAAGAAAAAAACTTAAAACATTCACACTTTTAGTAGTAGTATAGATTAATTTCATGTAAACCGAGCTATCTTTTTTAGTTGATCACATATATGCCGGAATAAGAAAAAGAAAAAAGAAACGAGAGAATTGCATTTTTGGTACACAGCTATAGGTCAATTCCCACTTTTTGTACACAGCTTTATGTGTCCAACACATTTGGTACACCTCTTTAACAAAGTTCGACACATTTGGTACAACCGTTAAATAAATTGCAAAATCACCGTTAATTCCGTTAGTTCGACACATTTGGTACACCTCTTTTACAAAATTGACATGTGCACGGCACATGGCTGCCAAAAAAAAAATTAAACTTGATAAACTTTTATATAAATTATCATATGTATTTATTATATTTATCATATCATATTTATATAATGATAAAAAAATATGTATTTATTATTTATATGGCATGTAAAATATAATAAACTATATAATGTCATTTATAGTTTAATACTGGAAGAAGAATAAAATATAATAAACAAGTTTATGAAGTTTCAATTTTTAAAAATTATTTATAAAAATAGTTTATTATTTATAAAAATTATTAAAAAATATGTCTTTATTATTTATATGACATGTAAAATATAATAAACTATATAATGTCATTTATAGTTTAATATTGGAAGAAGAATAAAATATAATAAAAAAGTTTATCAAGTTTCAATTTTTTCTTTCTTTTTTTTTTTATTTATTTTTTATTTTTTCTGGGCAGCCATGTGCAGCGCGCATGCCAATTTTGTAAAAGAGGTGTACCAAATGTGTCGAACTAACGGAATTAACGGTGATTTTGCAATTTATTTAACGGTTGTACAAATGTGTCGAACTTTGTTAAAGAGGTGTACCAAATGTGTTGGACACATAAAACTGTGTACCAAAAGTGGAAATTGACCTATAGCTGTGTACCAAAAATGCAATTCTCTCAAAAAGAAACTGACATCTCCATATAACTCCAAAATTTTCAAATCATGAATTTGATATAATATTGCAAAGTTACAAGTATTATTATTTTTACCAAAATACTTAGATACAATAAAATAAAAATGATTATATTATAAATGACATATATTCTTTATCATTTGACATTAATAATACGAAATAATTATATTTAAAACATCAATTAGCTAAATGAAGCTTATATAACATGCACAAAGAAAATTTCAATCGAAAGTGTAGAGTTTTTTTAAACAAACAAAGCATGAAGGGGAAAAAAAATAAGAAAAGAGATAAAAAGAATCCTTACATGCCAATATATTAAATGAACGGCCGACGAAAGTTGGTGGAAGAAAATTTATTAGCTCAAGAAGCAACAATAAAGCGTGATCAGCTTATTGGAATTAATTTGGTTGGTTTTGATGATACCAAATAAGTTGAGTTTTATGTCATCAGTCAAATGTTTAGAACAACTAAGAAATAGAAGCTTGTTGTTTATATTCAAACAAAAGGGTATTGAGAAGTCAAAGTCAAGTATCATTCTCAAGATTTGAAGAGTTAATCAGCGTGGTTTGACTAATTAACAAAGAAATCCAACGACGAAATTCAAGTGAAGACAACGGAGTGAAGACTTTACTTGAAGAGCTGAGTACAACGGTTGAGTCAAGACAACATAGTAGTTTTGATTAGCAAAGTACTTCAATCAGCTAACTAGTTCACGAGCTAAGTCAGAAAATGATTGGAACGACATACTTATTTAATGAAGTATGTTTTTTTATGGGATTAGAGGAGTAAATTCCAATCAAAAGGAATAAATTCAAAATACCTCGGACAACAAAGTGCATTTAATGCGATTGACAAAATAGTACAAGGTACAGTACTGAAACAGTGGCAGAGCCGCATGCAGACATTTCTAACCGTTTGAGGTTGGTGAGTGAGATAACGACAGTCCTGCAATTAAGGAAAGTTTCAACATATTTAAATCCAGAACCCTTATAAATACTCGTGGATTCAAGTGTAAAACAACTTTTGCCAAATATCAATTTTATATCATGCACGTGAGCGACCAAAACCACTAAGATGTTTTAAGAGAAATCTTCAAGTCGTTGATAAAATTTTAATGCTTCTAATTGCAACAAGGTTGTAATTTTCTGAGTTAGTCTGTAAGAGAAACTAGTTGATAGCCTAGTGCTTGTGAGGATATTAAATCCAAGGGGTTTATATCTTGTAATTTACTAAGAGTAAACGTTCTACTTGAACGTAAAATTTGTAAATTTCAAGTGTTATATTGATCTAAGAAATTAGTGCATTATCTTCAACGTGTTAAGGAAGAAGAGTGTATTACAGGGATTACATCACCCTTGAACCACTATATAAAGTTCCGAGTTCTTTAACCACTATATAAAGTTCCGAGTTCTTTAATTTATGCATTTTCATTTGCGTATTTTTAAGAACAAATTAGTCATATGTTGCAGATTGTTTTTGAGACTCAAAAGAATTTTAAAAAGGGGGAAAAATATTTTGCTTACAAAATATTATTTGAAGAAAACACGTTTGATTTAAAACTCCATTTTATTGCTGCACAACTCAAACAAACTCTGATTCGCAACTGGTTTTTACTTTACTAGATATTTGAATAGTTGAGTGTTCTACTACACTACCAGCTTATTGTTAACAGCTAAGTGTTCCACTTTTTTGTTTACTTGAACAACAAGCACATACCTTACTTAAGATAATTTTGAAAAGTTTTAAAAGTTTTAAAAATGTCTATTCACCCTTCTAGACCCTTTTGACCACTTGGGACCACAAAAGGAGAACCGGAAGAGGAGGACGGGCGACACATGCTTTGTGCAAACTTCAGCTCAGGCGAGAGAAATTATAGAACGGGGCAAAGGAGGACAAATATAACTTTTTTTTTGGGGTACAAGGTTAATAAAAGGTCAAGTGAAAGACTCTTTAATGGGTACAATTGCAAGTAAAAATGAAATACATAATTTTGGTATTACCGGATCGGTTCATAAATCGATATATAATTAGGCTTTGTATGACATTTAGATTCGAGTATTTAATATGAATTAAACGTTCGATTTCGATACGTTTTGGTCAATTCGAATTGTGTACACATTCATGCTCCTCATGAGCCATGATCATAAAATAGACAACTACGCTTATGCTAAAATTAATCAATATTCGATTCATGTTAATTTGATAGATAAAATCTAGTTTAATGGCGTGCTCCGATCATGCATATCCGACATATCTAAAGATCAATAATTGCCCCAACAATACTTGACCAATAAGTTTGGTCTAATTAGCTCAAATCGTGCATGGATGTTTCCATTTCATTTTTGGTTTGTACATAATTTTACATTCTAGAACATTTCATGTAGATAATTCTATTAGAAAGCTATAGATATTTCTCCACTCGTGTACACTATTTTAGATTGGTAATTTCTAGATAGAACCACAAAAATATCTAATTAAAGTTTATGACTGTCATTCTTAGCCAATAGATCAAGTTGATATACAGTCCATTCGAGAAGGTAGTTATATAAATAGGCAAGACATTATTTTTAAATCACCATTATGTACTTTGTTTAATCAACAAAAAATCTTTCTGATCCTTTTTATTAGGAAAAAAATAATTTAAGTCGAAATAACGATTATAACCACATCAAAGGAGGCAAAAACACCCATCTTAACCTAAAAGAATATCAAAAACCCCTGTTATTAACTTTTAAAATGGATAATAACCCTCTGTTCATAATTAACAAAAACATCTCTATGATTTATAAAAAAAAAAATCAAATGGATTTGTTTATTAATAAAAAATTAATACAGAAGAATTTTTATTAATTAGGCAATAGCTCTATACCAAATATACTAGAAACTACCATAAACCAACATCAACTCCCCACAATTTAGCGTCTTGCATTGAAAGTCTTGATATCCGAAATCCAATAGGTAACTAACTCCTAATCTATATCTATATCTATACTACTACTAAAAGTACGAATATTTTAAGTTTTTTTTCTTTTTTTGTGAAGACAAAAATACCCTCTTCCCATGAAATTGATAGATATAATTAGACATTAATTTTATATCAAATTGGTACTAAAGGTACGAATATTTTAAGTTTTTTTCTTTTTTTGTGAAGACAAAAATACCCTCTTCCCATGAAATTGATAGATATAATTAGACATTAATTTTATATCAAATTTGTAGGAAAATATTTTCTAAATTAACTACAAATATAAGGAAAATGTCTAAATTTGTTTATTTCCATTATGTTCCATCACTATTTTCGTTTATTAATGACAAGAATTTACAAAAGTTCAATCTCTATTCATTAGCCCTAAAATCCATCACTACTCTTGTTTATTAAATTACCCACTACCATTTTCTACATACATAATCGTAGAAAATGCATACACATAAGAAAAATTTACTATAACTATATATTTACTATAACTCTCTTATTTTTCTTAATTTAGTTACTTTTTTTTAGAATTGTTCCAATAGCCAAACTAAAACTCCATGTACCCCTCGAAGTTGTACTTCTTGTTGTATTAAATTTGAAATAAAAGAACACTATTATTTTGAATAGTTGCTAAAGTATATGTGTAAAATTGTTATAATGTATTATCAATATGTTGTTACGTAAAAATATTATTTGTTCCATTTAAATATTTAACATAATATGTCACTCCTTAAAAAAATCAAATTCTCTTAAATATCATAAAATTAATTCGAATAAAATTTCTAAGAAAATCGATGGAACCAGTGAAATCCAGTAAAATTGGGTAAAACTGGTGAAAAAAGGTAAAATCAGTCAAAAACGTAAAATTGGTATGAAAAATTCAAGTGAATAACATGTGAAATTAGTGAAAAAACATGAAAAAATAGGTAAAAAAGGGTTAAAATGGTAAAAAGAGTGAAATCAGTTAAAAAAGGAGTTTAACTGGTTAAATCGGTAGAAAAATGGTTTAAACTGAAGAAAAAAAAACAAAAGAAATAGACCAAAAATGAGAAAACGATGAAAAATATTTAACCAATAAAAAAAGGGATAAATCGCCAAAAAATTTGGTAAAATTATTTTTTAACAGTGAGAACATATGAATCAATGAAAGTTTGGGTGCAGTTTGTAAAGAAACGGATAATGTCAATCAAAAAAGCTTGAAGTCGATGAAAACATGTTTAATCAATGAAAAATTTAGGTGAATAACATGTGAAATAGGTGAAAACGAGTTAAACTTTAACCGACTAAAACAAGGTGAAATCGGAAGAAAATGGTTTAACTTGGAAAAAAGATTGACGAAACACGGAAAAACAATGAAAAATGTTGTAATCGATTAAACAAGAAAAGGCTAACGTCGTCAAAAACATGTAAAAATTGGTTAAACTGGTAAGAATGAGTGAAATCAATAAAATGAAAAAAGTTTAACCAACAAAAACAAAGTCAAACCATTAGAAAAATGGTTTAAACTAAAAAAAACTAAAGAAATCGATGAAAATATCCATGATGAAGTTAATAAATTGAAAAACAGTCATTAATATGTGCTATTTTATGATATAATGAAGTTAATTTTACTCTGATTTACAACAAAATATCACTGAAATTAAATACACACGTACAATGTATGTGCACTTTAAACCGGTGAAAAAAATACACGTGAAATCTTAAACACATTTGAAATCGATAAAAAAATGTGGTCAAATTTGTGAAAAATGGATGAAAAAGGGTAAAATCGGTTAAAATAAATGTAAAGTTTGTGAAAATATGTGAAATCGATGAAAATTAATTCGAACGGAATTTCTAAGAAAAAAGATGAAACCAGTGAAATCCAATAAAATTGGGTAAAGCCGGTAAAAAAAGGTAAAATCAGTCAAAAACGTAAAGTTGGTAAGAACATATTTAATCAATGAAAAATTCAGGTGGATAACATGTGAAATTAGTGAAAAAAACATGAAAAATAAGTAAAAACGAGTGAAATCAGTTAAAAAAGAAGTTTAACCGGTTAATGGGTAGAAAAATGGTTTAAACTGAAGGAAATACAAAAAAAAATCAACAAAAAATGAGAAAACAATGAAAAATGTTATAATCTATAAAAAAAAAAGGATCAATCGCTAATAAAAATAAATAAATAATTTTTTTTTAACAGTGAGAACATATGAATTGATGAAATTAAAGTTTGGGTGAAATTTGTAAAAGAATGGACAAAATCAGTCAAAAAAGCTTCAAGTCGGTGAAAACATGTTTAATCAATGAAAAAATTAGGTGAATAACATGTGAAATAGGTGAAATTAAACTTTAACCGACAAAAACAATGTGAAATCGAAAGAAAATGGTTTAAATTGAAAAAAAGATCGACAAAAAAGGGAAAAACAATTAAATTGCTATAATATATAAAAAAAATGAAAAATCGATAAAAAAAAATTAAAGAGTTAAAATAGATTAATAGATGAAACTTTGGGTGAAATTGGTAAACAATGGTAAAGTTAGTGAAAAAAGTGGTGAAACCGGTTAGAAAAAATGCTCGTGAAATCGATGAAAGTTCGGGTGAAATTTATGAAGAAACGGATGAAACATGTGTCATGGGTGAATAACGAACAAACTTGACATGAAGTTTACTATGATGAATGAATAAAATTATGTTCTTATGATCTTATTTTAGAACTAATTTTATAAGATGTAAATGTAATGACTAAATCAATCATCATATTATATTTTATTACAACTATTTAAAGCAATCATTTTTTTAATAAACCAATAATAATTAATAAAAATAAATCAATCAGTCATAAATATGATATTCTATGATATAAAAATGGCTAATTTTACTCTAATTAATTTATGGAAAATACCCATAAAATTAAAACTAGACACGTACAACGTACGTGTACTTTTCTAGTAAAATCAAGAAGCAGAATAAAAAAAAAAAATTTAACCAATCCTAAATTCAAAAGGAAACAAAATCATAAGTCCCTATATAAAACCATACGCCCTTCCTTCATTGTCTTGCATCAGACCTTTTTCCGCTAATCTCTTCTTCCAAATCAATAAACAAATTCGCAAAACTTTTTTCTTCTAGAATTAATGGCGGAACAACATCAATCTTTAAGCTCTTATGACCAAGAATTTAAAAAAATGCACTTTTTAGGATCATCTAATGGATGGCTAATCATGTTAGAAAACAACAGCCCTTCGATTTTCGCAGTCGATCCTTTCGAAGCTTCAAATCACAATCTCGTTCACTTTCCTAGCCTCATGACTTTCCCCGAAATGCTAATTTCAATGGCTACGAATACGTTTACTGATCAAATTTCATCGGAGAAGTCAAGGTGAAACCGAGTGACATCTTTCATAAAAAGAGTATTCTTTTCCAAAGATCCAAGAGAAGAGGATTGCAATGTCTGAATGCAGATGGTGCAACTACTGAAAGGTATATCCCCAATTGCTTTAGCCCTATTTGGGGAAACCAAAAGGCTTGCCTATTTTAAACTAGAATAGTAACTTGTGTTGTACCAATATGCAGCCAAAGGCAACCACTTGCACTATTTGTGAGGATTCTGATAGTGTAGCATCTCAAGTAGTTCTCTAGACATTGATTGAGCCTTTTAGTTTGACCATCACTCTGAGGGTGATAAGTAGATGTCATATCCAACCCCGTACCAAGTAGCTTAAAAATCTTACACGTCCAAAAAGAACTCCTGAAAAATTTATCCCCACTGGCTGGACGTGTAAGTTGAAAATCTTATCCAAAAGCAATTTACACATAGAATTAAGTAGCAATGTAAGGGTGTGATAGAGTCAAGAAATGATCATACTTGGTAAATTTGTCAATCACAACCATATAATCACATCACAACATTGAACATACTTCATAATCTCATTTTTCATACCTGACGGGTAGAAAATTGCTATAGTTCTATGGTAAGTGACAGAATGACCTTCGACTACATAATCATGTTGAGTCGAATAATTTTTTTGCCTCAAATCATTTCCTTTGCCCACACAAACTCTCCCTCTGATGATTCCTTGAGTTACTAATCTTTATTTATTTATGAAAATAATATTTAATTTATATTATGTTATATGTATAAAAGTTATTTAATTGATTATGTAAAATAAAATTAATATTTTATAAAGTGATATATTTTATTTCTACATAATTTAATAATATCATGCAGAAAAAATAAATTTAATAAATATGTAAATAAGATTTATTTTCATATTTTATAGTAAAATATTATATTATTATTTAGTTATATTGTATTTAAGAAATATATTCATGGTTGAAAATAATTAAATACTTACAATTATTTAAGTCTAACACTAGAAATTCATTAAATAGTAATTTTAAATTTTGTAAAAGAATTTACAAGAATTTACTGATTTTTTAGTTAAAGTTTAAATATAAACAATATATTAGTTCAAATATTATATTTATTGAAATTTTAACAATTCCACTATTTTATCAAAAAAAAAAAAAAAAAAAGGGTAAATATAGAGTTATCAATTTTTAAATTGTCCAATTCATATTTTTGGATAAACATACAATAATCTATTTTAAAATTCATAGGACTATTGGTGTTAATATACATGTTTAAGAGGGACCAAAGTGAACCACTATTATATGCTATATAAAGTGAGAATTTACATTAAGGTGAAAGGACAAAATAACCTTGAAGTCATGCACTTATAAGGCACGTGGGGTCGTCTCCACCGTGTAATTGCTCAAAAGCCATCTGTGAAATAATACATTGATAAGAGCCACCTAATAATAAAATAAATTACGAGGGACGAATGTACAAAAATCGATCCGTAAAAAAATTAGAATTGTAAATCACTCCCTAGTTGTATAACCTAGAATTTTCAGCTCATTTAGCCTCAAGTCCAAAAAGGAATCTTCGAACAAATAAATTAAAAATTGTAGCCCGGTTCAATTAATTAATTAATTATCTATCAAAAAAAAAAATCCTTGTACAATTACAGATCTTGATTGGCCTCTATATATATAAAACATTGGACCCCTTCTTATTCATAGAACAATTTGTTTTCCTTATCTATTCTATATTTTTTTTTTTTTTTTGGGGTTTCAATGGTTTAATTTTTTTCGAGGCGGATCGGACGCTAGGTAGAAATATCTCCCAACAGAAATTCGAACTTGGATTCGCTACTTTGTAGTGACTAGTTCCTTCCACGAAATCAATTATTTGTTGGTATTTTATAATTTTTCCTAACAAAATGCACCTTGTATTAATTAACAATTTAGTAGCAAGATTTTATCTGAATGTACAGAGGGAATTGTTAAAATGCCCTTACAACTTTGTTAAATAGGATAAATGCCATTAAAAAAATTAAAATTGTAAGAATGCCATCGGTTTAATTAGGATACATAATTAACTTAATCAAATCTCCCTAATTAAACAACAACTTAAAAAAACTATTATCTACACCCCAACATTTTTAAAAATTAAAATCAAACCCCATTCTACCATTTTTCATTCTTTCTCTATAAACCCTAACAAAATTCTCTCACAAATTTTTATATTTTCACACACATTCACTCAAATCAAAGAGGAAAATGAAGAACAACAACATATAAAGATATTACTTGCAAGTTATTTTAATTTTTAAGTAAAAATTTGGTGATTTACAGGCAAAGCGCGAAAAAAAAAAAAAATTGGTGTTGCTTTGCAGTATGAACTCACCGCGGTGAGATATAAACTCACCGCGGTGAGATATATAGCTCACCGCGGTGAGAATATAACTCACCGCGGTGAGTTTATAGCTCACCGTGGTGAGCTATGTTGCAATGTCGTACTGGAGATTGGAGTTTGTCCAGTCTCCAGTCTCCAGAGACTGGAGTTCGGAGACTGGAGACTGGAGACCATCTCCAGTCTCCAGTCTCCAGTGTCCAATTGAAGTATCAAACTCCAGTCTCCAGCCTCCAATTGGAGTCTCCGGAGACTGGAGTTTGGTAGGACAAATACCAAAAATCAAAATAACATATTTGGTTGAATTTTAAATATATTTTTTTTATTAAGATAGATTGTGAGTTAATTTTAATTGTTTACTTGTAGGTATGGACAAAATTATACTTTATATTTGATATGGCGGTGAATTTAAATACGATATGAATGAAAATTTTGATTATAGTGATAATAGAAGATTTGGTCATATATAGTAAATCTTTGGAAACATTGTTGGTGGATAGGACAATCTCGTTTGGGGAACTAGTTGAAAAAATATACAAAAAGTTTGATTTTGTTCAGGAACCAGTCTCCAGTCTCCAGTATTCAATATGACCAGTCTCCAGTCTCCATGTACATTGTAAATCAGTCTCCAGTCTCCACTCACATTTACCCTAAACCCTAAACTAACCCTAATACCCTAACCCCTAAATTAACCCTAATTAAACCATAACCTTTAAATTTTCTTAGATTTGTCAATTGTTAACAATTACGGTGGCATTATATCCTCCGTACATTTTGGTCAATTTTATAAGATTTCGACAATTTATGAACCGAAAGGAGAAGTAACACTTACAGTAATGTTATATCCTCCGTAAATCAGAAATTCGTATAAAAATTGCAATTTTGTTAGATTTGTCAATTGTTAACTCTTACGGTAGCATTATATACTCCTTAAATAACAACTCCATACATTTTGGTCAATTTTATAAGATTTCGACAATTTATGAACCGAAAGGAGAAGTAACACTTACGGTAACATTATATCTTCCGTAAATCAGAACTTCGTATAAAAATTGCAATTTTGTTAGATTTGTCAATTGTTAACTACACTTACGGTAGCATTATATACTCCGTAAATCACAACTCCATACATTTTGGTCAATTTTATAAGATTTCGACAATTTATGAACCGAAAGGAGAAGTAACACTTACGGTAACATTATATCCTCCGTAAATCAGAACTTCGTATAAAAATTGCAATTTTGTTAGATTTGTCAATTGTTAACATTTACGGTAGCATTATATACTCCGTAAATCACAACTCCGTACATTTTGGTCAATTTTATAAGATTTTGACAATTTATGAACCGAAAGGAGAAGTAACACTTACGGTAACGTTATATCCTCCGTAAATCAGAACTTCGTATAAAAATTGCAATTTTGTTAGATTTGTCAATTTAACACTTACGGTAGCATTATATCCTCCATAATAAACCACCTCTTACAATTTGATCAATTTTATAAGATTTCGACAATTTACGAACCGAAAGGAGAAGTAACACTTACAGTAACATTATATCCTCCGTAAATCAGAACTTTGTATATAAATTGCAATTTTGTTAGATTTGTCAATTTAACACTTACGGACTTACGGTAGCATTATATCCTTTATAATAAACAATCTCTTACATTTTGGTCAATTTTATAAGATTAAATCGACCCAATATTTCTAGAAATTGCAGTTTGATCCCATATTTTTCAAAAATAGTTAAATTGACCCAATATTTCTAGAAATTGCAATTAACCCCCACAAATATGTTATTTTTACAATATTTTGTAAGATTTGTCAATTTACTGAAATTGCAATTTGATCCCATATTTTTCAAAAATAGTTAAATTGATCCAATATTTTTAGAAATTGCAATTAACCCCCACAAATATGTTATTTTTACAATATTTTGTTAGATTTGTCAATTTACTGAAATTGCAATTTGATCCCTAAATAGTTAAATTGACCTAATATTTCTAGAAATTGCAATTAACCCCCACAAATATGTTATTTTTACAATATTTTGTTAGATTTATCAATTTACTGAAATTGTAATTTGATCCCATATTTTTCATAAATAGTTAAATTGACCTAATATTTCTAGAAATTGCAATTAACCCCCACAAATATGTTATTTTTACAATATTTTGTTAGATTTGTCAATTTACTTAAATTGCAATTTGATCCCATATTTTTCAAAAATAGTTAAATTTAATCCCATATTTGTCGATTTTGTATTTTTAAAAAATACACACTAATAACAAAAAAATCACACAATAATAATCAAATATTATATGAATACATTAAATATTACAAAAATTATTTCGAAGGCCTCTTCTTCCTATCATCGGGGGCAAAGGGAGTTCTTTGGTATTTACTAGGCTTGATAGTCCTTTTTTCTCTTTCTATCGCATCCCTATCATGAAATTTCTTCGACATTCTCCTTACACTCGGGCCCACTTCAACATCACCATGATCGAAATTCTCTTCCGCAGTATTAGCCTGAAAACGCATAGATTATGAATTTGCATTAAATATCATGATCGCATTGACTTCAGTCTCCGGTCTCCAGATATTCAAGACTTTTGGAGACTGGAGACTGACTTCAATCTCCAGTCTCCAGCATTCTCTTTTGGAGACTGGAGATTGACTTTAATCTCCAGTCTCCAGCATTCTCTTTTTAGTTCTAGTTAATACTGCATCTCGACAATCTCCAGTCTCCAGATGTTCATGAATTCTGGAGATCCAGTCTCCCAGATGTTCGTGAATGCTGGAGACTGGAGACTAGAGACTGGAGTCTCCCAAATGTTTGTGCATGCTGACTTCAGTCTCCAGTCTCCGAAATGTTGTTCGTGAATGTTGGAGACTGGAGACTGGAGACTGAAGTCAGTCTCCAGTCTCCCAGATGTTCGTGAATGCTGGAGACTGGAGACTGAAGCCAGTCTCCAGTCTCCAGTCTCCAGTTCAACAGAACTGGAGACTGAAGATCGGAGACGGTCTCCAATTCACCATGCTCACCGCGGTGAGTTCTAATGCTCACCGCGGTGAGCAATAAAACTCACCGCGGTGAGCAATTGCTCACCGCGGTGAGTTTTAGAAACTGGGTTCGAAAAATGCAATTTATTCTGTAATTGAAAAAAAAATTAAACTTAAGTTGTATGGGTGTGGTGCTTGATTTATTTCCTCGCCCTCAATGTAGTTGTTATGTGTCACCTTTTAGTTATGAAGAAATTGAAGTGAAGATTGGGTTATGAAGAAATTGAAGTGAAGATTGGGGGAGAGATCTGATCTGAATTTGTTTGGGAAGAAATGTTTTTTTTTTTTTTTTTTTTTAATATGTAAGGTAGTGTAAAAATAAATAAGTAAAGAATAGAAGGTGTGTTTTGCAATTTTTACAAGTTTTAATCGCTTATTAACTAAAATTATGTATTAAAAAAAAAGAAAAAAAGAAAAGAAAAAAAGACGGTGGCATTTTTCTAATTTCACTATTTGGGGATGGCATTTAGCCCAATTTCCCGAATGTACAGAACCCAAAAAAAAGGGTACCGGATGAATCGTTTTCAAAAGTTCAAATTGGTTTTGACAAGAAACAAATTCGGCATATGGAAACATTGGGTGGAATTTGGAGATACAGTCGGTAAGGTTTGATTGATCAGGAACAAATTTCCAACAAAAGAAAATATGGATTATCTTTTAGAATGATTAAATCCGTTTGAAGATAAAAGAAAATATTGTAACAATTTTTGAATCAGAACATGTGCAAATCTACTCTTTTATCACAACATAAAATGAAATGAAGCACCAAATATAAGAAATTGAGATAAAGGATTCCATGAAATCAAACTAATAAAAATTTAAACGAAACTTGTGGAGATCTAGATTGGATCAGGATCCTACTTCTAACATATAAGTAGGGTTGTCAATGGGGCGGATTTCAATCCGGATCCGTCCGCATCCGGTCCGATTTATTAGGATAATTGTCCGATTGGAGATTCGATGGACTTGATCCGATTATAAAGATTCGTAGTCCGAAGCTCATGGAGCGAATATGGATTTAGGTCGATCTGGTCCGTTAAAGATCCGTATACGACAATAAATAAAAAGAAAAATATATATACATATTTTATAAAAATAAGAATCATTGATAATATTTTACCGTCAATTTAAGAGGATAGTAATTTATAACTCATTTATAAATTTATTTAAAACAATATTTTCATTCTACAAATATGAATATAGTAATAAAACTTTGAACATGTGAGCTAAAATTAAATAAAATTGAAAAGTTAATAAACTTGTTTTAGGAAAAAATATTAATTTAACTTTTTAAATGAAAATTTTGGATCCGAAAAAGATTCGATATCTAGCTAAATCCGATCAAGATCTATTGGATTCAAAAAATCTCGATCCGAGCACAATCCGAGCAAGATCCAAATCCGACATGATTCGATTCAATATAAATAAAGTCGGATCTAAATGAGGCTGATCCGACCAAAATCCGACCCATTGACAACCCTACGTATAAGTAATTATCTTCATAAGCATAGATTATATTTAGAAATAACTATTGGATCCCATCATATAAATAAGACGGCGAATCAAGGGGGTCGTCTAAGTCTTACAGAATGAAATGTTGTGTCCAAAACTGAATAACCTTGAATTAATCGATTATTGATTATTCTAGTATATGTCATTTCAGGCGTATCCCGAAAGAATTTATGTTATATCTTTTAATTTTTCTTTTTTAATGCATTATATTAATATCAATAAATTCATATGAATAAATTAGAAATATGTTGAATTACAATGAAATTACATTTTAACCAGCAGAGTTATGTTAATTTCTAAGATTAATTCTACAAAAGTTTCATTTATTTTTCAAATTAAGATATGGTACCTTTTTTAAAGTATTAAAGAAATCAATATAAATGGCCTTGAGCAAGCTACACTACTATCTTAATTATATAGAAAACTACACTAAAATACATATCCATTTATATAAAATTGTCGTGATCAATGTAAATGTAATTGTTGCCATTTGAAATTGTGATTAAAATAGGTAGATATTTTGGGTTCTTTTGAGGTCAAAATGGAGTATTATGTATAATTAAAGTAACTTATGGGAGTTATTTTTGTCAAAATTCACCTTATTTTTTTTATATTTCATCTTATGTTTTTTCACGAATGAAATGTAATTTTGTGTGACCGTTTGATTGTAATTTTCTTTTTTGCTTTTCGATTATTAAATTTATAGTAGAACTTTAGCCCATACGCACCAAATTCCTAAATTTATCCATAACCAAAGTAATTCGAATTATGTCAGAAGACCAAACCATCATTGACCCCCAAATGACGCACGCCTCTTGCATACCTACCCCTACATATTCATATTTCATTGAATCCCTACTTACAATTACACCTTTCGTTTCATATTATTTGTTATTTTGAGTAGTGACGCAAAAAATTAAGAATCCTATTAAATAACCATCATATGAAGATAAAAATCCAAAAATACCCTAACTGAAGTAATAATTGTGTTTCTATCTCATTTCTAAATTAGGAGTTAGAACAATCATGATAATCTGAAGAAAAAAATGTGTTGAACTTCTAAAACAGATAATAGGATTTTGAAACAAGAAATTTGTCAAAACGGCAAATAATATGAATCAGAGGAAGTACTATTTTTCTTTTTTTTTTACGTACTTGTGTCCTAATGCATGGATAACTGGGTTCTTGATTATTGACTTTTGGTTATTAGTTTCTTGGTCTTTTCATTTTCTATTTTTGGCTTCTTGATTCTTGATCTATTTTTTACATCTGTCGTAACAATTTAACCCCAAAAATAAAGGGTTACTACCAAGGAACTGTTATCCTGATATACATAGAAACTGCACTTCTGGTGAAGTGACCAGAAAATCAGGCAGCAAAATCCTAATAAATTAATCTGTACAACACTACTATACAATTCTGCTATATATTGTCGTTATACTCTTAATCAGCAAGATGTGATGAATTTGCACCGAGCGATGACAATACTTGCACCAAATCCGATGAACTTTGGAACTTCCATTCAGTTCACAAATTGCTACAGCTCGTGACTTCAGTTACTAGAATTCTGAGTTCTGTTGTTGAAGTACACTAGAGCTAGCAGTAAATGCAGGCTCGATGTTCTCATTTACACTCTTTGTTGGTCTTTTCAACCTCTTGGGTCTTTGCTGTAATGTTTCGGTGTTCTGTGCATGATCATTTAGCTCATAGTCCATTGCTGGTGGGTTAGTAGACGGTGTATCAACCTGTTTAGAACTCTTTTGAGGCCTTGGTTTTGACTGAGTTTGCTTGTCTGTCGCAGCTTTCCTCTGCACATACAACTTGGGCATTACAAAACTACATCTGTGTACGATTCTAACGGTCGATTATGATAATCAATCATTACCATAAGCATTTCAGACACTATATGGTCCAGGTGTGGTAAATATATAATGACAAAAGCCATTTGAAAAAGTCTACGAAATCATCAAACAATCCATTATCATGAAATATTAATTTCATAAATGTTATCCATTTCCAGAAGACAAAATAATTATATCCTACGGGTAGATACGAACTGTCAAAAAGTAATCTAGTCTGACTGTAACTATTTAGGCCTGGATGGATATTTTGGCTCATGTGTTCTGGAGTGAGAAAAACATTAACATGATCTGGATGAAAAAGAAGAATTGCACGACTGATTCTGGAGAAACATGTGAGCCCGATGAGATTTTGTGGATTGTAACAATGTACTTGAATGTGTTTTAAATGTGAAATTTTTGGAAGCATGTGGGCTGATAGAGTTTTCTAGAATTAAAAATGTGAAAATATAAGTGTTTCTAATGTTGTGTTTGAAAAATTGATTTAAAAAGTTAATAAGCAAAATTGAATCTAATCACATCAGAAAAGTCATAACAAAGAGTGGGTTAATACCTTTTTGTTACTGGACTTGGCTTTGCCGGGTTCAGGAAGTTCAGGTTCGGTATCCTGTGCCTCAGAGTTTGTAAATTCCTCAAAAGATGCACCTCCGTCTGCATCAACCCGTATACCCTTTGTCCCACCCTTCTTCTTCTGTCTATCTTTAGCCTGGTTAGGAGTAAATACACATTAATAAGTTCAACATCTTTGAGAGAGCTTGGATCCAAACTATTTAATAATCGTATTACATCAAGCAGGAATAAGATGTTTCAAAGATGGAAGGAAAACCCAAATCACTTCCCACCTGTTGTGAAACTTGTTTTAGTTTCTGCTCCAGTTGAGCATCATCAATCAATAATGATACAACATCTTCAGGAGCCAAAAGGTCACCCTGGACATGACCCCCAGTCATGACAAGCTGCTGCACAGTACTTTTCTGACTGGCTCTCTGCAGAATTTTTTCCTCAACCGTCTCTTTACATATTAAACGGTATACAGTTACCTATGCCATGAAAAGACATATTTTAAAACCGAGATTATGAAAGAAGAGGATACTTAGAACACCTCAAAAGCAAGATGGAGGAAACATTTATCATTTTTTACTAGAGTGGATTAAGCAACACATATTTTTTCTTCAGATGATAGACGATCAAATGAATTTTCAAAATAACAAGCGATACTTGAAAAAGAAAAATACACTAGTCAAATCTATAAATAATTGACCCAAAAAAGAAAATAACTACCAAATACGTGACTACCAACATTTTCTCAAGACTCCTTACCCAGAAAAAAAATTATATTATCAGGGTTCTGTTGCAACAAGAAGACAGAGAAATGATGGCTGAAGTAGTAATCTTCTAGGTAAAAAGCCACTTCCACATTGGAAGTCTATATGTTTCCACGATAATGAATGTAATATATAATATGATCAAATTATGGGCTTGCACTACTAAGGAAGGAAAAACATAAGCATGAGTAACTCGTCATAATATAAAAAATAATCCAAAGAAAGCAATGTTTCAGTCCTATACTAAATAAAATACTTAGATTTTCAATTTCCTGAGAAAAGAACATATGGGTCAAATTTACATTCACTTGCACAAGTTTTAAGAGATGATCAGTTAGATAGAGATAAACTGACATTCTTAGTTTGACCCAGCCGATGAGCTCTATCCATTGCCTGTAAATCCAAAGTTGGATTCCAATCACTTTCATAAAATATTACTGTGTCAGCAGCTGTCAAGTTGATTCCAAGCCCTCCAGCTCTTGTGCTCAGCAAGAACACAAATATATCATTCCTACATTAGAGGAACATAGCTTAATGGAACATATGGCAAAAAGTTCAGTAAGGTATATGGAAGAAAAATGACCAGGACTACTCAACTAAGCACATACCTATGCTGAAAATCTTTCACCATGTCTCGACGATCCATTATCGTGGAGGATCCATCAAGCCTCAAATAGCGGTACTTCCTGTAGTTCATATAGTCCTACAATGCAAGTCACATCGTCATCACCCAACATAGTAAGATGATTCCACACATCTATTCTCTCCAGAAAATATACAATGGAGAAACTTCTCTTAAACTCTAAACTCAATCTCGTGAAAAAGAAATATTCTAAGTTGCAAAAAACCAGTCCCAGTCCCTTCTTCAAAAAACGATACCAAATCTGAGATGAAGGGCCTCCGGACCATTAAACCTAATAAAATTAGCCTGGTCAAGCATTCAATGCCTCACTCTATTATGTAAAGAGGAAACTGAAAAATACACTGAGATGAACTCTAGCAACTCCACGAGCGATCAATTACAAAGGGCCGATTTTTTTCAATCCAACCTTCTACATCCTGTACAACTGAGTACGTTTTTGAGCTTTTATTAAATTTGGCAAGACCATAATATAGTGTTGTAGCAGTTGCAGGGTGGGGGTATTCAATTTCAAGGAAAAACAAAGAAGGCCATGATTCATCGTGTCCCAATGATGTATTATTACGAGGAGACAATTAAGCCACAAAACCCTATATTTCTCATTATTAATAGATGGGCAAATCATGATTAGCAAAATAAGTTCGATATACCTCAATGATATTCAGCATTTTGGTCATTTGTGCAAAGAGAAGAACACGATGATTTCCCGCACGCAGTCGTTTTAGCAGGATATCAAGTGTTTGAAGTTTCCCGGAGTCCTGGAGAAACATGAAAAAATATCATCCATAAGTTACACAATTCATGAAGTCAACAAGTACAAGGGTGAAGAGAGGAAGAGCTGACCGTGAGCATCTTTGCAGGGTCAAACGGTTGCATGGGTGGACAAGACCCAAAGATCCTATATGTTAGCTGAAGCGCAGGTTGTGAAATTGGCAACTCTGCGTCAATCTCTTGTATTAATTGGTGAGGGGAACCTGGTTTCCTTGGGCCATTACAATCAGACGTACGTGCAAATCCGGTCAACAACCTCTTAAGCCAGGGATGATGCCACTCTTCAGTCATCTTGTATGCAAAGCTTCTATCCGAACAATGTGCATTTATCTGTTCCAAATCACCATTACAAGAAGACTTCAGTTTGCATACAATTCACTAGTCAGGATAATATATGAATTAATAAAGATTAGAACTTACAGGAGGTGCTCTGGTTCTTGGGATGAAAGAGTACACTGAATGCAATAGCTTGATATCAGATAGAAGTCTATCCTGATAAGGCATGATAAGAGCCTCAAATGGAGCATTCCCAGGACCTGTTGCAAGCCTTCTCCTAAGCAAATGTGTCTCTGACTTACTTGGCAGTAGCAACATGCGTGTAACTGCCCTTACTTTTTCCTTACCAATATGAGCACAGTGAGGATCATCATCATGATCATTATTCGTCAAAAGATCCAACGTTTCATCCAGAAATTGCCGATCTGATCTCATAACCGAGAACAATAATCTCTCCATAGAAGAACCAGCTGCCAGGAATGATATTTCTGCTGGTGATAAATCAATCAAGCGGGAAAATCCAAATACTCCACTTTGTCTGGAAGTACTATCCGAAATGTATTCTTGTTGTAGAGCGGAATGGTAGATATTTTCTGAAGAAAAAATGTTAAATAATTTCTCAAATGATGCTCTGCTTAACCCTTTGCCAGTTTCTGAATAATGAACCCTGGAACCGTCAGCAACTTCTTGGTAGACCAGTTTTGGTATCTAGTAGAAAAAACAATTTGAAAAAAAAAATCAAACTTGAAGTGATTTATGTGTTATAAACACAACTACTTTAATAATACACAATTAAAAAAAAATAACCCAATTATATCAAAGTGTTTATTCAAAGATATGCTCAAACATTCCTCGTATCATTAGACCGTGTGTAAGCTTTTTAAAAAGTGTGAATGAAATTTCATCAGAAAAGAAACAATTGTACCATGTTTGTGCTTCAGTGGGTTCAAAAAATTTGTTAATGGGATACAAACCTATAAAAAAAAGTTTTCCTAGATAGCCTGATAAAAAATTCAAAATGATTTAGGGGTAAGAAATCGAAGTGTTGCACCAGGCAACTTATGAATATTCTGAACACTTCAGTATGCTAACACGTGGAAAATAGTAGTCTACGTAATGCTTAAATTACCTCATATACAATGGGATTTCTACCACCAGAATAGCAAACGTCTTCCAATTCTCCAAAGGGAGGAGGGAGGAGCGAATTGGAAACTTCTCCAAAATGGAAATATGAACTTCCCTCATTTCTTTCAAATAATTCTGGATGATTGCACACCTGGAGTGCAGAATAATGCAAAATATTATAACGGTAATTTTGAACTAAGATCAAGGTCAAAAAACTTCAATATGTACCATCCAAGCATGTTCTATGTGCTTATTCCCTTCCGGAAAGTGCACAAGTAATGCTTCTTTGTTATAAAAGGAAATTTCCCTTCTTTTCTTAAGTGCGTCATGTAAGTCTGCCCATTTAATATTAATGGAAAAAAGAAACTGTGCCAATTCATCAAAGAAGTATCCCTACATTGGCAAAGCATACAATAAGACCACCAACCTAATCCAAAAACTACCTTTCTCAGTTGAATGACAATGTTCATCAGATTCAGAAGTTTCTTTTCATTAAGATGTCCACGGTTTCCATCAAACAATTCAGCAAGGGATATCTTGTTCTTTATAGCTTGATAAAAAGCTTGCTGGCGAGAACTTAATTTACAGTGGACTGTAACCTCAGTTTTCCCAGTAAGCTCAGAGACGACATCCTTCTTAACCCGCCGCAGCATGAAAGGTTTCAGAATTGCATGCTGTTTTAAGAAATTTTAGGGCGAAGTGAGGAAGAAGGAAAAAAA
This sequence comes from Penstemon barbatus, assembly GCA_003313485.2. Classification (NCBI taxonomy): domain Eukaryota; kingdom Viridiplantae; phylum Streptophyta; class Magnoliopsida; order Lamiales; family Plantaginaceae; genus Penstemon; species Penstemon barbatus. The sequence goes on along the minus strand of CM064883.1, from coordinate 19,670,652 downwards.
ATCATTAAGTCCAATACAGCAAAACTGAGTATAAAACAACATATTGAAACTATCATAATTTAAGAACAAGCTAACAATTCACAACCAACACAAGGATGGTCAATTCTCAACCATATAATCCACAGCTTAATTATAGAAATAAAGAGAGCATTGATGCGAAAGGAAAAAGCTAATCTACTTGAATCATTTAAAGTCAGAAATAAAGAATGAACTACCATATCCTTGTTTTTAATTGTCACACAATGCTCGCTCATAAAGAATAAACAATAAAGAGTTGCTAATACAACCTTCTCACGACTCATGCTTTCAATCTCACTTTACTAATACAACCTATTGCAGAGAAGCTTTAGAATCTATTTCTGTTTCTTGGAACATTTGTGCAGATAATTGCCAATTTTTTAATCAAATATAATAACTGTAGCAAGAATTACATGCATGTCCTAAGAACCTCATTTCTATTTTGTTAATATGCATACAAGAAGATGGGCCCCTGAAAATTGCAACAAACTGTGATGCCAGTCAAAGAATTAAGTTATGCATCATTCTCAATGACAACAGAAAGTAAAGTAAACCCAGTGCTCACCAATCGGTTAAGCTGGTGCTCATTTAACGTTCCACCATGTTCTGCGTGACTCTCTATTCTGGTTGTAAAGAGAGAGAATAATGAGAAAACAATAATTAAAGTTTGGAGATATTAAGACCTTATAGGAGAAACATACCCTTTTGAAAACCACTCATTGAACTGTTCATGGCTATCAAACAATGTCGGCATAATAAAATGTAGGAGCGCCCATAGTTCAGCCATGTTATTTTGAATTGGAGTACCAGTCAGAAGCAAGCGGTTCCGACAATTAAAACTGAGCAGAGTCTTCCATCTTATACTGTCATATTGATGGTAGTTATTTGTGTTCAAAGTTTTGAAAATTAATGCATTAGACATATATATTCATTCATGAAGCAGTCTATCGGACAGAAGAAACATGAACTACTAGCAGTGACAAGACAAACTTGTACCATTCATGATAGTTATTGACCACTAATGCAGATGAAAACACCAACCTATCTCAGATGCTGGGAAGCTAATAATTTGTAATGGATGAATTGTATGAAAAAGATACAACTTCTTAAGGGGCTATGAGAGGAGCATTTCAATAAGCATGACAAGATTGCAATTACAAGCCAATATGCACTTCTTATTTCACTTTCTCATGGTGGCTTTAAATCACACGTGGTTTTTTCTTTCAAGATAGCACCATCAACTTCGTAAAAAAACAAAAATGCCTTCAATGCATTGTGATCATTTGCCCCGTATTTCAGCATGTCCGAGATTTACCAAGCTACGAGTTGCAAATTATGCTATCCGTTAACTACATTTGCTAGAATCATCAATATGCTTTCAATGTTTTGCAGTTTTCACCTAGTAACCTGCTAATGCCAGTGAAAATAAGTGAATATTCACTGGCAAATAGGGTTAACCTAGACCAAAATTATTTATTTTATTGGAAGTTTTTACATGAGAAAGGAATACATTATGAGTGGTCAAACCTGTTTGAACTCTTGATTGCTTGGGCTTCATCCAACACCATGTACTGCCACTTAACACGTCGAAAGTACTTCTCATCAGAAACAAGCAGCTGGTAACTGGTAATCAGAATATGAAATCCAGCATCCCTAACATTTAATATAAGACTTCATCAGCAAAATCAAAAAGAGTGGACCAGGTTTTCATGAACCACACATTATAACATTTCACAGTAGTTGAACAGTTCCCTTATAGAGGGGAGCAGAGGGCAAGAGGTATACAGTACAAGGTAGGTAATTGTGCAGATGAAGAACTCCTGAATGCATTCAAATAAAATGGTCAACCGAATCCATATAACTTTACATGTTTTCATTTAGCGGGAAGAAACACTGAATCTTTCCGCATTGTCAGTAGAAAAGCTACAAGTATAAACATTCACCATTTTGCAATCAGTTCAATATGAACTGAGGCCATTACACTGCACATCTATATTCCTCTCTTTAGCTCTTTGGCGCTAATAGTGCTTCATTTGTACCTAATCTTCAATCTAACATACCATAGTTTCTAGTTTTGCTTTTAGTCAATTGCCCCAAATTTTAACAAAGTAAATCACAACAAGGAATTAGGTTTCTCAAACTGCCAGATACATCACCATGACATTACCAGGCACCAACATACAGCTATCCGTGCCCAAATATCCTAGTACAGAAGTGTTGAAAATATAGCTTAGTTTCACGTACAGGAAAGCTACCAAGTATAGAAGGTGTTGCACATCCAGATCATACTTGGCCTCTATGTTTGCCACGGTTTCTTGATTAATCATAATCTTCCAGTGTATAGAGCCGAATTTCTTCCTATAAACATGGACAAACTTGTTTTGGATCTATGCAAGAAGCAGAATCTCTGCTCCTACAGCTGGCCATAATAACAAGAATATGGCTTACATTGGTAACTTTATATTCTCAACTATTCGGTAGACTTTCATGGCATATAAAACGTAAAGTAAGCTATATTCATGTCAAATCAATGGAATTCTTCTTTCGGCACATTAAATCCCAAGTCAATGATGTTTAAAGTGGCTAGCATCATTATCTCAAAACAGTAAGCTAGTAACAGATATGTCTTGCCCGAGTAAATGCCAATTTCAATCACATGCAAGGAATAACCGATCATGATACACTTTGCAGTAGAATTAAAACTCATTATAGATGTACAATGCAGTATAATGAGAATTTTAGTTATTTATCATAGAAACACTCAGAAGCAGCTAGATAAAGTGCAAGGACTTTTGAAATGGTAAATCACCTTCGATATAGACGTTTTGGGTTGATGTTCTTCCTAAGCACCGTACGCTCCTGAAGACCACCCCAATAAGGAAGAGTCTTCAAGTCAGGGCAGAAACGACTGATTTCATCAGCCCAGTTATTCAAGACAGAAGCAGGAGCAACAACTAGGAACGGCCCCCATATATTTTTCTCCTGTAGAGCACGGAAAATTGAAGTTGAAAAGGGTTAACAGCTAAAAATGAAAATTTTATTTAGTTACCTCAGCTAAATGAGCCAAGAATGCCATTGCTTGAATCGTCTTTCCCAAACCCATCTCGTCAGCAAGAATACCATTTAAACCCTAGAAGAAAAAATGATGTTAGAGGCTGAGTGTACTTCTAAAAAGGGGTCAGAAATCTGTAATATTTTATCACTTTATCACCTGCTCATAACAATTTACAAGCCACTGAAGGCCTTTCAGCTGATATTCTTTAAGGGAACCCTTAAACATCTCTGGTGTCTGCACAGTTGATGCCACAGGCATGGTTGATCTGAGAGCATGAAACATTGTTAAGAGAATGTGTTGATCATGGGTAGATTGCCCCACGTATAACATTTTATATAAGTTAAAATTGTGGGTCAATGTTCAGAGGGGAAACGTGACTCACGGATGCAGTAAATCAATGTTGCTTGACTCAGTAACTGAGGCATCCTGAAGAGGGGCCTCAATATCTGCAGCCAGCCGTAGCTTCATGCATTCACTATCAAATGCACTCAACATTTTTTTCTGCTTAGAAACTGCATCCTGGGCTGCTTTCAAAGCTTCCTTTCTCAGTTCAGCGTCTTCGGGATCTTCTTCCTCCTCGAGCTGAGCTTCTGAAGAATTCAAGAGCATTTCTTCATCACTAGATTTTTCCTCACCAGCTGTTATTGCTTCAGAGGTTTGTGAAGTCTTATTCTGCATGAAATGACTGTAAAGTTCTGTTTGAGACAGCAAAAAGTTGAGCCTTTGCTGTTGTCTCTTTGCTTCACGAAGTTCCTGTTCTCGCTTCAGAGCTTCTGCAGCTTCTTTTTCCTCTTTTTTCCTCACTTCAGCCTTTTAGAGGAAAATTACATGGTAAGAACTATTACAAGCATAAAATGTCTTAACAAAAAAGGACTATGAGAATCAAATGCCATCCTGCAGAGAAAGTCTCCTCACAGTTATCGCGAATAAGGAAAACTTTTTTTTTAAAATTAAAGTCCTTTAAAGTCTTCCTGTGCAGTTGATCATCAACAAGTTCACAATTTTAGGTTTCTTCAAGTTTAAACCAATAAAATAATTACTAAAAAATGTACCATCTCCTTGTCAACTCTCTTCCAAAACACTAGCATGTCTCTGGCCAGTTTCCTTGTCCGGAGCGCAGCATTCCTCATTAATTTAAGGGATCTGCTGACCTTCATTTTCACCTGAAAAATAATCAAAATTGAAGCATTTGTCATGGTGAATCACTAAATATAACAGGAAAACAACACATGGAATAGAATATCTCCAGTAACACATACCTCTCTTTGACAGGTCTCTGAGAACCTCTTTGCATCAGTTAAGTGCTTTCTGTTTAAGTTGGTGAAAATCCTATGATGTTTTGGAATGTCTTTCCTTGCCATATTAACCCAAAATTTACCAATCTTTTCCAACTCTTCTCTCTCAATGACAGAAGGGTCTTTCTTCATCTTTGGCTTTTTAGGCAAACTTCGCTCAATAATCTGCACCACCATACATTCACACCATATGATTAACAGATCCATGTATGCAAAATGGTAGGGAAATAAATTTTGCTGACCTCATATGTATCTCCTTTCTCCAAAACTTTGACATAATAGCCCTGCAAAATACCACCTTCCGACAAAATAGACCTCTTAATCCCTCCAGCTGCTCCCTCTGGAATGCCATTGGATTGCAATGCAGCTTCACTTATTTTTAGGCAGAAATTCTCAGTTGAATTATTGCCCGACATTGCTTTCAGCTTCGCCTGAAGAGATTCATATTGGGGCTTGGAGTCACCCATCCCTGCTCTGCTTTTCTGCTGAAACCTATTATCAGAATCCATCATTGCAGCCAATGACCCCAAGTCAAGGGTGCCCTTTAGGTAAAATTCCTCCACTCGGATGTCCGACATACTAGGTAAATTCAAGGACGATAACAACTTTTCATATGGCAGTGGTATCCTATAAGTGATGCCATCCCCGATATCTAAGAAGGCAGGTTCAAGATTTGGTCTGTAGATTTTGAATAATTCACCAGTATATGAATATAATGGCCAAATCAGGGTTCAATATATAACATGCATATCGAAATAATCAAATCAGCTCTTTACTAAATGATCATAATGGGAAAAGAAAATTAAAGACACCAATTATAGTCCATATGTCCTAATGATGAAGAAATTTTTCACCTTCTTCATGTTCTTTGTTGTCCAAAATAGAAGAAGGGGGTTGGGAGGAAGAGCAATGCTTTGTTTTTCATTTTTGGAACCTTACAAAAAGTTCGAAGCATATCCTACAACTCCTTTGTATAGTACTTTAAAGATACCATTTACCTTACTGTTTTAATGGATGGACCTTGCTAATTCTAATAGTACGGTCCTATATCTTATAGTAATTAACACAACTGTGGCCTACACATCATTGCTTCAAATTTCAGTAGTAGAATAATGCAAGTGCCACTACAATAATCTTAGTCAAAAAGAGAGTAGTTGTCAAGAATAATCAAGGTTTTAAGATTTCCTACCAATAATTTTTCAATCTCGTTGCCTAATCTTACGCAACAACCTTGAACATATGTGAAGAGGTATGCTAATGACTTAAACAAGTGTTAGTTTCTCACAACATTGCCAACTGAGCTTGTAATTATCAGGCAAAGATGAATGAAATATGAACAAAGTTAAAAAAATACTATGTGGTATCATTAATTGGAAACTCATAAAGTGGCAAGTACGATGAAGTTAAGACCTTCAAATATTGTTTTAGTCATGAAATAAATTAACATAAACATCAATAAGATAAGTAAATCCTTTACATGGAAAAAACTAGAATAAAAAAGCACACCTGTTAGCACCATACTGCAGCCCAAAACCTGATTCTGGATAATTATTTCCTAATTTTTGGGAACTACCACTACCTAGAAAATCTGAAGGTGATTCAAGCCTGTGCATTCCTCCTCTATCATTTGCTGGTCTCTGGTCTTTCAGACCTACATTACTTTTATTTACTGGTGTCACGGTTCTAGTCACTGTAGGACTTTGATATGAATTATTCGACCTCCTCTTGTACTTTTTTATATGATCTCCAAGCATTGCTCTATACCGCTCCTCAGAAATATGAGGACTATAATTACTTGCTTCTTCCTCTTCACTACTATAAGCACTCCGCCTCTTCTTCTTCGCTCCCCTCTCCGACATTATTCCGTTGTTACGCTCCCCCATAGCTATACCTAAATATATTAAACAAAACCAACACTCAAAATTACCAAAAGCCACAAAACCCTATCGTCACACTCGAAGAATGAGAAAACAAGACAACAGAATCCAAAATTCAACATAAAAGTGAAAAAACGAATGAAGAAAGTGCCAACCTTGACTACCTCTGCTCTCATCCTGACTACTATTTTCGTAATAATCAAAATCATCATCTTGTTTCGGCAGTTGAAAGTTCATCAAAGGCTATCAAAATCCAAAATTAATAAATTCCATTCATCATCATGAAATTAATTGCCTCAAACGAAACTTACACGCATCTAGTAAGCGAGAAAAAAATTGACAATGTAAAGCGTACCTCGAGATTGAAGAGTTTCGAATAAGTGTACTTCCTCTTGGGGTCCATGAGCTTTGGTACTGATCAAACCAGAATTCTATTGCGGCATCGGCGAATTGATTTATAGTATTGTTATAGCATAAAGAGAGGTTTTTGTGTGAGTAAGGGGCGGTGCAGAAGATGCGGAATGAACCCTAACCCTAGAGAGAGAGAAAAGCAGGGTAAGGAGAAGATGAGAGGGAGGGTGGTGACAGGTGAAGTTGTTCATTGGTGCGCGCTAACGTGAACGGGTGGATGGCGTAGGTTAAGCGCGCGCCCTTTTGCTACAGTGTACCGGCCTCTAACTCTAATGCTCGACTATTTTTTTCATTATGGTTTTTGTTTTGTTTTTTTTTTTCCTTTTGGTTTAATTGTCAAAAGTTGACAAAACTAATAAATTAGTCATATTATTTCGAATAGCATTATATCGGTAATCATATCTTTTGAGAGATATCGACTGGATACCCGAGGGTGGTGTGTCTCTTCGAACTATCAATTCTCTTGTGAACTTTTTTATCGAGACCTAGAGACTAAGAACTCGAGTGAAGAAAGGTAATTTGCGTGGCTTTGGAAGTTGATGTGTTCCAGATCATTTTAAGATTTTAATTGTGTGGCTGATTGAACAAGGGAGTCTGTCAACGAATGTCCTTTGTCTTGATTTCATTTTGTAGAGTCTGATCTTAGCCCTAAATGTTGCTCTGCAAGGGAGGATTTGTTCATCTACTTTTTTAATGTACATTTGTTAATTGAAACAACTTGATTTCTCAAGAGGACTCTTCGGTCTTTGCTTCTATTGGCATGGAGGATGGGTGAGAAAGTCGTTGGGGTTAACCTGGATAATATTGTTTAACCTAGAGGTCAGTGGTGTTGTGTGTGTTTTGCGGCTATCTGAAATATCTAGAAGGCACGTAACTTTCTCATGTTTGAGGGAAGAGATAAGGCATCTCAAGCTATTATATTCAGGGGATAACATTTCTCTCTTGATTGTTGGAGCTTGAACTCTTTAGACAAGTGAAAAAGGCCTTTATGTCTTAGTTTTGGTCTTGTCCAGACAAGGGCTGGGTTAAATTGAACACGGATGGGAGTTGGCTAGCTTGCTCGAACTCCGAGCCGGTTAGGGGTGTAGTTCAAGATGATGCCGATAAGTGGATTTTTTTTTGTTATTAGGCGAAGCTTTTGCCCCTTAGTGATCGATAAATTACAATCTGCATGGAAAAATGAGGTTTGAGGTCATCTAAAGCCTCGCGAAGAAGTTAGGTATTAGTCTATCTTCTGTTGGATTTTATTTCAGAAGATTGTACGAAATTTTCTTGTCGAGTTGTGGGTTGTGTTCCTCCATCATATTAGAAGGTCAGCCAGCTCAGTGATGGATGTGTTCGACAAGTTAACCATGACTTGGGTGAGGGTCTGCATTGGATGGAAGAGCTACTTGATTTCGTTTGGGACTTAGTTGAGAATGGCAGGCAGCGATTACCCCTTTTTCGAATCAAGAAAATGATTTTTTTTTTAAAGTTAAAACAATATAAAAGTGACGCATTCAACGACTAACACGGCTTTAAGCGAATTCATCCAACAATCACTCTCAAAGAATCAAACTAGTGGCTAGTGGTTGTGGCAGCAAATATGACGAACGCATTGTGATTTTGCAAAATGTTCGTTGTGATAGCAACACCAAAAGAGAAGTGTATCATTCAATTTAAACCAAACCATATACGGAGTGGAAACATCAAAATAAAATTGTTAATTAATTTGTTTGGTTGAATTTTTGTTGATGTACTAATATTAAAAAAAAATAAAAAATGGTAAAGTAAGTGTTTACAATGAATTTTACATGTCTGCAAAAAGTTTAGATAGACAATAAAACAAGTGTAACAAAATAACAATATATATGATATAATTAAAAGTAGTTACAATCTCTATACATAAATCGTCTTATACTTCTCTTCGGTAGATGCATGGATTCAAGGGCACTAGGTTTGTTCTTGAATCGTAAGTGTGACTTCCTCCTTGATTTGTAGCTTCGTCGAGTATATGGATTCAAGGATTTTGAGGGTGTTCTTGAATCATGTGGTGTGACCTTCTCTAAGATTTGCGGATGGGGTCACAGATTTGAATTTCGAAGACTTATGTTTGCATAACTTGGCGGAACTTCAAAGTTTCTTGTGTATATGAGAATATATGTGCTGTTGTGTTCAAATGAATTCACAATACTCTTTTATAAGTTGTTCAAATAGTCTTATTCACAATACCTTGATGATTTGGCATGTGACGCATTTTGAGTGGTCACTTCTTTATAAGGCCAATAACATGATTTGATTGGATTTAAACACATCATTTTGACACATGACCTAATATAATTGGCCAATAAATATTAGGGATAAATTAGATTAACTATTTACCGAAGGAATTTAATTTAGTAAAATTTCAAATATAAAATAGAGAATTAACCGATGAGGCGATGACCAATAATTATTTTATAAGTGTCATTATTTAATTGGGCATAAATTTTATGTATCTACAGTAAGTTGACATTTCACTTGCTCGAAGTTTATATGCTAAAATAATGTGTAATAGACATGGTTTTGATAACTTTATAAAATAGAAACTACAATGTTCAATAAAATTTCAAGTTATAAGTTCATATTAATGGGTCAATATGGTCTATTTTAAAGAAAAATTATCATATCTCAAATGATCAAATTAATTGGTACACTATATTATTGATTAGTTGTTGTTGTTGTTGTTGTTATTATTATATACTAATAGGTTCATTTTGGTCATATTTAAAATAAAATTAACTAATGATCGGGTGTTAAAAAATCAGTTTTTTCTCTCGCAAATATGAATAAATGTAATTTTAGTATTTCATTAGCTCCCAATTATATTATGTCGATTTTTTTATATGAGCTTCTGAGTAATTTTTAATTGGATAAGAATGATGTAAAAAATAATGATTGTTTCTTATATCATTTGAAAGAATTTTCATACTAATCTTATTTAATTATAATGATAAAAATACAAAACCTTATTTGAAAATTATATTTTATCTTGTTGTCTGCCTCGAATAAGATTCACATTTGGGTCTTAAGTTTTGTACCAAATTCAATTTTAAATTGGACCACTTGGATCTATATAACAATTATTGGCTTGAGTAGTAGCATAGTAGCATACCCTAAATATACAATGAATGGCTCGAGCTTCAAGTTTACTATATCGTTGGGCGGGATGCATGCGTACTAAGGCGATGCATCCTAAGACCCATGAAGAAAGGTTAGGAACTGATGAACAACTGGTCATGGACATAAGGATTTGAAAAGACATCTGAAATTCAAGACGACGAGAGGAAAAACAATTAATAATCTATGCAAATGAGGTGATTGCTTCACACCGGCCATTAATGTAAAGGAAAATGTGCCTCAAGAAAAGAAGCACGAGCCAATTTTTAAAAGTGTCGATTCTTCCATCCTGCTACACCTTGTGGAGTGTATATATTGCTTGATATGATGACAATATGAAGCATATAAGGGAATGATCGAAGTTCGACATTCTCGTACTCTTCTTCATTATCACTTTGGAGAACTCAAATATTCAGATTGTACTACAGAGAAACCATTTTACAACGAACGCATAAGAAGCTTGGAATTTAAGTGGTGGATCTTTGTGTAACACTTCTACCTAGACTTGATCAAACTCATCATCTAGTCCACCAAGAAATAAATACACTTCTTGTCATTTCGTAGTTTTGTGAAAAATATTAGTGTTGCTTTCACACTTCTTGACCACTTTGTTAAATTGTTCAACTCTTGAAAAAATATCTATCAGATCCCCAAAATCGAAAGCCAAATATCATCCATTATGTCAAATGAGTGATGATTTCAGATTTAAGAGGTAATTTCTAGCCTCATTTTACTTGCCGAAATAGGTTGTTTTCAAAGAATTCCAATTTACTTTAAAGTTGGCAATCGGGAAAAAAAAAACAGCAGTGTGAGGCTTTAAGCACAATAGACCAACCCAGTTAGTGTTCACTTTTGTTCTTAATTTTCTTGACTCAACTTTGGTGCCGAGAAGATAGAATGTTTATCAACTTTTTATATATATAAAAAAGGTGGTGGGAGAAACCACAATTTATTTGACACTAAAAAAATAAGAGCAAAAATGGTAGGAGGGAAAAGTAATATTAGAAACCAAGTGTCAAAATAAGACGCAAAATTAGAATCGCACCTCCAGGAAAAAGAACCTAAAACAACAAAAGTAATGGCAAAAAAAATAGAATGAAACTTTAAGTGAAACGATAGTCCAAAAAAATCAAGAGTACAAACTACGAATCTCAAGGATCTTAAAATATGGTAGAGCTCCAATCAATGGTAGAATCGTCATCTGGAAAAGATGTATGTTGTAGCTTGAAACCCGAGGCAGTATAATGAAACCAAACCTAAAAAAATAGGAGGTCAAGAAATGATGGGAATAAAGTGAAAACACACGAGATTTAGGAGTAGAGAAGTGTTAGGCTCCAAAAGCAACCAAGTGAGACGACATATTCAAACCGTCAATAAGAATGAGCATGGTCCTATAGAAGCATATGTATTTAGAGAGATCACACCTGCAAGCTTCTAGTGCCTATGTTAATAGATACCTTGTGAGATGTTGGAAAAATGAAAATTAAATTAAATTTGTAACAACAATTGAAAACTTTAAATTGTGTAACCTCCAATTTAAAGTCTTCAATTTTGTAACGGATGAAACGTTTTGGTGCCATTAATTTTTTTATTCCGACTTTGCCCTCATTCCGACCCTATAAATAGAGTCTTTCTTTTCTCATTTTAAGAACAACAAAGAAGAACAACTCTTCCTTCCTTCCTCCTTCCAATTATAGTTTATAGAGTGAAAAAAGTTTCAGTTCGTCCAGCAAGCTTTTGGTGCAAAGCTTGATTGCTGGAACCGTTGTATCCTGGGATACAAACGCTCACGGAACCTCGAGCACGAACCTTACAAGGGTGAGGGAGCGAATTCATCTTAAGGACACTGTGTTTTCACACAGGCCTCGGTTTGCTTCGATTTTGTATTTCCGAATTGTTTATTACAGTTTCTGTATTAAATTTAGTTGTTCGTTTAACACTGTTTTCTTTTTACGATTACAAATTTTGTAACAATCTTAAGACGAATTCCGGTTTTTCGTAAAAAGAAAACGCTTGGTAAATAACTTTGTTTCATAAACTGTTTACTGGAAAAATACCTTTGGTTTAGAAAGGGAGATTATAAAACCTGTAACTGGATTTTAAAATTTACGGCCAAGGAACAAGAAACAATTTTGGTGATTATTTAACGGTACAGTACGTAGCTTGTATACATCATTTGTTACAAGTTTTACAAAGGATAAATATATCCAAGATACGTTACAATAGTTTGCCATTCAAATTGATTGTAAAGTATTAGCACTATAGGACCTCCATCTAAATTTTATTTCTAAAAAATTTATTTACGTAGTTTGAACAAGAACTTTTGGGAATGATTGAACCGAATTATTTACCATATTGGAAGAAACTTTTTCGGACATAAAGTTCTTTTTGGAAAAGGAATTTTGGGAGTTCTTCAAAATTAGATTTGGGATAAATTCTACTTTGGTTTTCAAAATTGGCTATTAAATTTTGGTACAGAAAAATTATTTGGGGAAAAAAAAATCCAATTTGTTTTCCAAAATTGGTTATTAAATATCTATCTTGAGATAGAAAAATTGTTTGCAAGATTGAAAAACATTTTCGAACATATCGATTTTCGAATAGGAAATTTTGGGGAAAATTTTTGTTAGATACTATCTAAAATTTTCTGAATTTTCTTAAAATTTAAAATTTTTCTGGAATTCCTTCGAGGAATTTGATAGTTTGTTTTGGTTTCAGAAATGGCAACTGAATCAAACGTTGATGTGGGGGTTACTGACAACTCATCTGGAGCTCCAGTACCAAACCAAAATGTGGCACCTTTGAGCCAAGCTGGAGCTGTGGCACGTCTGAGCCAAGCTGAAAAACCAGAGAAATTCAACGGGCTGAATTTCAAAAGGTGGCAACAAAAGATGATGTTCTACCTGACCACCTTGCGACTGGCAAGATTTTTAACCGAGGATCCACCCAAGAAAGAAGGGGAGCAAGATACTGCCTTCCTCATTGCTCTTGATGGTTGGAACCAGTCGGACTACCTTTGCTGACACTACGTCATGAATTGTCTGAGTGATTCATTGTATGATGTATACTCTGACAAAAAGTCTGCAAAGGAACTTTGGGAAGCCTTGGGCCGGAAATATAGAACTGAAGATGCCGGTACCAAGAAATTCGTTGTGGGTCGGTTTTTGGACTACAAGATGGTGGACTCCAAACCACTTATGACCCAAGTGCAAGAATTTCAGCTGATTCTTCATGAAATTCAGGCTGAAAAGATGGAGCTCGGTGAAACCTTCCAGGTGGCTTGTGTTATTGAAAAGTTACCCCCTGCATGGAAGGATTTCAAAAATTACCTTAAGCACAAGCGAAAGGAAATGAGCATGGAGGATCTTGTTGTTAGGCTTCATATTGAAGAGGACAATAGGAAATCAGAGAAAAGAGGGCTCACTTCTACTGAACCTAAGGCTAATGTCGTGGAACATAGTCAAAGTTCAAAGTTCAAGAAGAACAACAAAGGGTCCAAGATGGGACCAAAAGGCGGTATTTCCAAGAAAACCAAGTTTCAAGGGAAATGCTTCAATTGTGACAAAATGGGTCACAAATCGGCAGATTGCAGGCTACCAAAAAAGAAGAAACCCAGTGTAACCAATGTTGTTGAAGACAGTGGTGACGTGGACATTTGTGCTGTCATTTCAGATGTGAATATGGTTAACTCTAATCCTAAAGAGTGGTGGGTAGATATAGGGGCGACACAGCATGTATGCTCTGACAGGGAAGTGTTTACCACTTTTGAGCAGGTCCAAAATGGAGAAAAACTGTTCATGGGAAACTCGGTTACGTCAGCTATAGAAGGCAAAGGGAATGTAATTCTCAAAATGACCTCTGGGAAGGAGCTGACTCTGAAGGATGTCCTCTATGTACCAGATATCCGCAAGAATCTGGTTTCTGGGATGCTGCTGAACAAGCATGGCTTCCGCCTTGTGTTTGAATCTGACAAATTTATTTTGACTAAGAGTGGTATGTTTGTTGGAAAGGGGTATGAATGTGGCGGAATGTTTAAGCTGAATGTAATGGCTATTAAGCCTAAAGTTATTAATAAAGTTAATAATTCTGCTTACTTGCTTGAGTATCCTAATCTATGGCATGGTAGACTAGGACATGTTAACTACGATTCCCTGCGTAGATTAATTAATTTGAAACATATCCCTAAATTTCAAATTGATCAAAAGCACAAGTGTGAAACTTGTATTGAAACTAAATTAACGAGAACATCTTCTCAAAAGGTTGAAAGGAATACTAAACCACTCGACTTGATACATAGCGACATATGTGATCTTAAATGTGTGCAATCAAGGGGAGGTTATAATTATTTTATTACCTTCATTTATGATTGTACTAAATATTGCTATGTATATTTGCTTAGAGCAAAAAAGTGAAGCTATAGATAAATTCATTCTATTCACAAAAGAAGTTGAGAATCAACTTGATAAAAAGATCAAAGTACTTCGAAGTGATAGAGGTGGTGAATCTGTGTCACCATTTAGTGAATTTTGTGCTGAACACGGAATCATATCATGAGGTAACAACACCTTATTCACCGCAATCAAACGGAATTGCGGAAAGGAAAAATCGAACATTGAAAGAAATGATGAATTCAATGTTGATAAGTTCTGGATTACCACAGAACATGTGGGGGAAGCTATCCTATCTAGCAATTATCTTTTAAATAAGATACCCCGGAAAAATCAGGAGAAAACTCCATATGAATTATGGAAAGGTAGAACACCTTCTTACAAATACTTGCGAGTGTGGGGGTGTCTTGCCAAAGTGGTAGTACCTACACCCAAGGAAGAAAGGATAGGACCGAATACTGTAGATTGCATATTCAAAGGTTATGCTCAGAACAGTAATGCTTATCGGTTTCTTGTGCATGAATCTAAAAATCCTGAGATTCACAAAAACACGATAATGGAATCTAGAAATGCATCTTTCTTTGAAGATATATTTCCAGCAAAAACGAGAAAAGAAGTGAGTTCATCGAAAAGAACTCATAGTCAAGACCATGAGTATGAACATGTAACTGATGATGAGCCAAGAAGAAGTAAAAGAGCAAGGATAGAAAAATCTTTTGGCCCAGATATTTTCTAACATATATGCTCGAAACTGAACCTCAAACCTTCAAAGAAGCTGTAACTTCTTCTGAAGGACCTTTGTGGAAAGAGGCAATCAATAGTGAAATTGATTCCATCTTGCAAAACCATACCTGGGAGTTAGTTGATCTTCCTCCAGGTTGCAAACCACTAGGATATAAGTGGATTTTCAAACGGAAAATGAAACCAGATGGAACAATTGATAAATACAAGGCCAGACTAGTAATAAAAGGCTATTGGCAACGATAAGGCCTTGATTACTTTGATACGTATTCTCCTGTGACGAGAATAACTTCCATTAGGATGATACTTACTATCGCAGCTTTGCGAAACTTAGAAGTACATCAAATAGATGTAAAAACAGCTTTCTTAAATGGAGATTTGGAAGAAGAAATTTACACGGAACAACCTGTGGGTTTTTCTGCTCCAGGGAAAGAAAAGAAAGTCTGTAAACTAGTTAAGTCATTGTATGGCTTAAAACAGGCACCGAAACAGTGGCATCAGAAATTTGATGATGTCATGTTGGAGAAAGGTTTTAAAACCAGTGAATGCGACAAATGCATTTACGTGAAAGAAACAAAAGATGGCTATGTCATTCTTTGTCTCTATGTTGACGACATGCTTATCGTTGGTAGTGATGATAAGATGATTAAATCCACAAAGGATATGTTGAATGCTAGATTTGAAATGAAAGATATGGGTCTAGCAGACGTGATACTGGGAGTTAAAATCATGAGAAAATCAGATGGTATTATTTTGAGTCAATCCAGTTATATTGGAAAAATTATTGAAAAATTCAATAAGGATGACTCTAATGAGGCCAAAACTCCTATAGATCCAAGTCAACCTTTATCAAAGAATAAAGGTGAGAGCATTTCTCAAGTGGAGTACTCAAGGATTATTGGAAGTCTAATGTACCTGATGAGTTGTACAAGACCGGATATAGCATACGTTGTAGGTAAGCTAAGCAGATATACTAGTAATCCTGGTACTGACCACTGGAAAGCCATAGTGAGGTTACTGAGATACTTAAGGTATACTCGTAACTACGGGCTATACTATACAAGATATCCAGCTGTTGTAGAAGGATACAGTGATGCAAACTGGATATCTGATGTAAAAGATTCAAAATCCACCAGTGGATATGTATTCACCTTAGGTGGTGCAGCTGTATCTTGGAAATCCTCTAAACAAACTGTGATAGCCAGATCTACAATGGAGTCTGAGTTTATAGCTCTAGACAAATGTGGTGAAGAGGCTAAGTGGCTACGCCAATTCTTAGAGGGTATTCCACAATGGTCTAAACTTGTGCCAGCAGTATGCATTCATTGTGATAGCCAATCTGCGATTGGAAGAGCACAGAGTAAAATGTACAATGGTAAGTCTAGGCATATACGCCGAAGGCATAATACCATTAGACAACTACTCTCAACTGGAATGATTACTATTGACTATATAAAGTCAAAGGATAATCTAGCGGATCCGCTAACCAAAGGGTTAATAAGAGAGATAGTTGCTAAGTCATCAAGAGGAATGTGACTAAAGCCCAGGGAATAAAAACCTAGCGAAGGAAAACCCAACCTAGTTGACTGGAGATCCCAAGATCTAAGTTCAAAGGGACAACCTAACCGCAAAGGTTTAGTTAAGTCACTGGGGGGGTTTTTACCCTCAAGTCCATTCCTATGATGAAAACAGTGATAACGGTTGAGTAAGGATAAGCAAAGCTTTTAATGATTCTTGTAAAGAGAGTGACTCGGGATCCTATAAGGAAATGGATCACCTATGTGAGAGAGAAGAAGGGACGCTTCAAAGGGAATTGTATAGGGCACAATTCTTAGAAACTCTTGCTGAACCAGGTAGATGTTCATGGCCAAAACGGACATAACCGTAAGAACTGAAACGTTACGAGGTAAGATGCGTGTGAGGAGTATGTTATCGTTTACATAAACAGCAGAACAGTTCAAGAACATCCTGTCTACTGATCAGCCAGTAAAGTAAACATACTTTCTCAATGGAAGGTTCAAAGGGTTACTCCTACCTATCCTATGCAAGTGTCTACCGCTGAACTCTATCCTCTTAGAACATCATGTTAGGAATTTATTCAATTTTCATTCATGTGGGGGATTGTTGGAAAAATGAAAATTAAATTAAATTTGTAACAACAATTGAAAACTTTAAATTGTGTAACCTCCAATTTAAAGTCTTCAATTTTGTAACGGATGAAACGTTTTGGTGCCATTAATTTTTTTATTCCGACTTTGCCCTCATTCCGACCCTATAAATAGACTCTTTCTTTTCTCTTTTTAAGCACAACAAAGAAGAACAACTCTTCCTTCCTTCCTCCTTTCAATTACAGTTCATAGAGTGAAAAAAGTTTCAGTTCGTCCAGCAAGCTTTTGGTGCAAAGGTTGATTGCTGGAACCGTTGTATCCTGGGAGACAAACGCTCACGGAACCTCGAGCACGAACCTTACAAGGGTGAAGGAGCGAATTCGTCTTAAGGACACTGTGTTTTCACACAGGCCTCGATTTGCTTCGATTTTGTATTTCCGAATTGTTTATTACAGTTTTTGCATTAAATTTAATTGTTCGTTTAACACTGTTTTCTTTTTACGATTACAAATTTTGTAACATGAGAGAGTCAATGAAATACATGAACAAAGCAAAGTCCAATATCGGACAAGTAACCATCAAAATCATCATTGATCAAATAGTAACATGTGGTGTGTAGGTGCAACGTGGGCACGAATAAAAATTGTGTTGTGTTTTGCCTGATACCGAAATAAAATGTTAAAACAAAACAAGGAAGAATGATAGGCCAAATGCAAGAACTACAGAGTATGCCACAAACATAAAGAAGTCCAGAAATCAAGAAAGTTGAAATAATTAACCTAAGGACGACCAGGGTGTATTGTCCAAAATGCAAAACGAACGGAACTCCTAGATCGAAAAAAATATAAAGCATGCAGTGTGCAATTTAGGACTTTTACCCTTTAATGTATAATCTTACTGTTGGGTTTTTTTTATGGGTATTAACCCAATTGGATTGAGCCCAATTGGAATTAAGCCCATAAAATAAGAAATGAATGAAGCTTAGAGAAGGAAAAATGTCTTCATCCCACATGGAGGAAATTTAGAAATCTTTTGTCATTTATAATGCAAAAAAATGTATAAGGGGAGGGCCCCTTGGGGGTACCAAGTTTTATGAGGGGAGAAGACGTGGATAACAATGGTTTCCCACACGCGCGCGCCGCCGCCGCCGCCTGCCGGTTTGGGTTGAGATTGAGATTGGGCTTGGGCTTGGGCTTGGGCCTCAACATAACATTATTCTTTTTGGACAAAATTTAATTAATTTTTTAGCCCATAATTAAAAGGCCTAATTTCTAAATCCATATAAAAATCAGATCCGCGTAGATCCGATTGACCCGAACAAGATCCGCGTAGTTGACCCGTCTCTGAAAAGATCCGCGAAAAAAAAACCGCGCGCTTATTTTGAATTGTGGCAATGGTTCGGTTTGAATCGAACCGATTTGCACCCATTAGGACCGAACCATCTCTACTGGTTTAATCCGAATGGTCATTTTCCTCCAGAAACACCTCTTCTGCTGCTATAAATAGGGGGAGAATCTGGCCAATTCTCTCATCCCGTTTTCTAGCAACCCAAAGCAGAATCCTATCCTCCTCTTTCTATATTCTTCTCTTCTCAAGTAATTAAATATTCTATTTGTTAAAGTTCGCTGTGGACTTGTTCTTAGTGCAAAGAAACAAGTATCCGACCGCTGTATCTTGGGAGACCACTGGGACGAACTATTGCACCTTTGACAGCCCATAAATATTGTCTTAAGGATATTGCATTTGCAAGCCTCGGTCGATTTTACGTTTCAGAATTATTTCAGTAAGTGCACTGTTTTTAAATTCTGATTTTGTTTGTTCTGCGAGAATAAACTATACTAAGATTTATAATTAGAGTTAATTATAAATAATTATTCTGTGAGAATAACTCACTATAGTACTTAGAAATATAAAATATTCTATAATATTTTATATACACAGATTGTTTTAAACATATTTTTCAACACTTACTTTGGGAAACGGAACATTGCACCAAAAATTGTCATTTGAGGTTGTAATATTTTCCATTAGGATCAAAAAATTTATTTGTTTATCATCGGAGCAAACATTAGCCAAATAATCATCTAATTTATTACAAAGAATCATTTTCACTTTAATTAAGTTTTAGATCTTCCAATTCCAAGAGGCCTGGTCATCAACAAGTTTTATAAATTATAATGACAATAGAAACCAAAAGAGAGTAGTATCCCTAGTCTCAGCATAACTCCATACCAAAAAGTAAAGCATGCAACTCGGCTTCATTATTTAATAAAAAAAAAAAAACAAGCCGAGGTAAAGATAGAAATCAACCACCATATTACCAAGTTCACCTCTAACCACATGGCCTATAACCCATTTCCCGTGATTACCTCTAGAGCATCCATATGTGTTGAGTTTAAAATAGTTAAGTGAAGGGTGTCACCCATTTAACTAAAGTAACCCTCTGGACAGGGGAGGGCTTCGAATGAATGCCCATTGCAGTAAGACATCATTAACACCTTTCCAATGTTTAGGCTTAATCTTGGGGGAGGAAAAGATTGTTCTTAGTTGGTTGATGGTCAATGGTTGGACCATGTAGGCTCATACCGTTATATTTAGTATTATTACTACACGAAAAGATTCCAAAACACATAAATAGGCAAAACATTTCTAAAATGACCAGGGGTGCAAAAATAAGAAGAGCTAAGCCAATAAGATATCATATGCTATGGTTATCAGTGTTGGCTAATGAGACATTAAAGACTATAAAATGCATCACAATTATTCTCATTCTTAAGCTATTTATAAGCCAAACAATTAATATGCATCATAATAATAATACATTACCAGAAAAAATTGAAATTCCAACTGAAAATGGACCAAAATCTGTTTGAAAATTGATTTTCTAACCGATTCTGCAATCGAAAATATCGGTTGAAAAATGTGTTGTTGGAATCAGGGATGCAACCAAAATTCCAACCAAAATCTTTTCCAATCGAATTTTCAATCGATTTCAAAATTGGTTGGAATTCTTTCCAACTGATTATTTACGGTTGGAATATTTTCCAATCGATTTTGTCAGTTGGAAAACGTTCCACCTGACTTTTTCGGTTGCAAAAATTTCCAACCGAAAATCCAACCACCCAGAATCGGTTGGAATATCTCCATTTTTGTTTTCATTTTTTACAATATAAACCTTAATTAATTAAAATTTATTACGATGCAATCCACAAACAAGCATAATCCAAAATTTATAAACACATTTCTATTTCCATAAATACAATCCACAAATAATAATCTAATAATCCATAATCCATAATCCAAAACTACACCACTAAATCATTCCCAATTCACAATAATAGTCGAATAATCCACAATCCATAATCCAAAAACTATAACAAATTTAAACACCGTCATATGTTCTACAACTTCTTCGACTCTACTATTGCTGAGGTCAAGCCGTATTTCTCAAGGCCTCATCCTAAAAATCCTATCAAGTTTCGGTATTATTATGAAGGGATATTAGGAAGTCACGATAAAATATAATCTTTAAATATATATATATATATATATATATATATATATATATATATATATATATATATATATATATATATATATATGTGTGTGTGTGTGTGTGTGTGTGTGTGTGTGTATATATATAATGTTATGACCGACTTGTTTAGAATTGATAGTGTATGTAGTTTGATCTACACCTCCACATAATTCGTTTCGCCTAATCCTCGTAAGATTTGTTTCAATGTCCTATTCGAACGATGTGAAATACGATACAAATCAAGTCTATCATACATCCAACTACGTTGGATGCGAATATCCATATTCTACAATGTAAATTGAAAATTAATTGAGAATCCCACAACATGTATATTGCGCTTGTTATGTAAATAATTTGGGTTCGACCAAACCCGACTTGGAATAAAATTTTCCATGACTATGGTACCAAAAATAATGGTACTCCTTAATTGTCTAAAATAATAATACTAACCCGTGTGCAATGTTAGTTAAGGCATCTATTTATATTTGTCCTTTATTTCATGCTCATCAAACAACACACTTGTTTCTCTAAAAACATGATCAATCTTATAGATGCAGATCCTCTAGTGCCAATGAGACGTTGAATTATACAACCAGTCAACCATCGAGCTTTTCAAACATTTAGTAACAAATAAACTCATGAAGGAGTATAATAACACGACTAAAATAGAATTATCCTACATATTTGTTATGTCACATAACTAATCATTTCATTTTTTACTCCAGTTGTCATACATCATTGACATAACTCAACTCAAGTCTCAAGAATATTTAATGAAAAAAAGATATTATAAAACTACGACTATTAAAAGAAGAATTTTTAATTTTATAAAATTGTTCAATCAAAAATATAAATAAATAAATTTTACCTATCATAATTATTGTATTTTGGCAAGGTTTAACAAACTCAATTGTGTTCACATTCCAAGAAATGAAAAAGTACACTAATGATTTTAATGACAAAAACAAAGTTGGCTGCGGAGATTTTGGTATTGTTTACAGAGGTGTAATTGAGGGGAGAACATAATAACACCTCAATAACCGTGAAGTAGCAATTAGAGCTTCTTTATTCACAAGCTTTTCTAAAGAACAATGGAAGGTGAGTTTTTCTTTTCTACTTAATTCTTTTTTACTTATCTACCATAATGCATTGTATCGGATTACTGCAAGGTTGAGATCTAATATATACCCATGTTCAACCATTCTAACATTAAGCTGATTTGTATGGCTAGGACCTAGGTAACTAATTCACGTGCGAGAGCGAGAGCGTCATTATTATTATTATTATTAAATAATGTATTGAAAGTTTTTATGTACCCAAAATGATACATATTTCTATATACTACAATTATATGATTCATTTGAAAATTTATGAAAGACTAGGACTTTTTTAGTATAAAGTTGTCTTAAAACTTTCGGATTAATTAAATCCACTATCACTGTGGTTATCCTAATAAATTCAAATATGCAACAAGTTAGAACACTATTATTTATTTATAGTATTCATTTATATAATAATCAATGTAATTGCAGTGATTAACAAATTTGAATTTTGTAAGGACTATAATATTTTCATGTAATTTAATAATATAATTTAAAATTTATTATTTAACTAATCCACATTATCATATAAGATATTATTTTTTGATAATCAATTACCAAATAAGATATTAATGGGTTATGTATGTATGGTTCAATGACTTGTAGTCTCTCTCTTTTTTTTTTTTTTTTTTTTTGGGTAGTATATTATTTTGAAAAGTTAAAGTGAATTACATGTACTAAAAAAAAAGCATCGAAAGAAAGGGAGTATCTAAATTTAAACTTAAAAAATGCTTTTAAATTTAACTTTGAAATATTTAACGGCAAAGTTAAAAAATGAAAAAAAAAACAATCATTTAATGTACATTGATGTCCGTAAAAATGGCAAATATTATTTACCCAAAAGAAAAGTAAAAATGCTAAGATTAAATTTGACATAACCACCAAATGTGTTAAAGCTGCTTTACATCATTGTGTCACGCCCTGACATGTTGTTGGGTGCAAAATGGCGCAACGGAGGCCCGATGGACGGGAGCGCAGCTTTGGGGGAGCCAGAGACGGGGACACAATTACCTTGTCGAAGGAATTGCGGGACCAATGAACCAAGGGCGAGGTTTCGCATGAACGGGACTCAACTCAGGGAAGCGTTGAGGTGGCCCGAGGAGAAGACCTTGTCAGTAAAGCAGGGGGTCGAGCTGACCAAGTAGCATGGATGGGCGGCCATACAGGTGGGATGGCCGGCCCAGGACGAGACAGGCGCCGGAGGCGTGCACCAAGAGTTAGCCGACAAGGCGGAAGGCCTAGCCTGGCGTGAGATGAGGCACGGGGGCATGGAAATGCCGTCAAGTGGCATTGGAGCATCCCAAGGGCAGACCAAGTATTTTGGAAGTGCCTAACCAAGTCTTGGAGGTTCCGGAGGATTCCAGAGGGTTCCTCACAAGTCCGGGGCGTTCAAGAGAACTCCGGAGGGGTCCGAAATATTCCACAAGATTCCGGAAGGGTCCGGAATGTCCTACATGGTTCCGGAAGGTGCTACAAGGTTCCGGAGGGATCCGAAATGTTCTAAAATGATGTGGAAGATTCTAGAAGGTTAGAGAACCTTCTAGAAGAATGGAGAACCTTGTAGAAGACTCTAGAAGGTTGGAGAATCTTCTTGAAGACTCTAGAAGGTTGTGGAAAGCGGTGGAAGGTTACGGAAGAAAGTAGAATCTTGTAGAAGGTTCTAGAAGAAGTAGGTACTAGAACATTATGGAATGTTCTAGAATAAAGTAGATGCACTAGGAATTTTGTAGAATGATCTAGAGGATCATTCCTAGCCGTAAGATTAGAGTAATCTTGGCCATCCATTAGGGATGCCAACTACTATAAATAGGAGTAGGGTTTCATTTGTAAGGATCAACCAAGGGGAGATCCAAGTGTTACATATAAAGATTGTAATCCATCCATATAATGATATAAGTATTCTTTCAACTCTTGTGTGTTATTTTACCTTCTCAACTAACCTCCTTCATAATACCTTCTTTGAGACGAGAGTGAGGCTAACTTAGCCAATTCGACGGAGGGGCGGAAACGATCTCTGGGGGCGTTCGTGGCTAAGTGCCGCAAGGGAGGCTTTGGGGAAAGTCTAAGCCCGTGACAATTGTCTACATACGTCATCATCAACAATGGGGCCACCACTAAGAGGTCAAAGTCAGAACACATGCATATGGATAGTATTGTGGACAAGTGTTGTAAATTTATGGGTCTAAATTGAGGGAAAAGTAGAATTCGCGAATTCTCTTCAATGAATGCGTGCTCCATGTCTAGAAAATTCGCGAATTTAACCACGAATTGTAAAATACACTCCAATTCGCGCTCTGGGAGCGCGCACGTGGTCCTAGGAGATGAATTTAGTTACCTAGGCTAGGATGACCAAAAAATGGTGTTGACTTTCTTTATAGCAGGTGATGTCTTAAGGAATTTACATGGTAAATTAACTATTGGATATTCTAATGTTAATATATAATAGTGGCAAAGGAACGACTTGGTTATGAACAATTTGGAATCCTCTAACATCTTTATGGATGAGATAAGAAATTACATTGAACTTTTTTTGTTACAAATGAAAACACTGCACTTTAAGTTTCTTTTTGTAATATTTCAGAAATAATTAATTAATAAGATTCAGTTTTTAATTTAAATATCTTTTATAAAAATCCACAATTTGATTACTTATATACATATATTTAAATTTACAAAAAAAAAAATAATACACGACATCTTCAATTTCATATTATAAAATAAGTCAAACAACTTATTTATATATTTCAACAATAACAATCAAAGAACAAGTAAATCAACTGAATTTGAATCTGACTATAAGATATTACAACACAATCGAACAAATACGATTTCCTGATATATAGGATAAGTAGATAACACCACATTTATTGGACAATTTACAAGACAATTGCTTCTAGTACATCAATAGCTAGCTATTTTGAACATTAGGATAAGTAATTTGTCTATGCAAGATTGAATTTGTCATTTTTTTAATATTCTTTCTTTAACATTAAAATCATGCATGCAATAGTTCATTAATTAATTGGGTAACGATAAATCATAGCAAAAGATAATTTATACTATAGTATAAGAAAAATTATTACACATAGTGAATCAATTAGTTTCTTAAAAATTGGAAAGAATTTGCTCTATTACTTACTCACATTCACAACCAAACCCAAATAACTCACATAACAAAAACAAATAGATTGCTCAATTGCAAAATTTGTGATTTACATATAGATTCAACTAAATCGAAAAAAGGTTGATTAAAATAGCGTAAATCACCTGAGCTGTATAATTACCACAATTTTCTTGAGAAGCAATTGTGCATGCAATAATTCGGTCAATGTGTTGGTTGACTTAAATCGAGATATACATAAAAGACTACTCACATAATTCCCTATTAATCTATCACAAATTAACCCAGCTGAATTACAAAGTTTCTTGACAATAATCTTAAAGAAATTATTCATGTGAGTGACTTTTAACAAGAAAAAATTTAAAAAAAGTTGAGGCAGTGTAATAATTATGTACTACTATAAAAGAGAAAAGAGGAATTTGTAATTATTATAAATTATAAACCCAAATCATTTAGTGAAGAATGTAGATATAAATCATGTATCAATCATGATGAATTAACCCATTTCAGTTAAACCCAAAATCAATTAATTAATTCAAACCCTAAAATAATTAATAAGCCCTAATTAATCAAACCTAAATTAATTAGCTTATTCATATTACCTACCTCTAAATGTGTAGAAGGTCGTGGGGTGGTGGTGCGGCTACGGGGTGTTGCGCGGTGATGGTGGTGGTGCAGCCGCACATGGTGTTGGGATGTTGTGGTGATGGTGTGGTGATGGTGTGGGGTAAAAGGTGGGGGCGGTGCGCGCGGGGTGTTTCGATGGTGAGCTCATGTCGGTGTTAGTGGTGCACGCGGGGTGTTTCGATGGTGAGCTCAGGGCAGTGTTGGTGGTGCATGGTGGAGAGAGTGACAGAAGTGAAGGAGAATTTTTTTTTTTTTTAAAAAAATCTTAGAGATATCGCTTTTTTTTCTTTCAAGTAGAAACAATTGCAACTAAATAGAATTTTGGTTGCAATGTTGCAACCAAATTTGTTTCAGTTGCAATTCTGGTCCAGAATTACAACCGAAACAAATTTGATTGCAATTTTACCCAAAATTGCAACCGATTAAAAATCGGTTGCAAATAATGTGTAGATATCGCAATTCCAACCTATATTTTCAACTGAAATTATTTCGGCTGCAATATTATCCAAACTTCCAACCTATTTAATTCAGCTGCAAAAATTCAATTGCAATTTTAAGTTTTTCTAGTAGAGATGATAATGATAATAATAATAATAACAATAAATATCTAAAACAACTATCAACTACATATCTTGATATGATAAGAATAGATACAACCCATTTCTATTTTTAAATAGGACAACGATAACAAAAACAATGTCTTCTAAGCTAACATGCACAAGATTATATGATCTAGGAATTAAATAAGGCTTTTATTGACAAAATCAACATTTATTTTTGGTTACTCCTCGAGCCCATTTAACGAATAGCAAGGGACCCATAATTTATTCCCGCATCATTATGCATTTCAATATTTTTTTATCTTATTATTTGTAAATTTTTATTGGAAAGTGATTCTATAGTTATTCCCTTTATCGTGTATTTGAGCTTTGTATAATTATTTAATGAACTGAGCTCGAACGAATCTTTATCGAACAAATCGAGTCGAGTCTTGAGATTTTACATTTGTCAATTATTAATTTATCGAGACTAGCTCAAATAGCCAGGAGGTGAGTCAGGAATTTAAGTCGAGGAGGACAAGATTACAGTAATATACATTTATATTTTTAATTAAACTCAAAGGATCTCGTAGTTTATGATTTTATGATTTTCTCTCTTTCATGGAGAGTTTTTTCTCTCTTCCCTGTGGAGAGTCATGTTTTTTCTTGTAGTTTTTTCTGGATCATTACGATTGCCCTTGCTCTACATTCCGATTATCTTGTCTTTACTGTGTTTCCTTACCTTTTCCTTGATTTGTTTTTTTGTGTGTTTGGTTTACATTCTTTCCTCTGCCTGTCTCACCTTTTTTTTCTCTTTGTCTCCCTTCCTTTGGTTTGTTTTCTTTTACAGGATTACGGCTATTGTCGGTGTGATTATCCACGAACTTGTCTTCTCTCATAGTGCCTACCCCCACGGAGACTCAGATTTCGAGTTCGACTCTAAGTTGAATATTACTGAGATAGAGGAAGGTGTTGTGATTTCGGGGGAAGATTGGGACGGAAATAACACATCCACTGATTTACTTCTGGTTGGCAGAATTTTAGGCCTTCGCTCAGCAAATATTGAGACCCTCAAGACAATTCTCACCAAAGCTTGGAGTCCGGGAAAGGGTCTTGACATTAGGCAAATTGGTAATGGTCGATTCATCTTTTCTTTCTTCCTTAAAATTGACTGGAAGAGGGCTCTGTACGGAGGTCCATGGTCGTTTGAGAAAAAGCTTATCGTTCTGAACTCGATCTTACCGGAAGAGAATCCTTCTGATACTAACCTTGATTGGTGTGAATTCTATGTTCATATCAAAGGACTACCCTTGAGCAAGTCTAATAAAACCATGGTGGATCTCATTTGCAATAGACTTGGTAAATCGCAGGGCTTACATGCTGATCCTAAGACCCCATTGTTTGGAGAGAGTATTCGGGTACGAGTGGGAATTGACACCACTAAACCGCTGCCCAGATTTATGAAAATCAAAAGTGAGAGGGGCGATGTCATAGTTGTCTCGTTTAGCTACAAAAGGCTACCTAATTTTTGTTACTATTGCGGTTTACTTACTCACACGTCCATGGCCTGCGAGAAACGATATGAGGGCGATTCCGAAGTACCACATGAAAAACTTCCATACGGCAATTGGCTTCGAACCACTACAACTGGAAACCCAATTCCTACCCCTAGTTGGCAGTCCATGGCGGGTACTTATGTGGATAATAGGGGAAAGAACAAGCCGAGTTCAGTTTTTCAGCCTATCAGAGGCGCCATAATTTTTTCTCCACCGGAAGTTAGTAAATCGCCGACAATCAATACCACCGGAGTTCAATTCCAAGAATCCAGCTATTTCGAGAAAGGAGATCAATCAGGCACTAAGTTTCCCGAAAAAAATCTAGAAAATCCCGTTATAAAAGGAAGTATCAATCTTGTGCCAGATCTTAAGGAATCGGTTATTCCTTCTGTTTTAGATTCCACGATTATATCCCCTACTAGTGTGCAACCTAACCCAGGTAAGCCTTGTGACCTCTCTGTGCGCCATAGCAGCCCAATTTTGGACAAGTCTCACTCTTCTCCTAATACCTTGAATCAACACACCCATCACCAACTAACTCCTGTACCTTCGGCCCAATCAGGATATCCGACCCATACTTCTGGCCCGGACTCAGCTCATAATCTCAATACCCAGCATAAAGCCCAAAGTAACAATTACACACCAACTAAGGCTGCCAACATTTCTTCTAATTATCTGGACCCCTTAGATGGACAAATCCAACTTATTCCAACAAAGTTGCTTATCCAAACAATAAATAACCAGTCCACTAACCTCACCAAATCGGACCCCATACCTCATGTCAAACCCGACTCAAACACACCTCTCAACCCCGAACCCGAGCCCATACCCAAACTCGATCCCCCCACCAAGTCCGACACAAAAAATAAGAGAAAACAGGACCCGATCCCGAACCCAGCTGCTGAATAGTACAAAATTCCCTGCTCCACCTTACCCGAATTGAACTCCTCTAACTCAATCACCGATTTCTCCCTTCTCCCACAATCAAGAATCCTAATTCCCCCAACCCACACTACCCAATCGATCAAACCTTTCCCTGAAGCTCAATCTACTCCAAATGTCCTGAACATCTCCAATCCTCCCCTACCTAATAACCTCTATCTTGTCCCAATTAAAGCTGAACCTTGTGAAAAACCAAAGAAAACTCCTAGAACAAGCACTGGACCTAAGAAATTGGATGGCAAAGAAAACAAGAAACCCCCATCAATCACCACTCTAAAACTTAACAAATTTTCTTCCACCACCAAAGCCTCCAATCCGCCAGCTAAATCCACCGGTAAGAGGAAATTTGAGGACCCAACTGTAAACTTGAATACTCTAAATGACTTGGACCCGAACTGTCAAATATTTGCTGAATAGAGGACGACGAGTAGACCTGGCAAGAAAGCACAATATTCCACTTCAAAGGCGGAGGCTGTCGAGCAACCCCGCCTATCGCCATGAATTGCCTCGCTTGGAGCTGTCGAGGTTTGGGGGGTTCATCGACAGTTCGTTACCTCGGATATCACATTCGGGATCACAACCCCCAACTTATCTTCCTATCCGAAACAAAATCTCAAGGTAGGAAGATTGATTGTTTAAAAGCACAGTTTGATATGTATGGTTTTTTTGTTAGTTCTAGGGGTCGTTCTGGTGGTTTGGCAATCTTATGGAATAAAGATATTCAAGTTGCTCTACAGAGCTTTTCTCATAATCACATCGATATTCATGTCTCAGAACCTACGAATCCTACAGGGTGGCGTTTTACCGGTTTTTATGGGGAACCTGACTCGTCCCTTAGGTATAAATCTTGGGATTTGCTTCGCGTACTGGCGACTAAAAGCTCAAAACCGTGGGTCTGTTTAGGGGATTTCAATGCTCACTTATTTCACTCTGAGAAAGAGAGCGTTAATCGTACTCCAGGCTACCAACTGAGAGACTTTCGAACAGTTTTATATGATTCGGGCCTCTCTGATCTTGGATTCTCGGGTTTTCCCTTCACTTGGTCTAATAATTGGGAGTTCCCTCGTATTGCTAGAGTTAGGCTGGACAAAGCATGTGCTTCGGATTTGTGGTTGAGAAAATTTCCCTTTAGCAAAGTTGAACATCTTAGTTTTGGTGGTTCTGACCACTGCCCTATTCTTTTGAAGATTCGAGACCAAGAACCTGAGCATACGTTTAGTAAAAAGAGAGGTTTTATGTTCGAGTCAATGTGGTTGGAAGACGTAGACTGTCCGAAAGTTATTCAGAGATCGTGGAACAATAATGTGCTCAATTCTGCAAATGTCTGGGATAAACTTGATCTATGTAGGGAAGGGCTGGTTAAATGGAGTGGCTCATCTTTTGGGGGTATTAAAAATAAAGTTGGTAAAATTAGGAAGAGGATTCATCACTTGAGCATGGGGTAAATTACAGTTTCTTCAAAATCAGAAGAGAAAGAGTTATATACGGAGCTGAATAGTCTGTTAGAAAAGGAAGAGAAAATGTGGCAGCAAAGGGCCAAAGCACACTGGATGAAAGAGGGGGATCGAAACACTCGGTACTTCCATAGCCGAGCCTCGGGAAGAAGAAAAAAAACAAGATTTCTGGGATAAGGAAAGATGATGGGACTTGGTGTGAAAAAGTGGTGGATATTGAACGTGTGGTTGGAGACTATTTCAGTAATATTTTCACTTCTAGCCGTCCTTCGCAGGAGGATTTCAACTTGGTGTTAGGCACCAAAGTTATTGAACCGTGAATCGTATCGCGTATCGGTGACCTGTTGTATCGTATCGAATCGTGTATCGTGTATCGTATCGTAAGATACAAATCAATTATAAAAAATGCATAAATCATATATTCTTCACAATAAGCAAAAAAAAAAAAACATGTAAAGACTAACAAATTAAAGTCAAAAACATCATTTAGATATATACATTTAGTTCCAAGTCTGAACTTTAAGTCACAAAATAAAAACAAATACTTATATTTTCTAATTAACATCAAAATATCAATCCAAATGATAATAAATAAACTAGAGATTATCTCCAATAATGTCATTTAGATCTAATTCATCATCCAATATCATAAAATCTTCTTCTTCCTCTTCCTCATCTTCATCAACCTCTTCAATCTCTACAACTTTGTCTTTTCCCTTCCTATTGGCAACCTCTTCAATCTCTAACACTTTAGCTTTTCCTTTCTTATTGGCATTGGCATTGACATTTAAATTTCTTGGACCTATGTAAAAGATATATTTTAATGATATGCGTTTTAAGATTTGTAAATTTAAATTGAATAAATGTACCTCTCTTTCTTTTTAAACTTGGAGCTCCTTCTTCAATAGCGAAGCTTTCATGTATATCCATCCAAGAATCATCTTCGGGTAAGCATGGGTCCTCCTTTTCAGTGATCCACTCATCATCCGACTCAATATTGGATAAAACTATAGGATCATAAGTATCTCCTTGCTCTAGTCGTCGTTTTTGTCTCACATCAAGCTGAAGATTGTATTTCACAAAAACTAAAGCATTTAACCTTTGTTGCTCTAAACGATTTCTTCTCTTTGTATGCACATTATCGAACACGCTCCAATTTCTTTCACATCCGGTAGCACTACATGTGAGACTCAAAACTCTCATAGCTAACCTTTGTAGCTCCGGACATTCTCCACCATAGCTTTCCCACCAGCGAGCTATTAAAAAAAAGGGAATGTTACTACTTTATGACTAAAAATGAAAGTTTAAAATTATGAAACTGGAAAGTTAAAACTTTACCAGGTTGCTTTTTATCCCTTGTCTGCACTGCTATACGCATTCCAAAAAGCCCATTCGAATCTCTGAATTTATCAATCTGTCTATCAATCTCAATTTCTAAATCGGGATACATTCTCTCAATGGTTTTGTATAAGCCAACACGACCTTCACTATCACACTTAAATGTCTCACTAAAATGCAACCTGATAAAGCAATAATAAGATTTTTTATTTTTTTAAATTGAGTATACATTTAATTTAATCTTTAAAAAATGAAGTAATTGCATAAAACTAAACGAGCACGTACTGAGGATTAAGAAAGTATGCGGCTGCATGAAGAGGTCTGTGTATTTGCTTCTCCCACCGATCATCAATAAGTTTCCACACCTTCTTATAGTGTTCAAACTTATGATTGAAGTTCTTGGCTATTTTCTCCTTCGCTCTATCAATTGCTTTGTAAATATATGGCATGGCCGGCTTTACATCACCATCCACAAGCCTCAAAAGTTTGACAAGCGGACTCACACACTTCAAGCAATATTGGATGGCCATCCAAAATTTTTTGTCAGTCAAAATTATGTCCTCCACTTTCTTTCCCTCAACTTTACTTGAATAAGAACTAGTTCTCCATTCTGTTGAAGCAAATAAAGTTCTAATGGCATCCCTTTGCTCCATTATGCGATTTAATGTAAGAAAAGCTGTAGCAAACCGTGTCACTCCAGGTCTTGCTAATTCTCTTCCTTCCGAGTGTTTTCTAAATAAAGCAAGGACCCACTGATGCCTGTAAATAAATTTTGTGACCCTTTTTGCTTTTGTGATGGTACTATGGAAGACCGAAATCTCCCCAATGTCCTCTAGAACCAAGTCGACGAGATGGGATGTACATGGAGACCAAAACAAATGTTTTCTCTTCTCTTCTAGTTTCCTCCCAGCTACTACAAGATTGGAGGCACTATCAGTCACAACTTGGACTACATTTTCTTCTCCAATCTCCTCAACTACATTATCCAACAATTCGAACATTTTCTGACCGTCTTTGATCACATCACTAGTGTCGACGGATCTCAAAAAAATAGTCCCTCTTGGACTATTAACTAAGAAATTGGTCAGTGATCTCGATTTTCCATCGCTCCAACCATCGCACATTAACGTGCATCCCCATTTCTTCCAATCTTTTCTGTATATTTCAAGATCTTCATTGACGTGATCAACTTCTTTCTTTAAGTAAGAAACTCTAACTTCATGATAGAGGGAGGTTTCAAACCTCTACCATATTCACCAATCGATTTTATCATTTGTTTGAACAACGGACTTCTCACCAAATTGAATGGTAAAGCATTACCATATATACATCGGCATATATCTCGAATGACTAGGTCCCGATTTTTTAAAGCTTCATTCATTGTCGTTTGCTTAAGTATTTTGGATGATCCTTCTCCACCTTTAGAAACAAATTTCTCTATTGTTCCTTTTTCCTTAGGAACATCTTCCACTTGTTCACTCAAGTTTTCAAGATTAGTAGCTTCTTTGATCTCTTGCTTAGATTGAAAAAACTTCTCATAAAATGCTTTAACATCATCGGGAACACTTGTGCATGCAATAACATCTTTTTTTGTCCCGGCAAGATGATGTTTCATCCTTATTGTTCCACCCCAACATTGATGCGAGCAATAATTGCATTGTACTCTAAGCCTACGATTATCTCCTCCTCCTTCTACCTCAAACTTTTGACAATGCTTCCATGTATCATCAAGTTTCCTTACCATTGTAAATTGTAATCAACAAAAGAGCTAAGCATAACAAATAAATAATAGCATCAATAACAAGTAAATAATAGCATCAATATATATCGAAACTCAAAAGGTTTCAACCAAACAAATGAAATTTTAATCTAAATATCAAACAAATAAAGTTACTTAAAATCTTAAATACTTATATAATAAGTTAATAACCAAATAAAGTCTATAACTTTAATGGCCATATTATGAAAAAACTAACTTGAAAAAAGCACTTATGTTTCATCTTGTCTTTTAGTGATTGTTGATACTTTTTTTTATTCCAAATAGTATTCAATTTAGAACAACTAGTAGTGGATATATTATAATCATATAGCTACACCTGGACACATAATAAAACTCACAAAAGTTATTGAAATACAAATAGTATTTCATCACAGTTTTTGGAATAATTTATCTATTCATCTACTCATCTAAGTCTTCGAACAGTTTTTGATTCATCATATATCAGGCCTCAACTTTCTTTACTTCTTAGAACATTTCATCGAACAGTTTATCTACGTAGATAACCAAAACCAAGTTTACAACTAAATATGTAAGTACCACCAAGGCACCAACCAAAACCAAGTTTATCTACGTATATTACTAATAGTCTAGTACAGTTATACGGTTATACCTCAACAATCACATTCAACAAAACTTAGATGAGTAGAAGACCAAACTCCAAAGCCGAAATCACCAATTTTCAGATTTGAATCGGAGTGAATCGGACTAGAATCGGACTAGAATCACGATACTTTCCATGGGAATCACGATAATTTGATTTTTTGGCCAAGAAATTAGATGTAAATGTTTAGAAATTGATGGAATGAAGTAAATTTTTTTTGGGATTTACTTGGGAGGAAGAGGCGCTCAATGGTAAGTGAAAAAAAATCTGATTTTAGGGTAAAAAACCGTGGGTTTGGCTGTTAAAAAAAACCGGGTCGACCCGGTCCAGACCCATGATCCGAAAACTCAAAAAATTGCATGTATCGTGTATGTATCGCGATACATACGATTCGTATCGTATCGGGTATGAATCGGTCCGAGAAAAACACACCTGCGATTATTTCGGCGAGTCGTATCGTGAAGACCTCGAATCGTATCGTGTATCGCACGATACTTACTACTATGTTAGGCACTATGAGATCGAGGGTGAGTTCTGAAGATAATCTCTATCTACTCCAGCCGTATTCTGCAGAAGAGGTATATCGTGCTCTCACATCTATGTACCCCCTCAAATCACCTGGCCCTGATGGCTTCCCCCCCCTCCCCCCCCCCCGTTTTTTCAGAAATTTTGGCTCATAGTCGGTAAAGATGTTACGAAATGGGTCCTAGACTTTTTTAAACGATGGTGTGTTTGATGCATCTTGTAATCTCACTAATATTGTCCTTATACCAAAATGCGAGAAACCTGAATTTATGACTCAGTTTCGCCCAATTAGTCTCTGTCATGTTGTCTACAAAATAGCGTCTAAAACCTTAGCTAACCGATTGAAACCCGTTATGAACTTTGTTATCTCTGATTTCCAATCTGTTTTTGTTCCGGGGAGGCAAATAACTGATAACGTTCTAGTCGCTTTTGAAATTAACCATTACTTGAAAAAACAATCTAGGAACAAGGTCGGTCAAATGGCCATCAAATTGGATCTCAGTAAAGCCTATGATAGAGTAGAATGGGAGTTCTTAAGGGCAGTAATGATCCGCTTAGGTTTCGATCTTCATTTTGTTAATCTCATTATGACTTGTGTCTCGTCTGTGTCTTACTCGTTTGTATTAAATGGCACTCAGTTTGGATCTGTTAAGCCGGAAAGGGGTATCCGTCAAGGAGACCCCCTTTCCCCTTATCTCTTGAGTTCTTTGATCAGTCAAGAGGAAGAAAGGGGCCACTTAGAAGGTGTCAAGATCTGTTCTGGAGCTCCAAAAGTTTCTCACCTCCTATTCGCAGACGACACTCTCATTCTTTGCCAAGCCACGGAGGAAGCTGCTATTTATGTTAACAACCTACTACAAGCTTACGGGGTGGCATCGGGTCAAAAAATCAACTTTGAGAAATCGATCGTGGTTTTCACCAAGAACACTGATGAGAATACAATCTCTTCTATTTTGGAGTTGCTGCCTATTCGTAGAGAGACTAAACATGATAGATATCTGGGTCTACCTCTTTCTACCGGTAAATCCAAAAGAGAAGTCTTTGACTACATAAGGGAAAGGGTCGGGAATCGCATTCACAGTCTACGCACCAAGCTGTTGTCCAAAGCCGGCAAAGAGGTCTTAATTAAATCGGTCGTCCAAGGTATTCCTTCATACTTGATGAGCTGTTTTAAGCTCCCTAATTATTTAATCAAAGAAATTGAATCCTTGAGTGCTAGTTTTTGGTGGGACGAGAAAGATGTCAAGAAGATTCACTGGATTAGTTGGGGGAAACTTTGCGATAGTAAACGGGATGGAGGCATGGGGTTTCGAGATCTAGAGTCTTTCAATTTGGCTCTCCTTGCAAAACAAGTCTGGCGTATCTTTCAATTCCCTAACTCCTTACTTAGCCGTATACTCAAAGCTCGATATTTCCCTAATACTGATATCCTCAATGCCACGTTAGGTTCTGCTCCTTCACTTACTTGGCGTAGTATATGGGCTTCTAAAAGGATCGTCACAGCAGGCATTAGATGGAGAGTGGGTAATGGGATCAATATCAATATTTGGGGCGATAATTGGCTTCCTAGAACACATTCTCTCAAGATCATCACTCCCCCCCATCTCCTCCAATATGATGCTAAAATTAGCATCTTAATTGACTTTGAAACGGGAACATGGAAAAAGGATTTAATTGAGGATCTCTTCATCAATGAAGATAGTCGGTGCATTATGTCCATCCCTATCTCTCGCACGAACAGCTCGGACAAGATGATTTGGCACTACGAAAAACATGGTTTATTCACGGTCAAGTCGGCTTATAGACTATGCCGGCACTTGTTACTTGCAGATTCAGCTTCGTCTTCGGGGTCCCCTAGCTTCGGGCAGCCATTTAATTGGAACAGAATTTGGGCGTTGAAGACACCTCCCAAAGTAAGACAATTCATGTGGGCTTGCTGCCGAGATTCTTTACCGGTTAGGGCAGCTCTCCACCGCAAAAGACTACTGCAGTCCGACTCTTGTAGTCGTTGTGAAAATGGGGGGGAATCCGTAATCCACTGCTTGTTGTTATGTGACTTTGCTAGACAATGTTGGGCTCTATCTGGCTTGTCTATTTCTTCATACTATTGTAATTCTCTTGATGTCGGGGACTGGTTTTCGGCTCTATGTGGCAATTTGGATGTTGTCGAGTTAGGCTACGCAGTTACATTGGCTTGGTGGATTTGGTACAGCCGTAATAAAGCTCTTTGGTCAGATTTAATTTTTACTCCGGGGGAAGTTGTCCAGCTAGCTCGAAATTTCTTCAACAGATTTCAGACTTCTCTCACCCTGTCCCCCAACATGGTTCGGTTTAGGCCAGCTGCTTCCAATTGGAAGCCTCCTCCTGCTGACTTTGTAAAGATTAATGTAGATGCATCTATTGACTCGAACTCAAGCTGCGTTGGCTTCGGTCTGATCGCCCGCGACCAATTTGGGAATTGCTTGGATTGGAATTCGACGAAGCAGAACTCTCTCCTTGAACCCGAGACAGCGGAAGTTGTTGCTATGCTATGCAGTTTGGAATTTGGAATTTGGAATTACTAGGGGATGGAGACACATCATGCTAGAAGGGGATTGCCTCGCTGCGGTCAACGGAATCCGGCTCTTCGATTCAACCAACAACTTTCACCCATTTGGACACTTGTTTGAAGATATCAAGCAGCTAACCACGCAATTAGACTCTTTTGCGTGCTCTCACGTGTTTAGGGAAAGTAATGTTGTTGCACATGCTCTTTCTAAAGTAGCTTTTAGCTCTTCCCCTATCCCCTCTGCCCTCCCAGGTTCCATTATTACTCTTGTTAACAATGATTTGATTCAATAATATCTCCCCTGTTTGGGACTTCTCAAAAAAAAAAAAAAATTAAACTCAAAGGATTTTTCTGGATTAATTAACTTGATAAGGACCATGTCTTAAATAAGCTCTCGTCGAATTTCATCTCTCCTATCACTCTTAATTATATTTCTTTGATCTAGTTTGGACCTCATTATGATTTGGACACATATTTTCATATTTTGGAAAATATATACTTGAAAAGGTCTTACAATTATTTACATAATTATAATGGTCAGAGAAACTAGCATCTTGATGCCAATATCTTTTGAAGTAAAAATTAATTTTCTTCTTACTCCCACATGTTTATAAAAATTTATATATTAAGTAATAACTTTTTAGAAATTCATTTTTAATATAAACATAGGTTGGAAAATCAAGAACTTTATGCTTATATTTAATTAATTCTATACAATTTAATTAAACCTCCCATATAATTCTCAAGAAATTAAAAACAGATAAGAATCAAGCAAGTTATCATATTAAATATAAATTATAGAAATCAAATTCATCTCATCCAAATAATAAATTAAGAATAAATTTTAAAGTTTAGAGGTAGTGATTTTTATAATATTTTATTGTGAAGAAAAGTTGAGGAAAATGAAAACCCTAGCTAATAAGAAATGAGAATGATAATTACTTTTAAGTGTAGTATTAACATTTATTCAATTAAAATTAATGTGTAGGAATAGAGTTTTCCTTATAAATCCAATTTGAATATATATATATATATATATATATATATATATATATATATATATATATATATATTAAGAAACTATAAAGAGGTATGGCACTTATGTACAGTATAACTTGGTTCACTTAGTTTTACTTCTTCTTTTTATTTTGCCCATTTAAATATTAAACGACGTCGTATTTGTTTTATTACCTACAGTCCCTTCCTTCTTTTATTTCTTTTCGCTTTTCTTTACCCCTTCAATTTCCGGTACGCCTTCATCCTGTGGAGCCCTTGGTCCGTAATTTCCTTCACAAATCAGGCATATGAACAGTACCTGCTCCTTCCAAGTTGATGTACCACTCAAGTGGTTGTTTGCCTTTATTTTTCTAATTCGCTCTCTCTAATTCTATATTTTGTTCCTCTTTTGACAGGAGATTTAATTTTTCTTCATGGATTTGTGGATTTCGCGCGTCCACGTTGCTATCCGGCGTATTTCTTGTTTGGTTGAGTTTTCTTTCGATTGCCTGAAGCTGCTTATTAGGATTATTTTGGACGGTGCTTCTTTCCTATTCGTTCAGCCCACATGGGTTTCCAGGTAAATTTTCACAGTTTTTTAGGCTTAATCGAGTGCAAATTTGATGTGCGACTTCTGTTTGCTTTGGGCTTGCGTAGTAATGATTTCCATGATTGTGCAGCTGCTTTCGTTATAATTATTTTATTCTTCTCTCTTGAGCAGCTTCTTAGAGGGTCCAGGACGTGTTTCAACGTTATTTGTATTATTTTTCATTGAAATCAAAATATCTTACTCTGCTGTTCCTTTTTCTCACAGGAACTCTCTTTTTGTGTAGGTCTTTTTTTAATTAGTAGTTTTGTGATTTTTGGTTCTTGTTTGTTGTTTGCATTTTAATGTGTTCTTTTCAGTCTTCCAGGTTAATTTGTAGTTGCTGGTGATCAGGGTAATTGTTTGTCCCTTTCTTGATTATGTCACGTTGCATTGGCTACTACTGGCTGCTATTTCTTTTGCATCAGAGCTTCTTATTTCTGGCATCTTAACACTTTCTTTTTTATTCTTACAGGTGTATTGCTGCTTTCTGCTGACCTAGGTATTATTTTCTCATAGTTATTTGATTGTTTCTCTGTGTTTCTTGGGTACTTCTTATTTCAC
This sequence comes from Penstemon barbatus, assembly GCA_003313485.2. NCBI lineage: Eukaryota > Viridiplantae > Streptophyta > Magnoliopsida > Lamiales > Plantaginaceae > Penstemon > Penstemon barbatus. The sequence continues at coordinate 19,631,809 of CM064883.1, read as the reverse complement.
GAAATCTTTAACACTTGATTTTTTATTATCCTCAAATCACCCTAGAAATTATTTCTTTCAATCAAGCCAAACATTCAGAAATCAATAAAAGTTACTATTAGATCTCTAATATTTAGATCAGACAAACAGTGTATGTCATGTAGCACAAGCAACCAGTAATTTAACATAAATACAGGCTACAATAAAATCAGATATAATAAAATTATTTAAATAATTGAGGAAACTTACATCTGAGAATTGGATAGGAAGGTGAGAAAAATTATGGATTGATTGAAACTGTTGGCAGGTACAAAAGAAGGTTCTTTATTTCTCTCCCTTTTACAGATATTTATGCCTCTATGTAAATCTGTGTTTCTCTCTGTTTTTCCCTTTTTTCTTTTATATATTTATCTGATTTTTATATGAAAGAGAGATACAGAGTAGCAGTTTCAGTTCTTCAAAAGAAATGAGAAATCCTTTGGATTCTCATTGGAAATCAAAGCATAGAGGCTTTGGCCTTTGATTTCGGAGCCAATGGTGTACTCTTCTTTTCGTGGTATGTAATTTAATGTTTGCTATAGGTATTCCTATTATTTTGAAGTTTGAATTGCTTGCACAATGTTTGTCGTCTTATACTTCCATATTTATAGGAGGATCTCTTGGCTCTACGCCATCTACATCTACTGTTGTTGATCCTCATATTCCGGAGGCGCATAATCTGACAACATGGTAAACCATATATCTCAATGACGATACATAATATTGAATATTTACATGCTTAAACTGCTTTTCTTACAAAAATAGTGCTTAATGATAGGCGCTCGAAGAATATGAAAGCTATAATTGAGGCCATTGCTGTACAGGATTACTTTTTGCGAGATGACTCATCCATCCCTATTTTGACTAATGCTTTATCAGGCATCGTTGATCCGTTAGCGAAGCTAAGGTAAGTTGGGGCATTTCTGTGAACTTAAATATTAATTGTGGGAGTTTTATATTGTATTATTTATTAATACCAGAGGTTGTTTTACATGGGCTGCGATAAATGTTATTCAGGAATTGGTGCCGACTTTAATTATGCATACACGTGTGTCGCTTCTAAGGAGTGTACAGTCACCAAACCCAGGTTCTTACATTATTTTATTTCGCATGATATAAACTATCTTCTGGTCTACTTTCTCTAATGTGCTTTAGAAAATGTGTGAGAATTCTTTCGAGCGCTTCTAAGAATTCTATGTATCAATTTTCTTTACATATTCCGATGTGAATAGGCCAATCACAAGCTTCATTATTTAGGCATAATTTTGAAACTGTGTGTTGAAAGTACAACTAAATACATGGAAATTTTCTGTACTGTTGACTGTGGTATTACCGATCATATAAATCTACACTTATAACTCAAAAACTATTTTTTTAAAAACTTCATTAAAAACGTCCGTCTTTCCTAAACGGGGATATTTGTGGTGCTCCACATGTAAACAACATCTAATTTTGACATATTAAATGTTGTATCAATGGTTAGGTAACTTCTTGTTGAGGGAGGCTGGCATGTGGTTCATTGATTGATGTTGTCGGTTTTGCGAGCTTATGCTTCTCTGAAGATTATTATAGTTGAATCTGGATTTAATCTTAAATGCAGATTGGATATCATTTATTTATTCATCTGCTGATATGTTCCTTCGCTTAATTCAAATTTCCTGCTAGAGTTATACATTTTCGTTAATTTGCTTTTGCGAAATGCCGGGCTGACTTTCGTATGTTTTATTTGATTTAAGCATATATATTTGGGCATAACTTGCCAAGTTACTTGTTCTTGCGTGCAGGGGAAAGTTGCATGTTTATGATAACACTGGATCATTGGATGTAACCGTTTTTGGTCATCAAGCTGAAGAAATACTGCAGCTTAATGCCGTTAATTGTCTGGAACTTTATAATACGGTAAAGATAACTGTCTATTCAAATTAGGTCTACTTTTTCCAGCATAGATAGCATATCCAAATGTTTGTTTGTATTATTGCAACCAGGGAGATGCTGGTCCAATTGAAGAAATCAATGAAAGCCACACGATTAGGCGCTCCCTCATGATACTAGGGAAAAAAATAAATATTTGGGTGATGCTATGTTGTACAACTACACTATCAGGAAACTACAGTCAGGAGAAGCTGTTGAAATGCATACTATGCCTTCTGTCTTTGCTAAAACGGGGATATTTGTGGTGCTCCACATGTAAACAACATCTAATTTTGACATATTGGATGTTGTATGAAAAATTAGGTAACTTGATGATTGAGGGAGGCTGTCATGTGGTTCATTGACTGATGTCGATTTTGCGAGCTTATGCTTCTCTGAAGACAATACATGCAGCAAATTAATGGAAATCATGTAAACAAAATTAGGTAACACATAAAATCTGGGCATCACCTCCACGCAATTGCGTGGAGCTTCATACCTAGTATATATATATATATATATATATATATATATATATATATATATATATATATATATATAATATTCTAAGTCATGCTATCTCAGAAGCTCCCGAAGTTGTATCGGTGGCTCATCCATCATCATTAACTCTCTCCCTGCTCCATGTCCTAGCTTGTCGAGGGCATCTGCAATTGAATGTGACAACCACACTTCCCATGGCAACTCAAGGATTCTCCGGCAATCCTCCAAAATATAATCCAAGCAGTGGTCTTGTGTGTCTGTCTCCCTAACCAGCTTGAGGATACCTTCAGAATCAATTTCAACCATCAAGTATCCAATCCTTATCTCCCATACATAAGCCATACATTCTCTCAAAGCCAATAATTTAGCTTGCATAATAGTACAAGCATTATATAACTAGAGAAATCTATTTCCTTTCCTAAGAGTTAGATTGGACAAGTTAAATAAATTTGGGCTTTTGGAGTCTTGGAAGGTCTATGATAATTATTAGAAAGTACAAATGGGGATTGGCTCAAGTAAATATGATTAATCTTAGTAGGGAAAAACACTTTTGGTCCCAAATTTTACCCTAGAAAACACATTTGGTACCATGCTTTGCAGAAAAACAGATTTGGTACCACAGTTTAGAGAGTCTTGACACATTTAGTCATTCCGTTAAATTTTGGACAGAAATTTCGCGCGTTCAAATTGGTCACAAGTTTTGCACGTGAGAAATCGGTCAAAACACTTTTGGTCCCAAACTTTACCCCAGAAAACACATTTGGTACCATGCTTTGCAGAAAAACAGATTTGGTACCACAATTTACATACTCTTGACACATTTAGTGTCCCTGTTAAATTGATAAAAATCACATATAATGAACATACAACAGTTTCTCTAAAAGATTTGATAAAAATCACAAAATATACTTAAATCATTAAAAATATTCTTAACAAAAGTATCTTGGATACCTGACTTGGTGCACTTTGACTTGCACTTGTATTCCAATGTTGATACAAGCACCGATCAAAATTTCCATCTTTTCCATTCAAAACATCAAAAAGTTTCCATTTTTGAATCAGGCGAAACGAAAACAAGATGTAATTCTGAAACTATTTATATGCCTTAAACTCTATTATTTTCCTAAATTTAGTAACTTTTTTTACAAATTTTCCTTAGTGTTTCTGAAATATTTCCGAATAGTCTCGAAAAGTTTTCAATATTTGTCTCTCCAAAACATACATTCGAAACGAAATTTTGATCCATGGATACAAGTGCAAGTCAAAGTGCACCAAGTCAGGTATCCAAGGTACTTTTGTTAAGAATATTGTCAATGATTTAAGTATACTTTGTGATTTTTATCAAATCTTTTAAAGAAACTGTAGTTTGTTCATTATATGTGATTTTTATCAATTTAACAGAGACACTAAATGTGTCAAGAGTATGTAAATTGTGGTACCAAATCTGTTTTTCTGCAAAGCATGGTATCAAATGTGTTTTCTGGGGTAAAATTTGGGATCAAAAGTGTTTTGACCGATTTGTCACGTGCAAAACTCGTGAACTTAACGGGCGCGTGACGGTCACGCGCGCAAATTCAGTCCAAAATTTAATAGAATGACTAAATGTGTCAAAAATATGTAAATTGTGGTACCAAATCTGTTTTTCTACAAAGCATGGTACCAAATGTGTTTTCTGGGGTAAAGTTTGGGACCAAAAGTGTTTTTCCCACTTAATCTTAGTACAAAAATACTAAAAAAAAAAATTGGTATACTACTAAAAAAAGAATGGGACGGGGTGCGGGTATATTGGATAGGCAAAATTTCATTTTTAGTATTTTAATGTGTCTCATTTTAAAATTTGTCCTTAAATGTGACATCCCGCCATTTTACATTCTTTATGTATAAGATGTTGTTAATTATAGTTTTTTATGGTCGAAATTCTTTAATTCTGTCGTAAAATATCACCTGACAATTAAAATTGGAAATTTTCATCTTTTGGAGGCAAAATTGAAATGTAAAATGCACGTGGCCAAGACTAATGATCATTTTTGGGGAAAAAAATATAAGAATTTCCTCCAAAACTAATTTTCCTTCTAACATATCATCTATAAACATTTATTTTTGATATGTGCACAGGTTTGACTATTTTGATTAAATTTTTTTTACAAATTCACATCCTGAAAATTTCTAATTATTGCAATAAAACCCCCCATTTTCAATTGTTGCACTAAACCTTTAAAATTATGCTTTTATCATTATAAACCATTGAAAATTGAACAAAATGTGTTTTACCTCTCAAAACACGATTACAATACATTAAACACAATTACTAACAAGTCAATGTCATCACAATGCCACCAGGGGCGGACCTTGACTACTTTCGTTGGGGGGGGGGGGGGGGGGCAAAGATTTTTTGGTAACAAAACCTTGGTATTTAATTTTTTCAATATTTTGATAAATTAACAAAATTAACTTATGATAAAGTAATACTATAATTTTATTCAAGAACAAGTGAAAAAAATATAGTTTCATTATTTCAAGAATATGAATTTTTAAACACCCAAAACAGATGATTAAGATGCAATCTAGCTGAATTAAAAATAAATAAATGTTGTTTAATCAAGACATATAAATGTCGAATATCCCACTAATATGTATAACATACTGTTAAAATTATACTATGACTTCTGTAATTATAGTATAATTATGATTTCATAATTCAATAAAATTATATATATATATATATATATATATATATATATATATATATATATAAGCGGGATTGGGGGGCCCATGGTCCCCCCAGAAAATAGTATATTTATACTAAATATATGTATAATATGAACATGAACGTATAAATGGTGAAGTGGTTAGGCACTACATGGAGGATCTATGGGTCGGGAGTTCTTCTCCTCTGAACAACTTTATGTTATATGTTTTAACTTCTTTGTTGATAATTAATTGCTCTTTTGGCCTAGTAACTTTCTTTTTTATCCCTTTTTATATATCAAAAAGAGATAAAATTATACTATGACTTCTGTAATTATAGTATAATTATGATTTCATAATTCAATAAAATTATATATATATATATATATATATATATATATATATATATATATATATATATATATATATATATATATATATATATATATAATTTTATTGAATTATGAAATCATAATTATACTATAATTACAGAAGTCATAGTATAATTTTATCTCTTTTTGATATATAAAAAGGGATAAAAAAGAAAGTTACTAGGCCAAAAGAGCAATTAATTATCAACAAAGAAGTTAAAACATATAACATAAAGTTGTTCAGAGGAGAAGAACTCCCGACCCATAGATCCTCCATGTAGTGCCTAACCACTTCACCATTTATACGTTCATGTTCATATTATACATATATTTAGTATAAATATACTATTTTCTGGGGGGACCATGGGCCCCCCAATCCCGCTTGAGGTCCGCCCCTGAATGCCACTATATAAATAGGCTAGCGATATTGTCAGAGCAGCAATTGTTGCTGCCAGAGCAAATTTTTTAATATGACCAATATACTCTTAATAACTATGTGTTGAAACTTGAAAATTTAATTAGTTAAATTTCTCTTCCCTATCTGTCTCGGATACAGTGTTTAATAGCATTATGAAAGCAATTTAATACATTTCCTCTTCATATTTCAATGCATCTCCACCATCTTCTAACTTCTGCAAACTCCAGTTTTTCTCATATAGTTAATTTCATTCTTATGATGATCTATCTTAGATTTATGTAAAACCGAAAAAAATAAAGGTAGACAAATCCCTTGTGGCATATGTAATTTATATTTGAAAAACATCACTGATGCACAATGTAAAGAGCAATAATTAAGATTATAAGTGTGCTCTTTAATCTTTATCCATCACAAAGTAAAAAAAGTTAAATTATGAAGTACTTATTTAGTTGAATCTTTTGAAATATAATTTTATTTTTTCTAGGTGTTACCATTGAATTCAAGATATTCAACCTCAAATCGATTTGGTACATGTTTTCTTTTTCCTCATCCTCTTTTACGCCATGCCACGGAGGACGAAAAATCCTAGTAATTGATTAAATTGTTGATACTATGGTATAATTTGCAGAAAGTAACACCCAAATTGCTAGAAAGAAAAATAATTCTTGTGTTATTTTATGGGTGAGTGGAGGGCAGGCGGCTCATGTTCATGGTTGCAGGAAAGTTTAATGATAGTTTTAACTATATATAGAAATTCATTAATTATGAAAAAGTTAGAGGACCAAGAAAACAAAAGGTAATAATGAAAAGGGCATTTCTCGAAAATGATTAATTTTGTTCTGGTAGCAACAATTGTTGTCGCTCGCCGTATACATATAGCCAAAAAAAGTAGATGTGAGACATTTAACTGTAATGGTTGTATTTGTATGTACAATGGTACTATCAGCTTACTAGTAATCATGTTAATAGTGTTTAAGGTATGGTAATCATGTAGTGCAACCATGCAAGTTGCCAAATTGTGATTATTCAAATAAAAATTATCAGATTTGTCTGCAATCATCATCATATTATTATTAAGAAAAGGCGACTTTGGGGCCTGAGTCGACTACTTTTTTATTTCATTGACTTTTCAAGCTTAACATGGCCACGTGGGTTTACGCTGGGTTATCAATTATCAAGACGCGTAGTCGACGATAAAGGGTCCAAATAATTTTGTGCATTTACAACTTAGCCCCTTCACCTTATCAAATTTACAGTATAGCTTATTCTTTTAAGAGCTCCACTATTTCGCAGGGTAAATTTTCATTTACTAACGAGTATGACATTCAATTTATGGAAAATTCTATGTGCCGAATAAGACATATCATTAATTAATAATTTGTTAAATAAGTTATCAATGTGTCATAATAATATTACAACAATAAGTGGTACTATACCATAATAAATGATATTTTACTATATATTTAGTAACATTAAATAGTAAATTATTTTCTAACAAATTATTATGAAAATAAATAAATGAATGTTACAATAATATTTTAAAATAAATAATATGTAATTCTTTTTGAATAATTAATATTAATTTTGGAAAAATTGCATAAATCACCTACTATAGAATAAATACTACACGACGTGGGAGCGTATAATTAAATATATGGGTTAATACTATGTAGTGGTGCTCAGATACTATCACATGTGAATTATACCATAGAATGTGATACACATTTCGTTGTAATACCACCTAACGTGGAATAAATACTACATAATGATGGGTCATACTAAATATATGGATTAATACTATGTAATTTGAACATGTATGTTACATGTGAGTTATAACATAAAACGTGATACAAACTGCATGGTACCACTTAATGTGGAATACATACTATATGATGTGTGATCATACTGAATATATGAGGTTAATATTATGTAATGTGAGTCCGTACTGTTATATATAATTTATACCATAGAATGTGACACACATTGCTTGATAATACCACATAATTTGGAATAAATACTACATGATGTAGGGTTCATACTAAATATATGTGGTTAATACTATGTAATGTGAGCATGTACTATCACATGTGAGTTATACCATACAATGTGATACACATTGTGTGATAATACCATTTAATATGATAAATTAGTGGCACCTAACGCAATGGCACCCTAGAACCCCCTCAATTTATTCCCTATCATAGTATTATGAAGATATAGACATTTTAACCCCATAGAAAAGTTAAATGGTCATTTTGTTGCTTTCCATTGGTGAGTGTAGTTACTCGTTAATTCATGGGCTCAAAATTGGATGATGAGGTTAAAATAATTGCGTAAAAAGACAAAATAATAAAGGAGGTAAACCGCTTCATTTTAAATAATACATGGTGTAAACTGATACACATAAAATATGATAGAAGAGTAAGCTGTTAATGTGAAAATGTAAAATAATAGGGATAGCTAGGTCTAAGTTAATACTATAAAATGTATAGCATTGGAGGTAGTCTGCTTTATAAAATATAAAGTTCTTCTTCTAGTAATAACTTTCCTAATTTTTTAAGAATAATTAAAAAATAAATAATAATGTAGTCTCAGAATGGATCAACCAATATAAAATGTGTAGGCCACAAAAATTATGGGTCAAATAATTCAAATCATCGTTTTTTAAATCGAATAAATTCAGCAAAAATTGGCATTGAGCTTCAATATTAAAAAAAAACAAAATTGGCATGATGACATTACCTTTTCCATTGTAAACTTAATGACAATGACAAAGAGTCTATTTGTTATACAAAACTTAATGTACTAGAGGTGTTTGTAATTTTTGAAATATCAGGAGAGGTTTTTGTAATTTCAAACAATTTTATTCAACCATCAAATAAATATACTGTACAAATACTTGTTTTGTTATTGATTACTTTTTTGGTACTAACATTCTAATACAAAATAAATGTATTATATTAATCATATGTTAATTTGAGTTCAGTCAAATTTGAGAGAGAATTTCCCAATATGAAAGTAATTATCCCTAAAATAATGGAGTCTAAAGAATGGCAAATTTGCAATATCGCCCAACCCCACACCCAATTTCCCAAGCCCACCATCTATAAGTGAAATTATCTCCGCTTAAATTAACAATATTCTCCACTTTTCCTCAACGCTCAGCAAAAGATCATCATGTCAAACTACCCCAACCAAAACCCCTCCGGTTACCCCTACGGCGGAGCACCGCCCTCCCAATCCTACCCCTACGGCGGTCCCCCACCTCCCAACCAACCCTCACCCTACGGCGCTCCGCCACCTCCCAACCAACCCTCACAGTACGGAGCTCCACCGCCGTCCAACCAACCCTCAGCCTACGGCAGCGCTCCGCCGCCTTCCAACCAATCCGTACCCTACACAGCCTACCCCGCCCCTTCAGCTCCCCCGAAGGACAATTATGGTGCTCCGCCTCCGCAGCATTCAAATTACGGTGGTTACCCTACGCAGACCCCGCAAGCGCCCGCGCCGTACGGAAGCCCCTTTGCTTCGCTCACGCCCTCGGCTTTTCCGCCCGGAACTGATCCGAACGTGGTCGCGTGCTTTCAGGTGGCTGATCAGGATGGAAGCGGGTTTATTGACGATAAGGAGCTTCAGCGCGCACTTACGACCTATAATCAGAGTTTCGGATTGAGGACTGTTCATCTGCTTATGTATCTATTTACAAACACTAATAACAGAAAGATAGGTATGCTGTTGCTTGGAATCTCTGCGGAAAGTTCGATTATTTTTATATTACAGTATTTTGCTTCTTCTAACTTACTAGAGAATTTGAAATTTGATTGATGTGATATGCCAAAAACCTTGGATTAATACTGATTTATTACTTTGGATTTAAGTAAGATTTTTGTTTACATTGCTATTTCCTAAGGAAAGTACAACAGTTAATATGCTTCTATATATAAATGTTTATACCTTGGGTATAAAGTCTGGAAAAAAAAGTTAATGTCTCGGGAGAAACGCAATAGTTAATATGCTTCTAGATATAAACGTTTATTCCTTGCAAATACAGTCGAAAAAATAATTTTAGTGCTGCATTACTATTTTCGATGTAATTAGCAATTAAGAAATTGAAAGGCTACAACATTGCTAAGGTTGGATGAGTTTGTTTGTTACGAATTATAGATGGATTTGATCTTCAAACTCGATTTGGGAGGTAATAAGTACTAGTTTTAGAGGTATATGCTATCTAGTGACTATGAAGATCGACCCATGGATAGAAAAAATCATGCCATTTACAGTTTTATGTTTTATTGTGAATTGACCCTGCAGTGAGCCTTCCAGTTGAAAAGTGAAACACTAGACTTAGTTATCTATGCATCACAAGGGAAGATATAACTGTAGTATTTGAGTGAGAAAGAACGCGACCTCTGAGTAGAAAATCAAGAGGATATTTGCCTTGCTGTGATCTAATAAAGTGTCTGAATGTTAAGATTCGACCTGGTTTTAGACCTCTTAAGATGTGGTTGTAGAGAAGTTAAATGTGTTTTAGCTTTGGATAGGAAAAGCTAATTTTATGAGTTTTTGTTAGAAAGAACTTCAGATAGTCTGACAAAGAACATGGAGAGTTACAATGTGAGTCATATCATCAGTGATGGATAATCGACAACCTCACCGGGATTGTACTTTAAAATTAGTGATAATTATGATGAATTAATATGGGACAAAATGATCTTGCTTCATATATATTATCTTGTGAAATCTTGGACATAGACGCAAAGTCTGATGGCCAATAGGTTAATTATTAGCAAGGGTACCTCCAAAAGTCAGAATCTTGAATCCCTTCATTTATATTTGCTAGCCCGTGGACGTCAGCTTTGCATCGAGAACATGTTCTTCCTTTTGCTTTAATAATAAATTCTTTTTCTGGACTCTTTTTTCTCAATAACTCAAAAAAGAGAATTAGTTTTCTCGAAAAGGTGATTTGTTAAAAAATCTCTATATGCGTTCAATGAAACTTGTGAATTATAACCAGTCCCCAGATACATTGAGAGTGTGTTGTTAATCTCCTGTTATATCTCAAATCAGGTCCAAAGGAGTTTACCCAAGTCTTTTACAGTCTTCAGAACTGGAGGGTTAGTTGCAACTCCATTCCACCTCTGCATTATTTAAAACTTTTGACTTCCATTCGTATATATATATATATAGTACTTTGCTTTAACATTCGATCTTGCTTAATTTCTTTCAGACGATATTTGAGAGATTCGATAGGGACCGAAGTGGCAAGATTGATACAACAGAATTGAGAGACGCTCTTCTCAGTCTTGGATTTTCAGTATCACCCATGGTTCTGGATTTACTTGTTTCCAAGTTCGATAAAACCGGTGGAAAAAACAAGGCCATTGAATATGACAATTTTATCGAGTACGTTCATTTTGCTCATAATTTAGTGTATATATTCAATTTTCATCATACATTATAGTGTATATATTCAATTTTACTAACCACTGCACGATCTCCCTCTTCGTTTTCTTGAACAGGTGCTGTCTCACAGTTAAGGTAGGCCAAATGTTCTATTTTCCCCTTTCCTTGTTCAACTTTTTTGTCGTAAACTATAGAGTTAGAAAATCTGTTCATTTAATTCTAAAATTGGACTGTGTTTGTGCAGGGACTGACTGAAAAATTTAAGGAAAAGGATTTGTCATTCTCCGGGTCAGCAACTTTCACTTATGAATCCTTCATGTTGACTGTTTTGCCCTTCCTCATTGCTTAGTGCAATTCACTGTTAATTTCCTTTATGTTAACTTGGTATGTTCTTTTTGCACTGTAATTTGCTGCACTCTTGTGAGCTTATCTTTTTCACTTTATAAAGCAAAGTTGCCTACCTGTAGTTACCTAATGGACAGAGTGTTTCCGTAAAAGATTTGTATTACAGCTCTGTAAAAAACTTTGCCATGTTCTTCATTTTCTTCCTAATAATTTCGAAACTTCTTTTTTCTGCTGACAGCATATTATATACATGTATAAGTTTTAGTATAATCTTTCATTTTACAAGAATATAGATGATGAATATGCATCATTTTGTTTCTTTCATACTAAAGAAATTTATTATCGCTAGAATATTCTTGGTTAATACAGAAAGATGGTTCTTCCATTCAATGCCTGAATTGGCCTAGCATTCCCCACAGATCCCTGATCAAATGAAATATTAATTCTATAAGCTTTCAGATTTGAAGTAAACCAGTAATGGTAGTATGGAACTGCATATTTGTTAAAAGAAGTCTAAAAAGAGCCATCAGAAATAATCTTTCTTTTTCTATTCTTTTCTTAAAATGGTATGAAGGCATTTTCACTTGCCGATTTTTAATAAAAACCATTTTCTCTGTATCAGAAATTTGATTAATTTTTCGCTTTTGTTTCCAAAGTATTAAGGGCACTTACATCGTGAACAGCATTCTGTAGTGCGCTTACTTGCTCCCTTGAGACTGTCTCCACCTATATCATGAAGGCCACTTTAGTAGTTACGGAGTACTTTAATGGCCTATTTGGATGGATTTTGTTCCGGTATTGTGAATTTCGGTTTAAAAAAAAATGATTTGAGTGGTTTCGATGAATCCTTTGAAATTTCATTCGGTTAGGTTTTGAATGATGGGTTTTGTGGATCTAAAAAAGTTGAAATCCTACTTGGATTGATTTTGAATGTTGAGGTGTGGGGGAAAAAAATGGGTGAATATATTATAGGTTTCAACAGTTTGAGCGTAAATTTATGAATATGTTTGTGATGAGTTTATGGATCTGGTGAAAACTTATTTAGAAGAGTTTTTGTCCGGTCTCGTGAAACCTGCGAGATTGGGTCAAAATCCATCCACATATACCGTAAGCATTGCCAAAAGCATGGATTGACATTTGGAATACTAGAAATATAAACTTTTTAAGAACTTTTGAAACTTTTCTGAAAATTTTGGGGAAACATTTCGAAAACTATAAGTTGAACAAAAATTTAGGGACTGTTTGGGTTTTCTCGTAGTAGTCTAAGAGATTTGGAGATCTCTTAAAATATTATTGATTCTCATATATTGAAAGTTGTTTGTTTGAATATTCGAAGATGAATGAATAGTATATATATTATATATGTAGTGGGTTTTTAGAAATTATGGATAGAAGAAAATTAAGATAAGAGATAAGTTATTTTATGTCAAATTAATGTTAAAAATATGAAAATTTGGTTGATAGTTGGTTTGTCATCTGACAATTCACTTTAAAAGAAAAGAAACACAAATAAAAAACATTTATTTCTAAATTCATAACTATATATTAGGAGCACCTTTTGAATTATTGTCCAAGTAACAGTTTCTGAGCATGGTGGAGTTGTGACAGAACCATCATATCTATAATACGCAGTGCTCCGAAAGTTGATATCCCATGGATTAAGTATTCCCACTTCAGTTTCTTTTACATGACTCACAGTTCTCAAATATGGACTAAGCTGCAATTAATTGAATTAATTTAGCCAAAGCACAACACATGTCAGCAGAAATAATAGATATCAAATTTCCAAAATTTAAAATTTGAGTGCAATGCAAGAGTACACACTCGTGCAAGAAAACTATTTGGGAACCCGAATTCATACAGAACTGCAATCACAGCAATATCTCCATTGTGGCTTCTATGAACAATATGAAGCTCCATAGCAAATCTACAAACAAATCATCTTAGTTTAAGTTAGTAGAATTTATTCACTATTGGTCTTAATTGGGTCAAATCAAGTCCGTGCTAAAATTTTAGGAGTTATTTTGAGAGAAAAAAACCATTTTTTGTTCCATGGAAATGCAGGGCAAACGTGTAAAACATATTCATAACTAAAGTGTTATTTTAATTTGAGAAAGTATCGGAGATAAATCCCGGGACAATTATAAAAATCAAGTGCAAGCACAATATAGAAGAAAATCACAACATGGTTGTTCTAGGAAAAAACGAGAGGTTTGCGTTTTTCTTAATTTAAGGGTGTTAAGTGTTAATTTTGTGTTTCAGGGTGCAAATTGCTCATTTATTGTGTTTCGGGAGAGAGGGGGGGGGGGGGGGGACGGGGGTGTTGTGCAAGTTGTTAAGTTGTTCTTAATTTGAGAGTGCTAAATGATAATTATGTTTCGGTGTAGCAAAGTGTCAATCTCTCATGTTTCGGGGGTGCAAAGAGCGAAAGATTTATAATTGAATTACCGATTTTGCCCTTGACTGTGGTGTTTTTGCCTTAAAATAAGAGAGGGTATAAAGTGCTGAATTTTTCATATTTCAGGGGTGCAAAGTGCAAAAAGTCCTATGTTTTCATTTGCAATTTCAAGCCTTCGTTTTTTTTTAAAGGATAAAAAAATAGGTTTGACTTAATTTGCACATTGAATTCGGGAGGTTGTTTCATTTCAATTTTTTCAGTGAAAGGTTTTAAATTTATGTAAAATTTGATATATATAAATATATACTCAAGATTTTAGCCAATCGATATAAAAAAAAAAAAGAAAGATAAATTATGTATTAATTATTAGTTGTGGCGTTGTAAAAAATATGGAGCGCGCATAGTTTTAGTAACATCGGTCATGTCTTGTTCAAAACAGTTTAGACATGCAATCAATTTAAATAATTGTAAAAATTTGTACCAAAAAGAAATTGTAAAATGTTAATAATTTATCGTTCTCACTTGTTTTATATTACCTAATAATCATCCATTCCCCATAAGTTTTGCACACTTGGTGTCATATTTGGTGGAAGGAGGGCGATTTGAACAATTGATGGAAGATATACATATGATCAAAAGTGTAAAGCATATTGATCATAACTATAAAGTATCATTTTAAAACAAGGAACAAGTAACAGATATTTGAGAATAGATTTACAATAATTTTGAAATTTAGATATTGACGAATTATAATTAAATTTATCATAAAGAAACAAAAAAGAAAGAATTATAAGTAGGAAATATGAACCTTGCTCCATGAACGGTATGTTCAGAAGGAATATGCCAGTGACAATCATCTATTTTATATTCAATTCCATTTAGTATAATTTCTCCTGCATTTCCTCTCCATTTCACCTAATAAATAAAATTGTAAGAATATGATAAAATTGGCCGCACAATAAAAAAATAAAATCACTAATGGGTAGCCACTATCTGTCATATTAGGTCATTTTTAGGGATAATTTAGCATAAAAAGTGTCCCTAAAACCCCTTAATATGGCGGATTGTGACTACCACAGAGGTAGCTACAAAAATTCCCATAAGTAGGGCATCACTGACAGTGGCGCAGGCAGAAAAATAATTCATCGGTGTCATTATAAAACCGAAAGTTTCATTAGATTTCAATTTTAAAGTTATTTCAACCACACCCCAATTATGATAAATATATTACATCTTAACAATTTTAGATAATACACGATACACCAATATGTTTAATTGATTATATCTCATCAAGAATGAATAATTTGTCCTTTTAATCTTAAAAAAGCCCCAACTCGAACCATCCTCTCATTTTTCTTGATTTTTTTTTTTTTTTTGTTTTGCACCTATTTCTTTAAATCAATTGACGAAGATGAGACATGATACTAAAAAATGTCTCCGAAATCTAAAAAGTTATGATATGTCTTTTAATATGATTCAAATTGTAAAAATGTCGTTATTAACATTTAATTACCCGGATATCGTGGCCTCGGTTTCTGATTGTAGCCGGAGCTGGCCTGTAATTTGTTGGAAAGCTGCCCCGACTCTCGGGCAGCACCACCACTTTATCTTGAAGAAGATTAATAGGAGATTGACTTCGTCCCGTTCCACATAGTCTCCATGATGGGTTCAATTTGCCCCAGTTTTGTGGTCCGTTTGGAGCACCAACCACATAGGAAAATGAACTTTCATCTTCTGTGACAATAATTGTTAGGCTTAATTAAAAAAAATTGAATTATTTAACTTTTTTTTTTCATATTAATTTTTTTGTGGACAAGTGAAAAAGATCTCTATTGTGCCGTTTCAAAAAAGAAATGCTATAAGTATTTTTTTCTTTTTGGTCACTGATTTGTCAAGTTGTGTACTTTTACTTGTTATGGCAATAACGTATTGTTTAAAATATATAGTACTATAACAAATTGTTGCTAGATTAGTCAAGTATATCTTACGTCAAAAGATTATCTATGTCACATATGATTCCATCAAAAAGTGTATATTTGGGCTTAGACAAATTTAAAATCAAGATTTTTGTCAACATATAATGTATATGAAATTAAGTGGCCATGGATTAGCTAGAAAGAAAGAGAGTTGTGAGTTATCCTACATATATACGTACGTACCCACTTCAAGGTCATTAGCATGCAAGGTGGTGTTGAAGAGGGATGTGAAAAGGAAATAGCTAAACAAAATGAGAGTGGAAGTATTGTCCTTGAATCCCATCTCAAAGCTCAAGCTCCGCCGTGAAAGGTGGCGGCACAGCCGGTTCCGTGGTGGTGATGAGATGACAACTAACCAAATAGTCCTTGATGAAGGAGCTAGGAAGATATTAAGATATTTTTGTTTGGAGTTATAATAAGAAAGTTGTTTGCAAGAATGTGTATTTATATTGCAAGAAAGGAAATAGAGATGGAGAGAATTAAAGAGCAAAAATAGAATATTTTTAAAGCATTTACTAGAGAATTAGGGAGTTTGGTTTAATTCGTCTCATTTTTTGCAGTCAATATAAATAAAAGTATTATAATGGACTAAATGAGTAAAAAATTGGAGAAAATTGCATATTTGACGATGCTTTGCTATATTGGTAGTACTGGAACGTAAATGAACATTTAGTGAAAAAAAAAATGCACATTCAATACAATAATTTAAATATTGGTTGTAATGTTCATGTCATCATCAAATATTTAATCGAAATGGATGGAACGGGCCACGTACATTGCACGCGCCATTTATCTTGTCTTTTGAAGTGAAAATTATCACAGGGTAATGTGAGAACGTGAAAGAAATGTTAGATGAGATAATGTGATAATTCCCCCCCCCCCCCCCCCCAATAAAAAAATGAATGAAACGTGATTATTTTTCCTCAAAAAAGAGTAAACATGCTACTAATATATATATATATATATATATATATATATATATGCTATTAACAATTTAATAATTAAAACAAAACATGAAAAAAGTGCAAAATACTCACCTTGGCATGCGAAACCTTATCCAGTGAAAATTTTATTGCATAGAACTCCTTGTATTTTTGAAAATTCAGCCAAAGCCCCCCTAACATGTTTAAAATAGGTCGTTTCAGATCAACTCATTTCAGAAACTACTTTTAAAATATTTCACATGAAGTTGTAGGGACCAACATGAAATATTTAAAAATAGTTTCTTGAATTTTGTCTATAAAAAAAAACCAACTTATTTTTTTAAAATCAGAGATTTCGTGCTAAATTTTAAAACATATAAAAGAGTTTTATGCAATAAAACTTTCACAAAATAGTTTCGTTAGCATAACATTGAGCATCTTACATTTACCCCACAACACATAGATTAGACACCACATCATAAGTTACCCTAATTCCATCAGTATTTCGTATATTTTTTCTTTTTTAAAAAATGAAATTACATCAATAATTGTATCATCGTAAATCTATTCAATAGTTGTCAAAGTATAGAGATAAATAAATTATCAAAACTAGTATTAAACTAAAAATTATCTACATCTTAGTTTCCAAGTCGAACCCAAGACCTTTTGCCCTTTTAGTCTTGGAGCCTCAATTTTCACCAATAGACTACAATCTCATCGACTCTTTTTTTTTTTTTTTTTTTAACACAAATCAAAATTTCCAAAAATGTCTGAACCATGTATTTCAAATTATGGGAGAAATAACAAGTGTTGATTCTCACGAACACAATTACCATGTTTAAATTAAAAAGTTTAAGAAGATAATGTACTACCGGAATCTAAATTAAAATCTAACGAGAATAATTTGATGTGGAATTGCCGTGATACTACTAAACTTTGGCTTGCTAGAATGAATTTTGTTTCCGTATATAAACTCTAAAATTAATCATTTTTTATAATTAAAATTGTTGAAAATTAGATGATATGGCTCGAATTCAATTGAAAGAACTCGTTTAGCTAAGTTTGAACTGCATGATATATTTTTAAGTTCAATTTTACTTTAACTCAATAAGCTAAAATAATAAAATATGTGTTGAAATATTAAATTACTAGAATTCTATTCTCATTCAACTCAATTAAAACTTGTGAGTGTTCGGCTAATTTATTCATTAAACAAATTTAAGAAGAATCTCAAATGAAATAAATTAACATGTCAAACAATAATTAAATAATGCTGAATTCACTGAGAATAATTAAGTATAAGTAATTACTATATATATTTTTATAGTATAGACGAACATAAAAGTGGAGCCTAGGGGTACAGTACGTGCTAATAGATGATTAATATTCATCATTTTATTTAATTTATACTAATTAAGAGAAATATATTATTGATCATTAGAATATTGTTGATCGATACAAGATTACGGTTCTCCCATTCAATGGCTGAATTGGCCTCGCATTCCCCACAGATCCCTGATCGATCAAACGAAATATTAATTAATTAATATATTTTTAAAAGCTACATAAAGGAAATTAAATGATCTAAAAAGATTCCATAAGAATTAAAAAGATTTTTTTTTTTTCATTTTGAATGAAACCTAAAAGAGACTGTTCTTGATTATTTGGGCACTTACGTCATGTACAGCATTCTGTAGTGCTGTTACTTGCGCCCTTGAGACTGTCTTCACCTATAGCATAAAGGCCGGTTTATTTAGAGGACTTTAAAATAAGCATTAATGCCAAAAACAAACAAGGAATATGATTTTGTGATATGGTTTAGTCAGTTAAATATTAATATATATAATTTTTAATTCTTCGGAAATTTATTGTAAAACATTTGAAAATTTGTAAATAAAACAAATATGTTCAAGTAGAAATTACTTTAAAATTGAAAAAGAACATGAAATTACTTTAGAATTAATATCGATTTACCCATTGTAATATGCATAATGTTAAATTTACCCCGCTATGATTTGAAAAAATAGAAAATTACTCCCCGTATAATCTTATAAAAGTTTTGTGTCGCCTCCCTGACATTTTTAAACTATAAATTATACAAATTGAAGATACACAAATTTTATCCCATAATGTTATGATAGATGTTGCACTTTACCCCATATGTTATGACCCATTTAGTTTTGATAAGCGAGTTACACTCTCCGGTTGAGGGGGATAAATTGTTTCTTTAAAATTTTCACAGAGAGTTAAAGTGTTTGTTTTTCAAATTATAAGGAGTAAATTGAACATTACGTGAATTACATGGGAGGGATAAACCTGCATTAACTCAATTACTTTATATTTTCGTTTTAATTGATCCAAAATCAAAAACTATTCGGAGTGTTGGACACATTCATTTCCAAATATTATCAAATGAAAATTTATAGTTAATGGTTGAATTAAATCACCATAAACTAATTAATTAATTAGATTAATTACCTTCTTAATTACTGTCCAAGTAACATTTTCTGAGCAAGGTGGAGTTGTGAGAGAGCCATTATATCGATAATACGCACTGCCATCAAAGTTGATTTCCCATGGACTAAGTATTCCCACTTCAGTTTCTTCTTCATGACTCACATTTCCCAAAAATGGAATAAGCTGCAATTAATTGAATTATTTTGCCAAAGCACAATATGTCAGCGGAAATTATAATTTAATTTCAAATTCCAAAATTTAAAATTTGAGTGCAAGAATACACACTCGTGCAAGAAAATAATCCGGGAGCCCGAAATTGTACAAAACTCCAATCACAGCAATATCTCCATTCAAGCTTGTATGAACGATATGGAGCTCCATAGCAAATCTACAAACAAATAATTTAAGTTAGTCTCACATGACAAGTAGAATATATAGAGTTAATGGCAATTTGATGGAAAGGAGACATATGAACGAAAGTGGGGGAAAAGAAATTTTTTGGTCTCGAATTATGGTCGCGGTTTTACTCCATAAATCATAAACCTGAAGTAATTTTGGGATATTTTCGATCCAATTGGAGAGTGAGCTAGCTTCACTCTCGGCCTTTTGAATTTCAGTTGATTTCTTTTTTCTATGATTTTAAGAAAAAACGGGAAAAAAATTTAATATAGGTAATGTGAGCGACAAAGGACCAATTCCTATCGCGATTTTAAATTATTTCCTTAATTGCTTTTGGAAGAAAAAAAATAAAAATTGCAGAATATTCTTTTTGAAAAAAAAAGTTAAAAATCGCAATTAGGCTTTTAGTAAAACATTTTTTTTAGTTTTTATTCCAAAATTGCGACTAAGATGAGTAGAAAAAAATTGTCCCAAAATTGCAATTATAAAAAGCATATTTAAAGTGAAATAATTTGTCCCAATATGGCATTCAGGATTTGGAACACAAGATAAGGAATTTTCTTTTAATTTTTGTTCCAAAATCATGATAGGAAGCAAAAAAAAAAAAAAAATTCCCAAAATCGCGATTAGCAATAGCAAGAAACATAAATTAAATTTTTGTCCCAAAATTACAAGTAAGATTAAGAACAAGAAAAAAAATATAATGTTTTTATACCAAAATCGTGATTGGAACCCTCCTCAAAGCTAGAATCAGATTTTGCATCCCCATATTAAATTTTTTTTTTTTGAAAAATAAATCATGGTCAAATCCTTAAATTCACCTTCTCAAGCCTGATTGTGAAGCTCATTTTCTCAAATGAATCAAAAATGTCCCAATTTTGCTTCAATTTTATAATTTACGAAGTAAAATTGACAATCATAACTAAAAAAGTTGTCATTTTAAAAACACGAAACCATAGAAAAAATACATTTTGCAATTTAGTTATTGACGAATTATAACTTATAAGTACATTTATCATAAAGAAACAAATAGAAAGAATTATAAGTAGGATCGAACCTTGTTCCATTAACGGTATGTTCAGAAGGAATGTGCCAGTGACAATCATCTAATTTATATTCAGTTCCATTTATTACAATCCCTCCTGCATTTCCTGTCCACTCCACCTAATTAAAAAAAAAAATTGTAAGAAAATGATAAAATTGGCCGCAAAATTAAAAAAGCATAATTATCTACATAAATTGGGCATCACTAACAAAGAATATATGTACAATTAAAATATGAATAAATCGCGCTTTTGGTCCTTCTTATGGATTAACTTTTACACTTTCGTCCCTCTTAAATTTTTTATAGCAGATTGATCCCTCTTATCAATGTAGTATATCACATTCGTCCCTCTTAAATTTTTTGTATCAAATTCTGCCCTCTTATATATCAATGTAGTGTAATACATTAGTCCCTCTTAAATACAAAATACGTCACTTAAATTCAAAATATATTCTAAAGTGGACGAAAGTTGATGTATTTTGTATTTAAGAGGGACTAATGCGTTACATTACATTGATAAGAGGAACGAATTTGCTACAAAAAATTTAAGAGGGAAGAATGTGTTATAAGATGGACGAATGTGATACATTACAGTGATAAGAGGGACCAATTTACTATAAAAATTTAAAAGGGATGAAATTGAAAAATTTGACCCATAAAGAGGACTAAAAATACTATTCACTCGTTAAAATATACTACCTGAATATCATGGCCTAGGTTTCTGATAGTGGCTGGAGCTGGCATGTAATTTCTTGTAAAGCTGCCCCGACTCGCGGGCAGCACCACGGCTCTATCTCCAGGAAGATTAATTGGAGATTGACTTTGTCCAGTTCCACAGAGGATCCATGACGAGTTCAAGTTGCTCCAGTTTTGTGGTCCGTTTGGAGCCCCAACCACACAGGAAAATGAAGTTTCATCCTCTGTGATAATAATCTATTAGGTTTAATAAAAAATTCTGAAAATAGGATTAAATTGTAATTGTTTTTCGTGGATAAGTGAAAAAGATCAATAGGTTTCCGATTGAGTACATGCTATAAGTAATTTTTCGCATAGACCCGGTATTTTATAAATCATACATAAAATCTTACAAATATATTTAGTAGATACACTAATTTTGTTCATGGTTTATGAAAAATCTGGTCTATACAAGAATCTCCCACTTTTTTGGGGCCCTAGGCAATATTTAAATTTGGGGCCTATGTCCTAAAAAAATTATACTTTATCTTATACATAATTATTTTAATGTTATCATATAGCATAAACATTGATTAAATCTTAATATTATGATTTTTGTAATATTTTAACTCTAAATAAAATAATCAATTCACTAAATATATCTTATGAGTAGTGGATCATAATTTTCGTAATTTTAGCTTTGGAAAAGTTCTTTGAGCATAAAAAATAGCATTAAGTTTATACATTATCTTACAATAATTAAATATACCTTAATAGCAAGATACTTTTGATTTAATCTATTAATTAGTTATAAAGGACGAATAAATTTCTAAGTCATATAACTATAAGTACCAAAGGAGCCCGTAAATTCGTCAAAATGGGTAAAAAAAAATATTTATGTATGAATAATATAAAACATATGTCATTTACTTATAAGATATTAAATAATTATTATAAAATTAAAATATCTCAAAACTTGTGTAAAAGAATTGAACTTTACTGTAATTTGGGCCCTAGGTCTTTGCCTAGTCTGTTGAGGCATGGATCCGGCCTTATTGTTTGGTAAGTGTATTTAATGGGAAAAAAAAGTTGCAAGGGAAGTATATGTATATGGGTGTATGTGAAAGGGTTTTGGCTCAGAAACTCGTGAGACTGGGCCAAAATCCTTTCAAATGAATTTTCTTTAAACTCATAAAATCATAAAAATCTTATTCAGAAACTCACACTCAAACTCTTCAAACCTATTAAATTTTGATTGGACACTTACACCTACCATCTATTTTTTCCCCCAAATCTCATTTAAAAAGACATTGATTTGATACTTGCCGCCTACTTTTTCCCTTAAACTCCAACATCCAAACTTAATCCAAGTGGGATTTCAACTTATTCAAACCACAAAATCCAACAACCAAAATCCATCCAAATGAGGCCTCAAATGTTCATCGAAACCACCCAAACCATTCTTTTTTAACTGAGACCTACGAAACCGAGCCAAAACTCATCCAAATAGACCCTATATTACTTGCAAAATGTTATCTATGTTACATTAATTCCCTCATAAGTATATATTGTGGGTTTAGACAAATCTAAAATCTAAATATCCATCACATATGTTTATCAAAGAATGACACAAAAGTAGGATAAAATCCTTATACCTTATGTTCACAGTCCCTAATATTTTTTTTTTTATCAATATCCTAAAAATCCCAAGTATATTATTCATTTCATCTCTAATAACTCTAACAAACAATTTTTTCCAAGTACACATAAATTGGTTACATATCAAAAAGTTCCGGACCTAAAGACATTCTCAAAAGACCCAAACAAACGTGCCCCTGTGTTTTTATGAAAAGTAACTTTCAAACTTCGATATTATATTGACATTGCATAATAATTTGTTTGGATAGGGTTCGATCACTTTATTATTTTTTACACTAAAAAAAATAGATTATACTTATTTTTCTTCAGAATAAAATCAGAATTTTATCTTATATTGTTCCTTCCCCATTCCCAACTCAATTTTATGAAATATTGAGATAAATTAATTATATATTTAATACTTATAGATGAATAATTTATATTTTATTCTTATTCAATTTTAACATGTTTTAGACAATATATTGTTGTGCTTCTATGAAAACAATTAATACGTAGGAGTAACTGTTGGAATTTATATAGATTATAATATTAAATAATACTTATTATATTATGGTAAGTAGTGGGGGTTGTTATTATATTATGAAAAGTAGTGGGGGGTTGTAGCAATAAATTTGAAATCATGAAATGTCTAATAGACATGTGGCTTTGAACGGTTTATGCATACAGTTAAAAATTATGAAACAATGCATACCTTCATAAACAATGATTTTTTAAATCATTTGAACGGCTAATTAACGAAACAATGCATTTTTAACCGGGAAACTAGAATGCATCTTTTCATAATTAGACATAAGCTACAATGATTCATGAAACATTACAACTCTAAGAATATTATAAATAGAGTTGTAGTGCAGAAAATTTATATCTACAAAAAAAATCATTACTACTCTCTTCCCAAATTTATTTCATCTCCTAAAGCACACAATTGTTAGAGAAATTTATAGAGAAAGTTTAGAATTGCTATCTATCTTTCTAAGTGGTTTTGTTGTATCCTGGGAGTGATTTGCTACTTCAAACCCATTAGCAAACTCAATCGAGTGGGGGCAAATATCACTTTAAAGATATTGTCTTTAAACAAGCCTCAAAGCCACAAAGTTCTTGATATATTTAATTCCCCACAAAATACTTTCAAACAATTTTAAAGTGATATTATGGAATCAACTACGGACGCTGCTTTTAAAGTCATGAATCAAGACTTTGTGAAATTGAATAAGTTTGATGGCACTAATTTCACCCGTTGGCAAGACAAAATGAAGTTTCTCTTGACCGCTTTGAAGATCTTCTATGTGTTAAGTCCAGATTTGCAACCAATCCCGGAACCAAAAGAAGGTGAAGATGATGCTGTCAAAGAGCAACGAAAGAAACGTGAAGAAGATGAATTGGTTTGTCGTGGTCATATTTTGAACACAATATCTGATCGACTTTATGACTTATTCACTTCAATCAAATCACCAAGAGAGATCTGGAATGCATTAGAGAACAAATACAAATCGGAAAGGCAAGGTACGGATAAGTTTTTGATCATGAAGTATTTACAATTTTTTATGAATGATAATCTGCCTATTTTGAACCAAGTACATGACTTGCAAGTCTTGGTTAGTAAACTCAAAGACTTGAAAGTTGAACTTCCCGAAAGCTTCCAAGTTGGTGCGATAATTGCCAAACTTCCACCCATTTGGACAAATTATCAAAAGAAACTTCTACATTCATCGGAAGATTTCACTTTGGAACAACTTGAGAAACATTTAAGAATAGAGGATGAAACTCGAGCTTTTAAAAAGATCGATGGAGTGCAGTTTGATTCTTCTAAAGTAAATGTTGTGGATGAGAAGACATTCAACAATCAAAGTCATGGAAACAAGAGGAAGAATTTTGATAATAATAACAATGGGTCCAACAAGAAGCAAAAGGTCAAAGAAACAAGAAAGTGTCACCATTGCGGAAAAAAAAGGGCATTTGATTCGTCAATGTAGAATCAAGAAAAGAGAGATGGAAAATGCTGCCAATAATTCCAATAAAGTAGCAAACATGGTTAATGAAAATGCAATTGAAAATTTAATTGCCATGGTTTCTTCAATGCATATTGGAATGGTGACTCAACTACATATGGCTACTACACCACAATCATTTGATTGGTGGTATGATTCTGGTGCGACTATTCATGTCTGCAACGACAAGTCTCAATTCAAGAATTATGAAGTTGCAACGGAAGATCAAGAAGTGCTTATGGGAAACCATAACGCAGCAAAGGTCTTAGGAAAAGGAAAAGTCGAACTAGAATTCACTTCTGGGAAGAAACTTACTCTTGTTAATGTTTTACATGTCCCAGAAATTAAGAAAAATCTTGTATCTGCCAACTTGCTTTGTAAAAACGGAATGAAAGCCGTTTTAGAGTCTAATAGTTTGATTTTGACTAAGGGTGGAGTGTTTGTTGGAAAAGGGTACTCTTGTGATGGAATGTTCAAATTAAGTATTAATAAAATAATTAATTCTGCTTACTCTGTTGTTTCTTCTTTTAATTTATGGCATGCTCGTCTTGCACATTTAAATTATAAATATTTAAAATATATGTCAAAGCATGGTTTGATTTCGTGTCATGACTATGATAATTCTAAATGTGAGATATGTATACAAGCCAAAATAACTAAAAAGCCATTTCCTAGTGTTGAACGTAAGACTGAAATCCTTGAGCTCATACATTCCGATATATGTGAATTGAATGGAAAATTAACTAGAGGAGGAAATAGATATTTTATTACTTTTATTGATGATTGTTCTAGATTTACATATGTGTATTTAATGAAAAGCAAGGATCAAGCATTTGATATGTTTAAGTGTTATAAAACACTTGTTGAAAATCAACAAAATAGAAAAATTAAAATTTTACGTAGTGATAACGGAGGTGAATACCTTTCAAATAAGTTTAATGTTTTTTGTGAAGAAAATGGCATAGTACACCAAACTACTACATCTTACACTCCACAACAAAATGGTTTAGCTGAAAGAAAAAATAGAACGTTAGTTGATATGACTAATGCAATGATTTTAAATGCCGAACTTTCTTTAGATTTATGGGGTGAAGCATTACTTACAGCTTGTCATATACACAATAGAATTCCTTCAAGAAAAGCTCACATTTCAACATATGAAATATGGAAAGGAAGAAAACCTAATATAGATTATCTAAAGGTTTGGGGTTGCATTGCATTCTATAGAGTTATTGATCCAAATAGATCTAAATTAGGTCCAAGAGCTTGTAAAAGTGTTTTTGTTGGGTATGCTGAAAATTCTAAAACATATAGATTATTGGATCTAAGTTCAAATGTTATTGTAGAATCAAGAGACATTGAGTTTCTTGAAAATAAATTTCGCAATGATACTGAATCAGCATCACCACAAAAACTTGATAATTCTCCTATTACTTCTCAAAGTATAAAGAGAAAGAATGATCATACAACTTTGGAACCTAGAAGAAGTCAAAGAGTTAGAAAAGAGAAGGATTTTGGTCCTGATTTTATTACTTCACTAGCTCTAGTATTTTTAACTGAAGGAGATAGAAACTCTATTATTAAGAAAACACCTATTTTATTACATGTGGAAGATGATCCAAAAACATTTAGTGAAGCTATGATATCCAGAGATGCAGCTTACTGGAAAGAGGCAATTAACGACGAAATGGATTCGATTATGTCTAACAATACATGGATTCTTGTTGATTTGCCTCAAGGTTCCAAGCCTATTGGATGTAAGTGGGTGTTTAGAAGAAAATATAACACTGATGGGTCAATCCAAACTTTTAAAGCTAGATTAGTAGCTAAAGGTTTTAAACAAAAGGAAGGCATAGATTACTTTGATACATATGCACCTGTTGCAAGAATAACATCTATTAGAGTACTTATGGCATTAGCTTCAATTTATAATTTATATGTTCATCAAATGGATGTTAAAACCGCCTTCTTAAATGGTGATCTTGATGAAGAATTATATATGGAACAACCTGAAGGATTTGTCATGCATGGACATGAAAATAAAGTGTGCAAATTAGTTAAATCGCTTTATGGATTAAAGCAAGCGCCAAAGCAGTGGCATGAAAAGTTTGACACTGTAATATTATCTCATGGATTCAAACATAACAATGCTGATAAGTGTATTTATTCAAAGTTTACTGATGAATATGGTGTTATTATTTGTCTCTATGTGGATGACATGTTAATATTCTCAACTAATAATTTAGGGATAATAGAAACTAAAAAGTATTTAACTTCAAAATTTAAGATGAAGGACTTAAATGAAGTTGATACTATTTTAGGCATCAAAGTTAAGAAACATAGTGGGGGTTATGCATTATGTCAATCTCATTATATTGAGAAAGTCATTAATAAGTTCCAGCATTTAAATATAAAAGAAGCAAACACCCCATATGATTCTTCGTTTAAAATAACTGAAAATTTTGGAAGGGCGATTGCTCCTTTGGAATATGCCAGTGCAATAGGAAGTTTAATGTATGCAATGCATTGCACTAGGCCAGATATATCATTCTCTGTTTGTAAACTTTCAAGATACACTAGTCGACCAAGTGTAGACCACTGGGAAGGAATCAAAAGGGTTCTTGGATATTTAAAAAGAACGATCAATTTAGGATTGTTTTATAATAGTTTTCCAGCTGTACTAGAAGGTTACACTGATGCAAGTTGGATTACTAGTGATAGTTCTAGTAAATCCACTTCTGGATGGATATTTACTCTTGGAGGAAGAGCAATATCTTGGGCATCCAAGAAACAAACGTGCATTTCACATTCAACTATGGAATCTGAATTTGTAGCATTAGCTGCAGCAGGAAAGGAGGCAGAATGGCTGAGGAATTTATTGTTTGATATAGAGTTGTGGCCACAACCAATGCCAGCCATTTCCTTACGTTGCGATAATGAATCAACTATGTGTAGAGCACATAGTACAGTATATAATGGTAAATCAAGACATATTAGTCTAAGACATGATTACATCAAACAATTACTAAAAGATGGAGTTATAACTGTTGTTTATGTAAGATCAAAGGACAACTTAGCTGATCCTTTTACAAAAGCACTCTCGAGAGATTTAGTTAAAACAACAGCAAGTGGAATGGGTTTGAATCCCTTTTAGTCACTAGTAATGGTAACACAACCTTACACTAGAAAAACACTAGTGTTAATGTTTAAAGGGTAAAAACAAGTTACTAGACATGACCACGAGCACTGAAATTTACATTCCACAAAATTTAGAAAAACATTCAGTGCATGCTGCTACAAGTTGTAGGATGAGTTTGTACTCTTAATGAAGCCCATTACTCAAGGTAAGTTAAAAGTGTATTTAGTAGCAGCTACACTTAAGGGGACTTCACCCATATGAACATAAGAAGTGGCGCCGCTTCTAATAAAAGATTTGGGATTATCTTTTATAAATGTTCATGAAATCCAGGATCGAGCACAAGGCTGTAATAGTGCTAGTATACTTTAAAATTTCTCATTAGAATTGAATAATATCATGTGTATGACATCTCCGGTTTTGACACCTAGGAGTCTTGGTTTAAGTTTCGACCACCTTTGACTTCGTCGAAACTTTGATTTGTTTATACTAATTGATGGTTAAAGTCGAAAGACACCTTCTTGTATTCATGATACTATTATGTGCTTTAAAACTTTAATATTAAAATATAAGTGGGGGATTGTTGGAATTTATATAGATTATAATATTAAATAATACTTATTATATTATGGTAAGTAGTGGGGGTTGTTATTATATTATGAAAAGTAGTGGGGGTTGTAGCAATAAATTTGAAATCATGAAATGTCTAATAGACATGTGGCTTTGAACGGTTTATGCATACAGTTAAAAATTATGAAACAATGCATACCTTCATAAACAATGATTTTTTAAATCATTTGAACGGCTAATTAACGAAACAATGCATTTTTAACCGGGAAACTAGAATGCATCTTTTCATAATTAGACATAAGCTACAATGATTCATGAAACATTACAACTCTAAGAATATTATAAATAGAGTTGTAGTGCAGAAAATTTATATCTACAAAAAAATCATTACTACTCTCTTCCCAAATTTATTTCATCTCCTAAAGCACACAATTGTTAGAGAAATTTATAGAGAAAGTTTAGAATTGCTATCTATCTTTCTAAGTGGTTTTGTTGTATCCTGGGAGTGATTTGCTACTTCAAACCCATTAGCAAACTCAATCGAGTGGGGGCAAATATCACTTTAAAGATATTGTCTTTAAACAAGCCTCAAAGCCACAAAGTTCTTGATATATTTAATTCCCCACAAAATACTTTCAAACAGTAACTCGCAAACTCCTTATCAAATAATACAATATATTATATATTCAGCATGTACATTGTTTGGCACCCTATAGATGCTTGTTACATAAAAATTAACAACAAATGGAGCTTAATGATCTATCATTTGATTAAAAAAAATATTATATTTTGCGTATTTACTCAATAAAATCCAAAAATTAAACATAACC
This sequence comes from Penstemon barbatus, assembly GCA_003313485.2. NCBI lineage: Eukaryota > Viridiplantae > Streptophyta > Magnoliopsida > Lamiales > Plantaginaceae > Penstemon > Penstemon barbatus. The sequence continues at coordinate 19,602,098 of CM064883.1, read as the reverse complement.
ATAAATATTGTACACATAGAAAAAGAGAGTTGTGCTGCATACCCACTTCAGGGTCCGTAGCATTCACAATGGTGTTGAGAAGGGATGTGAAAAGAAGATAGCTAAACAAAATGAGAGTGGAAGTATTGCCGTTGAATCCCATCACACAGCTCAAGCTCCGCCGTGTAAGGTGGCGGCACAACTAGTTCTTAGTGGTGGCGATGAGATGAGTAGTCCTTGATAAAGGAGGAACTGATGATATTTTTATTTTTGGAGTTATAATAAGAAGTAGATACCAAGAATGTGTATTTATATTGCAAGAAAGGATTATAGAGATGGAGAGAATTAAAGAGCAAGAATAAAATATTTAAAGCATTTAATTAGAGAACTAAGGGGATTTGGGGAAATGCAAGATACTCTCATGTGATATGTTAAACCTGCAAGAAATTACATTGTGGAATTTTTATTGCGCTAAACTTTTTTGTGTTTTCAAAAATTCTGCAAAAAACACCCAATTTGTAAAAAAATAGTTCGTTTTGGATCGACATATTTTAAGAAATAATTTTTAAAATACTTTAAGTTGGTCCCTACAACTTCACGTAAAATATTTTTTAAATTATTTCTTAAAATATGTTGATCCAAAATGATTTATTTTTGCAGGGTTTTTGAAATCACAAGAAAGTTTAGCGCAATAAAAAATTTATAGAGGATTTTGTATTTGCAGTCACTACTCAATATACATAATTAATGGGGAAATTTTAAGTTGACTTCAAATCCTTTATGTATATAGTCCAGTTTATGAAAAGAGAATATTGTTTATATAATACGGCTAGCGATATTCATTAAACAAATTTAAGAAGAATCTCAAATGAAATAAATTAACATGTCAAACAATAATTAAATAATGCTGAATTCACTGAGAATAATTAAGTATAAGTAATTACTATATATATTTTTATAGTATAGACGAACATAAAAGTGGAGCCTAGGGGTACAGTACGTGCTAATAGATGATTAATATTCATCATTTTATTTAATTTATACTAATTAAGAGAAATATATTATTGATCCTTAGAATATTGTTGATCGATACAAGATTACGGTTCTCCCATTCAATGGCTGAATTGGCCTCGCATTCCCCACAGATCCCTGATCAAACGAAATATTAATTAATTAATATATTTTTTAAAAGCTACATAAAGGAAATTAAATGATCTAAAAAGATTCCATAAGAATTAAAAAGATTTTTTTTTTTTTTTTCATTTTGAATGAAACCTAAAAAAGACTGTTCTTGATTATTTGGGCACTTACGTCATGTACAGCATTCTGTAGTGCTGTTACTTGCGCCCTTGAGACTGTCTTCACCTATAGCATAAAGGCCGGTTTATTTAGAGGACTTTAAAATAAGCATTAATGCCAAAAACAAACAAGGAATATGATTTTGTGATATGGTTTAGTCAGTTAAATATTAATATATATAATTTTTAATTCTTCGGAAATTTATTGTAAAACATTTGAAAATTTGTAAATATAACAAATATGTTCAAGTAGAAATTACTTTAAAATTGAAAAAGAACATGAAATTACTTTAGAATTAATATTGATTTACCAATTGTAATATGCATAATGTTAAATTTACCCCGCTATGATTTGAAAAAGAGAAAATTACTCACCGTATAATCTTATAAAAGTTTTGTGTCGCCTCCCTGACATTTTTAAACTATAAATTATACAAATTGACAAGACTACCCCTCTTATATATGGTACTTTATCACATATGTTATGATAAACTGGCTTTTTATCCCATAATGTTATGATAGATGTTGCACTTTACCCCATATGTTATAAAAATACTTTTCATGCCCCTTTAAGTTTTGATGAGTGGGTTACACTCTCCGGTTGAGAAGGATAAGTTATTTCTTTAAAATTTTTACAGAGAGTTAAAATGTTTTTTTTCAAATTACAGGGAGTAAATTGAACATTATGTGAATTACATGGGAGGCCGGGGTAAACCTGGATTAGCTCAATTACTTTACATTTTCGTTTTAATTGATACAAAATCAAAAACTATACGGAGCGTTGGACACATTCATTTCCAAATAGAGTATCATCAAATGAAAATTTATAGTTATGGTTGAATTAAATCAGCATAAACTAATTAATTAATTAGATTAATTACCTTCTTAATTACTGTCCAAGTAACATTTTCTGAGCAAGGTGGAGTTGTGAGAGAGCCATTATATCGATAATACGCACTGCCATCAAAGTTGATTTCCCATGGACTAAGTATTCCCACTTCAGTTTCTTCTTCATGACTCACATTTCCAAAAAATGGAATAAGCTGCAATTAATTGAATTATTTTGCCAAAGCACAATATGTCAGCGGAAATTATAATTTAATTTCAAATTCCAAATTTTAAAATTTGAGTGCAAGAATACACACTCGTGCAAGAAAATAATCCGGGAGCCCGAAATTGTACAAAACTCCAATCACAGCAATATCTCCATTCAAGCTTGTATGTACGATATGGAGCTCCATAGCAAATCTACAAACAAATAATTTAAGTTAGTCTCACATGACAAGTAGAATATATAGAGTTAATGGCAATTTGATGGAAAAGAGACATATGAACGAAAGTGGAGGAAAAGAAAATTTTGGTCTCATAACTTATGGTCGCGGGCAAGGTTGCAGCATAAATGTTTGGACTGACAATTTTACTCCATAAATCATAAAACTGAAGTAATTTTGGGATATTTTCGACCCAATTGGAGAGTGAGCTTCACTCTCGGCCTTTTGAATTTCAGTTGATTTCTTTTTACCATGATTTTAAGAAAAAGGGGAAAAAAATTTAACATAGGTCATGTGAACGACAAAGGACCAATTCCTATCGCGATTTTAAACTATTTCCTTAATTGCTTTTGGAAGAAAAAAATAAAAATTGAAGAATACTCTTTTTGAAAAGAAAAAAAAATTGAAAATCGCAATTAGGCTTTTAGAAAAACATTTTTTTTTCAGTTTTTGTTCCAAAATTGCGATTAGGAAGAGTAGAAAAATATTGTCCCAAAAATTGCAATTATAAAAAGCATATTTAAAATAAAAAAATTTGTCCCAATATGGCAATTAGGATATTGGAACAAAAGATAAGGAATTTTCTTTTAATTTTTGTTCCAAAATCATGATTAGGAAGCACAAAAATAAAAATTCCCAAAATTGCGATTAGTAATAGCTAGCAAGAAACATAAATTAAATTTTTGTCCCAAAATTGCGATTATGATTAAGAACAACAAAAAATTATAATGTTTTTACACCAAAATCGTGATTGGAACCCTCCTCAAAACCAAAATCAGATTTTGCATCCCCATATTAATTTTTCTTTTAAAAACAAATCATGGTCAAATCCTTAAATTCACCTTCTCAAGCCTGATTGTGAAGCTCATTTTCTCAAATGAATCAAAGATGTTCCAATTTTGCTTCAATTTTATAATTTACGAAGTAAAATTGACAATCATAACTAAAAAAGTTGTCATTCTAAAAACATGAAACCATAGAAAAAATACATTTTGCAATTTAGTTATTGACGAATTATAACTTAATTATAAGTACATTTATCATAAAGAAACAAATAGAAGGAATTATAAGTAGTATCGAACCTTGTTCCATTAACGGTATGTTCAGAAGGAATGTGCCAGTGACAATGATCTAATTTATATTCAGTTCCATTTATTACAATCCCTCCTGCATTTCCTGTCCACTCCACCTAATTTTTTAAAAAAAATTCATTGTAAGAAAATGATAAAATTGGCCGCAAAATTAAAAAAGCATAATTATCTACATAAATTGGGCATCACTAACAAAGAATATATGTACAATTAAAATATGAGTAACTTTTACACTTTCGTCCCTCTTAATTTTTTTATAGCAAATTGATCCCTCTTATCAATGTAGTATATCACATTCGTCCCTCTTAAATTTTTTGTATCAAATTCGGCCCTCTTATCAATGTAGTGTAACACATTAGTCCCTTTTAAATACAAAATACGTCACTTAAATTCAAAATATATTCTAAAGTGGACGAAAGTTGATGTATTTTGTATTTAAGATGGACTAATGTGTTACATTACATTGATAAGAGGAACGAATTTGCTACAAAAAATTTAAGAGGAAAGAATGTGTTATAAGAAGGATGAATGTGATAAATTACAGTGATAAGAGAGACCAATTTACTATAAAAATTTAAAAGGGATGAAATTGAAAATTTTGACCCATAAAGAGGACCAAAAATACTATTCACTCGTTAAAATAAAATATATTACCTGAATATCATGGCCTCGGTTTCTGATAGTGGCTGGAGCTGGCATGTAATTTCTTGTAAAGCTGCCCCGACTCGCGGGCAGCACCACGGCTCTATCTCCAGGAAGATTAATTGGAGATTGACTTTGTCCAGTTCCACAGAGGATCCATGACGAGTTCAAGTTGCTCCAGTTTTGTGGTCCGTTTGGAGCACCAACCACATAGGAAAATGAAGTTTCATCCTCTGTGATAATAATCTATTAGGTTTAGTAAAAATTTCTGAAAATAGGATTAAATTGTACTTGTTTTTCGTGGATAAGTGAAAAAATCACTAGGGTTCCGTTTGGGCAGAAATTCAATTTTCATACCATAGAATAGGTCAAAGTCCATTTTTCATACCAATCGAACAAAATCATTTTGTAGAATAAACGGAAGCTTTCAAAAATTTACGTCGCCTTGAGCGGGAAAAAACTCACGTGCGTGCTCGGCACGTGTGGTATGAAAAATGAAAATTGTCATGTTCTATGGAATGTAAAACGAATTTTTACCTATTACGTTTTATTTAATTAGACATAGATACATATTCATTCAATTTCTTTTATTAACAACTCAAACATTTGTTGTCCAGTCCAACCAAGTAAAATTATTTGTTTGAGAAATATTTTTCTACATTTTTTTGGGTTAGAAAAGTATAGGATAATTTGACTTGAATTATAAAACAACCCAAGTTGAGATCTGGTATTTCACCTTCTATAATAGTACCAAATATACATATCAAATTATTCAACTACTCGTGTGTTACACTTTTAATATGATCTAAACATGCATTACATGATTCTTGTAAGGATCAACTTCGACGAGTCCTAATAATATTATTTCCCAGTACACCCATTTGCTAGCTATGAATGTTGATTGATTTCACTGATCAAAACTTCATTCTAATATGAGACCTACACGTAAAATATAATACCTACTAAATGCCGTATGTCCCTTTGGTTAGTATACTTTGCAATATTTGTTTAGATTAAAAGGTATGGTCAAGAACTAACAAATTAAAGTTGATTACAGTTAAAATTAAAAGTGAGGCAAAAATTCAATTTTCATACCATAGAATAAGTCAAAGTCCATTTTTCATACCAATCAAACGAAAATCATACTTCGGTTTCAAGTCAACTTAACGGACATGTGACACTTCCGTTAAAAAAACTGACGGTAGTGTGGGTTGGTACTAATATGAAAAATGGACTTACCTATTCTATGGTATGAAAATTGAATTTTTGCCGTTCCGTTTGAGTACATGCTAATAAGTAATTTTTCTTTTTCCCTTTTGGTCACTGATTCGTAGTGTCTAAAATATATACTAATGTAACAAATTGTAAGGGTCAGCTCAAACTTTTTTGGAAAATTCTTGCATAGACCCGGTATTTCATAAATCATACATAAAAACTTACAAATATATCTAGAAAATATATTGTTGTACTTCTATGAAAACAATTAATACATAGAAGTAACTCGTAACTCCTTATCAAATACTATAATATATTATATATTCCACATGTAAATTGTTTGGCACCCTATGCATAGATGCATGTTACACGTCCGTGTGTGTGGGTAACATTGTACATATATATAGGCTATATTTGGTTAATGAATTTCAGTGAATAATATAATAAGAAAAAAAAAACTAACAAATGGAGTTTAATGATCTATCATTTGATTTAAAAAAAAAATATTTTATTTTGCGTATTTTTACTCAATAAAATTCAAAAAGTAAACATAACCATAAATATTGTACACAAAGAAAAAGAGAGTTATGCTACATACCCACTTCAGGTTCAGTAGCATTCACAATGGTGTTGAGAAGGGATGTGAAAAGAAGATAGCTAAACAAAATGAGAGTGGAAGTATTGCTGTTGAATCCCATCACAAAGCTCAAGCTCCGCCGTGTAAGGTGGCGGCACAACTAGTTCTTGGTGGTGGCGATGAGATGAGTAGTCCTTGATAAAGGAGGAATTGATGATATTTTTATTTTTGGAGTTATAATAAGAAGTAGATAGCAAGAATGTGTATTTATATTGCAAGTAAGGATTATAGAGATGGAGAGAATTAGAGAGCAAGAATAAAATATTTAAAGCATTTAATTAGAGAATTAAGGGGATTTGGGGAAATGCAATATACTCCCCTGTGTTATGTTAAACCTGTAAGAAACTAAATTGTGGAAATTTTATTGCGCTAAACTTTTTTGTGTTTTCAAAAACTCTGCAAAAAACACCGAATTTGTAAAAAAAATAGGTCGTTTTGGATCGACATATTTTAAGAAATAATTTTTAAAATACTTCAAGTTGGTCCCTACAACTTCACGTAAAATATTTTTTAAATTATTTCTTAAAATATGTCGATCCAAAATAATTTATTTTTGCAGGGGTTTTGAAATCACAAGGAACTTTAGCGCAATAAAAAATTTATGGAGGATTTTGTATTTACCCCGAGATTTGGTTCAGTTCGTCTCATTTTGCAGCACTACTCAATATACATAATTAATGGGGAAATTTTAAGTTGACTTCAAATCCTTTATGTATATAATCCAGTTTATGAAAAGAGAATATTGTTTATATAATACGGCTAGCGATATTGTCATAGCAGTAATTGTTGCAATATTTTTCCAAATATGCCCTTGTCATTAAATGCCTTTCTATTTAATATTATTGTTTTGCTAATTGGTCTCTTGACTAAGTAATTTCTACAGATAAATCTTTCTGTAATTCCTATAATAAAACATTTTTAACATTTACCATATCTTCTTCCTCCATCCGCTCAAAATAACACAAAATAATTTTTTCTTTCTTTCTTTCTAGCTATTTAAGTTAATGACTTAATTAATGGTAACTCCCTAGTCAAAGTAAAATTAGACTTCAACGGAAAGATTTTTGTAAGTTATTTAAGTTAATGACTTAATTAATGGGAATTCATACTTCATAATTTTTTTTTTAATTTTGTGATGCATAAAGAGCACATTTGTCTGAATTTTGCTCTCTATATTATGTTAAACTGATATATTTTTCAAAATAAAATTCAATGTCATTAATTAGGATATTTGTTGGCCTTTTTGTTTTTCTAAAAAAAAAAATTTATTTAACATACAATTTTAAAGTATAGCTTCATAAATTAAAGATAGATCATGATAAGAATGAGAGTTATGGGTGAAATGTGATAGAAGAACTGAAGTTTATTTTCTTAAAAAAAAAAAAAAAAAAAAAAAAAGACTGGAATTTGTAATTTGAAAAAAGAATTGAAGTTTGGAGAAGTAATTAGAAGATGGTGGAGGATATTGACATAGGAAAAAGAGAAAATGTATTAAATTGCTTTCCTAATACTATTAAACACGGGGAAAATTCTAAGGTGCCGCTACGTCACATGCCGCTAATTATAACTAATAAGAATATGACACATCATTAATTAGTAACCTGCTCAACAAGTTGTCAACATGTCATAATAATTTTACCACAATAAGTGGTACTATACCACAATAAATGATAGTATACTATATATGTACTCACATCGAATAGTAAATTATTTTCAAATAAATTATTATGAAAATAAATAAATGAATATTACAATAATATTTTAAAATAAATAGTATGTAATTTTTTTTTGAATAATTTTACATTAATTAAGGAAAAATTGAATAATACACATGTGAGTTATAAATACTACGTAATGTGGAATAAATACTACATGATGTGGGCTAATACTGTGTAATGTGAGTCAGTACTGTCACATGTGAGTTATACCGTAGAATGTGATCCACATTGCGTGGTAATACAACGTAATGTGGAATAAATACTACATGATGTAGGTCATACTAGACATATGTGGTTATTACTGTGTAATGCGAGCCCATACTAAAACATGTGAGTTATACCATATAATGTGATACACATTGCATGGTAATACCACCTAATGTGGAATAAATACTACACGGTGTGGATTATACTAGTTATACCAATGTAATACACAATACGTGGTAATATCATCTAATGTGGAATAAATACTACATTATGTGTGGGTTATACTAATATATAGGGTTAGTACTATGCAATGTGAGTCCGTACTATTACATGTGAGCTATACCATATAATGTGATCCACATTGCATGGTAATACCACCTAATGTTGCATAAATACTACACGGTGTGGATTATACTAGTTATACCATCTAATGTGATGCACAATACGTGGTAATATCATCCAATGTGGAATAAATACTACATTATGTGGGGGCTATACTAGATATATAGGGTTGTACTATGCAATGTGAGTCCGTACTATCACATGTGAGTTATACCATATAATGTGATCCACATTGCATGATAATACCACCTAATGTGGATTAAATACTACACGGTGTGGATTATACTAGTTATACCATATAATGTGATGCACAATACGTGGTAATATCATCCAATGTGGAATAAATACTACATTATGTGGGGGCTATACTAGATATATAGGGTTAGTACTATGCAATGTGAGTCCGTACTATCACATGTGAGTTATACCATATAATGTGATCCACATTGCATGGTAATACCACCTAATGTGGATTAAATACTACACGGTGTGGATTATACTAGTTATACCATATAATGTGATGCACATTGTTTGGTAATACTACCTAATGTGGAATAAATATTATATGATGTGGGGTCATACTAAACATATGGAGTTAATACTATGCAATGTGAGTCCGTACTATCAAATGTGATTTTTGCGTGGTAATACCGCCGAATGTGGAATAAATACTACAGATGTGGGGTCATACTATGTAATGTGAACACGTATTGTCACGTATGAGTTATACTATTAAATGTGATACACATAGCGTGGTAAAACCACCTAATGTGGAATAAATAGTACATGATATGGGTCACACTAAATATATGAGGTTAATTTTATGCAATATAAGCAATATGATACATATTGCGTGATAATATCACATAATGTTTAATAAATACTACTTGATGATGTAATATGAGCTCATACTGTCACATATAAGTTATAGTGCTGACATCACTTAATTAGTCGAGCCAATTATTGATTTGAATTATGATAATCTAAGTGTACATTACCTTAAGCCAATTAACGATTTGAATTACGATTAACCTAATTATACATTATCTTAATATAAACAATATTGAGAATTGTCAATTAGTCGAGCCAATTATCGATTTAGATTTCGATTAACGTAATTATACATTATCCTAAGATTAACAATGTTGAATTTGATTAATAAGTCGAGCTAATTATCGATTTGAATTACAATTAACCTAATTATACATTACCCTAAGATTAATAATGACGATTTTGATCAACTAATCGAGTCAATTATCAATTTGGATTATGATTAGTTCAATTTTACATTATTAAGGTTAATAATATTGACTTGGGTCAAGTAGTTGAATCGATTATCGATTTTCATTTAAAGTAACTTAATTATACATTATCCTAAGATCAACTATTTTGAATTTCATCAATTAATTGGACCAATTATCGTCTAACTTGTCTCTAAGATCAACGATTTTCTTATATATTAGGTAAATGTTCCTGATTTCAATTCTAACTTGTCTCAAAGTTAAATTTCTGAAAAAATCTCCAATTCCCCTGTTGTTCTTTGTTAACTCGATTTACCATCAAAGACTCCTTCGCGGTAATTTACTACACCTGTATCTTTGCTTGCTCTTCAATGCTTGTTGATAAATGGATTGTCTTTTTAAGTACAGCTTAGCAATTAAGCTTCACAAAAGCTTGAAAAAGATGGATTCGCAGGTATATGACTCGGTCAATTCAAACCTGGCATGCTATTCTAATTGAATTACCATTTGTGAATTTCATAGTTTTTGTTTCTCCAGAATTTGTAATTTAGCTAATTTCTTTCGTGCCCACTTGCTAGTTGTCAATTATTTGGATATCAATTTTATGGTCTTTGTGAATTTTCACTTTTTATATTTTTCATAGTTGAGCACTAAAATTAATAAAAATTAGATTAACCGGTCCAACAGGTCACCTTTTGTCATTTTATTTTTCATATTTTTAATAAGTTGAATTTTGTGTGGTATTGATTACATAACTAAAATCTAACGGTTCAAATTAAATTTACGGCACGTGACGTAGCGGCACCCTAGAATCCCCCCTTAAACACGGTATTCAAGCAAGGTAGGAAATATATATTTAATCAATTAACTTAATTTCCAAATTTTATGCATTAATTAAGGGTAGATTAGTCATAATAAAAAAAACTGTTTTGGCATCAACAATTGCTGCCTGGAAATATTGCTAGCCATATAAATTATAATACATTATACATGTCTCCTTTTCTTTTCTTCTCTAAATGAAACATAAAAAGGAAAAAGGAAAAGATGATCTATTTTTTGCCCTCATGCAGGATCGAACTGCAGACCTTCAGTTTACAAGACTGACGCTCTACCACTGAGCTATAAGGGCAAGTTTGATAAGAAATTTGTAAAACTAATACTAGAACACCGTTTCAAATATTATTTAATTTATAGTTCGGGCAGAGAATTCAAATTAGAGTATTTCCTATAAGAAAATCCTATTTTGAACTCTTCTAAGTTATCAATTTACCAAACAGTATGCATAAACAGATTTGTCAAACAAAAAGTGTGAAAAAGGTAAGTTCAGACTTTATTTTATTAACTTTAGTTTATCGAAATTGATACGAGCTTTTAGGGTACACGAGCTTGAAATAATTTGAATCAAATTGAATATAAATCAAGCTTGTTGAACTTCATGCTTTTTGAATATTTTATTACTTTCAACTTATTGAGTCAAACTTCAAATTGAAGTTCTAATACCAACAATACTTGAAATTGTTTTAACTTAAAATTGTATGTTAAAATACATTAATGTCAAATAAATTTTTATAGGTCAAATTTAAGCAACTTAATCTGATTTTCGACTCCACCTAATAAAAAATAAGAAAAAAATAATGGTAATATATGCAATGCATCATGGTTGCCACCACCTCTAGTTGAAGCTAAAGTCATATAACTTAATTAGAACAAACTTTGACTAATTTCATAATAAATGTTTGTCAATGATTTGTAATATGTTAGGCCTCTGCATAAACTTTGAAGCAAATCGATGTACAATTAGCAGCCATAGCTCTTCTAACTTTGCACTCTAGGTAGGGATAATCTGTACTCGTCTAATTCAGTATTAATGAATTATTTCAGTCTATATGAGTAACTTGCAAAATAATGTGTTGACTTTTTCAATCTTATTCATTTCCAAAAACGTAAAGCGACAATTCGTGATCTTTTACAAAATATCAACAATTCAATATTGCTTAGACATATCTCGATAATGTAGACTCGCATAATAACAGAATGGAGTCTTAAATCTTAATTTTATTAAAAAATAAACTCAGATTAGCCTTAGTTGATTTAATTTGGCAACTTTGGTATAACTAAACTTTTGAGTTATATTGTATAGAACTTTTGACGTAAACAAAACTTTCAAACTAGTGTATTTGCTGTACGTATTTGATGATATAAATCCCAAAGAAGTGTATTTACAGTATCTTTTTTTATACTATTTATTACTCCAACTAATAAATGAATTTATACACCCTTTGTATATTATTTCCAAAATTAACCCGAATGTTGTATTTGACATTACAAGCCAGCCAGTGGGCCTACTCTAGAACCGATATTACCTTAGACCTGCCGAATTGATTAAAGACTCCAACTTAGTCCTATCTAGATTTTAGGCTCCATGTGGAAGGGTTTGCGCGGACTTTGCAAATGAGTTTTCACCGGATCTAAAAAATTTATTTCAAACATATTTACAAATCTACAATAAAATTCATAAAATTTATAAAATATTGATTTGAAATCTATTTTTTTTCCAACTCTCTGAAAAAGACATTGATTTGACATTTATTATCTATTTTTTTTTCTCAAACCCCAACATTCAAAACCAATTAAAGTGAGATTTCAACTTTTTCAAAACAACAAAACTCAATATCTAAAACCTAACCAAATGAGGTTTAAAAGGTTTCACTAAAACCACCCATAACATTTTTTTAATTTGGATTCACGAAACCGGGCCAGAACCCATCCTAATAGGCCCTTAAGCATGCGACTCCGACCAACTTTAAGAATCTATGATATTTTACGAAAATTTAGATGCTACACGCCGTGCAATGCACATGTACATTATCCTAATGACAAGTGTCCTGATTGTGAACTAGCATTGACAAGATAGATTTAAAAAAAGATAAAAAATAAAATAAAACTGGACACTTATCATTAGTATAATGCACCCGTGCATTGCACGACATGTAGCATATAAGTTCCTGATATTTTACACAAACTGCATGTTGTTAAACATGATCTGAGCTCAAATAAAGAGCAATTATGTCGCATCATATTGTCAATGTTCGATGGGGTCGGATCGAATTTCATCCGAGGTCTAGATCCATTGAATTCTCTTATTTATGAAGGATTCCACATAAAGATTTGGATCAGTAAAATGCTGTAAAATCATTCAACTCACCTCACAAGTCCAAACTTTCATCACTGAAATGAGCTTCACCAACATGCTAAAGCGTTTTTTTTGTTTTGTTTTGTTTTATTTTTTCTTCACGGGATTCAGGTATTAGACATGACTTAATATCTGATGAAGGGAATTTTCATCTAAGTGTCTGGTCCACATTCAAAGTGCCACGTAATGATATTTTCCTCTCCACAGTATGGAATCCTAAGCCCGTCAGATCGAGCTGGACTCCACTTCAAGGTTCCTAACCCAAAACTAGTTAGGTTGTGCCGATGGTTAACCCGGCGCTGACCCTCTGATGCCTAAGTCAGATCAATCCAAAGCATAGCAGAAAAGTAGTAGTTAAGTTGAGCATAAAAAACCTACCTTTAAAAGAAACAAATGAGAGTATTTATAGGAGGGGGAAACTGATATTTCCGGGTCGGTCGGATCTTTTCGGGTCGAAGCTCACTTAATTCGACCTAGATCTAGCAGGACTGGTCGAAGACCATGACTAAATTATGGTCGAATGCTTTGTGATAATAAACACAACTAATCATGTGGTCGAAGGACTTGTGATCGAAGACCATAATTAATATCTTGGTTGAAGGCCATATTTAATTTTGTGGTCGAATGCTTTGTGATAATAAACACAACTAATCATGTGGTCGAAGGACTTGTGATCGAAGACCATAATTAATATTTTGGTCGAAGGCCTTGTGTTCGAAGAATGTGATTGATTTAATCTGTAGATCAAAGAACAATAGATGCTTTGGTCGAACGACATAAGATCATTTTGGTCTAACAACATAAGATCATTTTGGTCGAACAACATAAGATTTGATTATAACGGAGCATACGGGTCTATGTCGATTAAAAGCAGATTTTAGTCTTAGTTTGACTTTATTCTGGCGTTTAACTTGTCATGTCATTGATTGAATATTTGGTATCACACCCCCCATTGTTTCTTCTTACCTTCTAAATTACTTTATAGATCTCCCTTAGTTGTGAATTCCATAAGAATGTAGAAATTGTTGTTGGTTTCCCTATATTCGAACATTTTTACGATGTTTGTATGTTCGAATGAACTTAGCAACTTGACTTCGTTCTGAAATTGTTCAAGACAAGTTGCATCTGCATCCCTTGAAGCTTTAACAACCACTTGTCTTTGGACATTTTGAATTACAACACTTGTCAAATACACTCTAGAGAATTTGCTTTCACTTATGTACTTGCATTTCCTTTCACCTATTCCATTGCAATTCCTTAGCATTGCAATCATGTCATCCAATATAGAAAAAGAGGTCAACCTTTGCAATTCAACAACAACAGCTTCAAGTTGGATACCTCCTTCGGTCCTAAATTTACATCCCAGTTTTGCTGTTACTTTCCTCTTTCCTCTGCCAATTGTCATTCTTAGGCCCAATTCCATTATTATCTTGGCATCCTCATCAGTGCACCCAGATTCTCTTAATGACTCATGAACTATATAATTCTGATTAAGATACTTCTTTCCCACTTTTCTTAAGAGTATCTTCTCATCAGTCACTGACTTTGTTATAACTTGTAAGATGATCACGCCAAAGGTATGTATGTCATCTCCTACATCATGTGGTTTCAGGTCACTTGAACCAATATCTTCATTACCCACATTTGGTCTTAGGCTGCCAAAGTCGCATAACTTGGGCTTGCAGTTCTCGTCCATTAAGATGTCACTGAGTTTGAGATGTCCAACTCTAATTTGTTTGCTGTGGATATACTGAATAGCATTAGCGACTCTCGATTTGACCGGCTTAGGATTCCATACCGTGGAGAGGAAAATATCATTACGTGGCAAATTGAACGTGGACCAGACACTTAGACTAAAATTTCTCCATATCTGCTGCATTTTTTATTTCTTTCACAATGACATTCATACTTGCATTTAGTATACCCTTGTAAACATAACAATGTTATTGATCGACCACATCAAATGACAAGCTTGATACAGGGAATGATTATGCTGAAGGAGTTGAAGATGAGGAAGAAATTATTACTCCAGAGCCTTTTGAGAGCCCAAACCCCAACATTCAAAACCAATTAAAGTGAGATTTCAACTTTTTCAAAACCACAAAACTCAATATCTAAAACCTAACCAAATGAGGTTTCAAAGGTTTCACTAAAACCATCCATAACATTTTTTTAAATTTGGATTCACGAAACCGGGCCAGAACCTATCCTAATAGGCCCTTAAGCATGCGACTCCGACCAACTTTAAGAATCTATGATATTTTACGAAAATTTAGATGCTACACGCCGTGCAATGCACATGTACATTATCCTAATGACATGTGTCCTGATTGTGAACTAGCATTGACAAGCTAGATTTAAAAAAAGATAAAAAATAAAATAAAACTGGACACTTATCATTAGTATAATGCACCCGTGCATTGCACGACATGTAGCATATAAGTTCCTGATATTTTACACAAACTGCATGTTGTTAAACATGATCTGAGCTCAAATAAAGAGCAATTATGTTGCATCATATTGTCCATGTTCGATGGGGTCGGATCGAATTTCATCCGAGGTCTAGATCCATTGAATTCTCTTATTTATGAAGGATTCCACATAAAGATTTGGATCAGTATAATGCTGTAAAATCATTCAACTCACCTCACAAGTCCAAACTTTCATCACTGAAATGAGCTTCACCAATATGCTAAAGCGTTTTTTTGTTTTGTTTTGTTTTGTTTTATTTTTTCTTCACGGGATTCAGGTATTAGACATGACTTAATATCTGATGAAGGGAATTTTCATCTAAGTGTCTGGTCCACATTCAAAGTGCCACGTAATGATATTTTCCTCTCCACAGTATGGAATCCTAAGCCCGTCAGATCGAGCTGGACTCCACTTCAAGGTTCCTAACCCAAAACTCGTCAGGTTGTGCCGATGGTTAACCCGGCGCTGACCCTCTGATGCCTAAGTCGGATCAATCCAAAGCATAGCAGAAAAGTAGTAGTTAAGTTGAGCATAAAAAACCTACCTTTAAAAGAAACAAATGGGAGTATTTATAGGAGGGGGAAACTGATATTTCCGGGTCGGTCGGATCTTTTCGGGTCGAAGCTCACTTAATTCGACCTAGATCTAGCAGGATTGGTCGTAGACCATGACTAAATTATGGTCGAATGCTTTGTGATAATAAACACAACTAATCATGTGGTCGAAGGACTTGTGATCGAAGACCATAATTAATATCTTGGTTGAAGGCCATATTTAATTTTGTGGTCGAATGCTTTGTGATAATAAACACAACTAATCATGTGGTCGAAGGACTTGTGATCGAAGACCATAATTAATATTTTGGTCGAAGGCCTTGTGTTCGAAGAATGTGATTGATTTAATTTGTAGATCAAAGAACAACAGATGCTTTGGTCGAACGACATAAGATCATTTTGGTCGAACAACATAAGACCATTTTGGTCGAACAACATAAGATTTGATTATAACGGAGCAGATTTTAGTCTTAGTTTGACTTTATTCTGGCGTTTAACTTGTCATGTCATTGATTGAATATTTGGTATCACACCCCCCCATTGTTTCTTCTTACCTTCTAAATTACTGTATAGATCTCCCTTAGTTGTGAATTCCATAAGAATGTAGAAATTGTTGTTGGTTTCCCTATATTCGAACATTTTTACGATGTTTGTATGTTCGAATGAACTTAGCAACTTGACTTCATTCTGAAATTGTTCAAGACAAGTTGCATCTGCATCCCTTGAAGCTTTAACAACCACTTGTCTTTGGACATTTTGAATTACAACACTTGTCAAATACACTCTGGAGAATTTGCCTTCACTTATGTACTTGCATTTCCTTTCACCTATTCCATTGCAATTCCTTAGCATTGTAATCATGTCATCCAATATAGAAAAAGAGGCCAACCTTTGCAATTCAACAACAACAGCTTCAAGTTGGATACCTCCTTCGGTCCTAAATTTACATCCCAGTTTTGCTGTTACTTTCCTCTTTCCTCTGCCAATTGTCATTCTTAGGACCAATTCCATTATTATCTTGGCATCCTCATCAGTGCACCCAGATTCTCTTAATGACTCATGAACTATATAATTCTGATTAAGATACTTCTTTCCCACTTTTCTTAAGAGTATCTTCTCATCAGTCACTGACTTTGTTATAACTTGTAAGATGATCACGCCAAAGGTATGTATGTCATCTCCTACATCATGTGGTTTCAGGTCACTTGAACCAATATCTTCATTACCCACATTTGGTCTTAGGCTGCCAAAGTCGCATAACTTGGGCTTGCAGTTCTCGTCCATTAAGATGTCACTGAGTTTGAGATGTCCAACTCTAATTTGTTTGTTGTGGAGATACTGAATAGCATTAGCAACTCTCGATCTGACCGGCTTAGGATTTCATACCGTGGAGAGGAAAATATCATTATGTAGCAAATTGAACGTGGACCAGACACTTAGACCGAAATTTCTCCATATCTGCTGCATTTTTTATTTCTTTCACAATGAGATTCATACTTGCATTTAGTATACCCTTGTAAACATAACAATGTTCTTGATCGACCACATCAAATGACAAGCTTGATACAGGGAAGGATTATGCTGAAGGAGTTGAAGATGAGGAAGAAATTATTACTCCAGAGCCTTTTGAGAGCCCATTCTAATTCTTTAATGAAGGTTAACGACTCTTATTTTATTCTAGTTCATTAATAGAGGTTAAACACTCTAATTAGCACTATAATTATTTTATTCTAGTTCTAATTAACATTCTTATTTTATAAAAGTTAATTCTTATTCTAATGTGCTTATATATATATATATATATATCCTGTCACGGGCTTAGACTTTCCCCAAAGCATCCGTGCGGCACTTAGTCACGAACGCCCCCAGCGATCGTTTCCGCCCCTCTGTCGAAATCAGCTAAGCCAGCCTCACTCTCGTCCCAAAGAAGGTATTATGAAGGAGGTTAGTTGAGAAGATAAAATAGCAAACAAGAGTTGAAAGAATATTTATATCATTACATGGATGGATTACAACCTTTATATGTAACATTTGGATCTCCCCTTGGTTGATCCTTACAAATGAATCCCTACTCCTATTTATAGTAGTTGACATCCCTAATGGATGGCCAAGATTATCCTAATCTTACGGCTATGAATGATCTTCTAGATCATTCTACAAAAATCCTAACACATCTACTTTATTCTAGAACATTCCATAATGTTCGAGTACCTACTTTTACATAGTTCTAGAACCTTCTACAAGATTCTACTTCCTCCCGTAACCTTCCACCACATTCCACAACCTTCCACAACCTTCTAGGGTCTTCTACAAGGTTCTCCGTCCTTCTAGAAGGTTCCCTAACCTTCTAGAGTCTTTCACACTCTTCTAGAATATTTCGGACCTCTCCGTAACTTTGTGGAAAATTCCTGATACCTCTGGAAGCTTGTAGCGCATTCCGGACCCCTCCGAAACCTTGTGGAATACTCCGGACCCCTCCGGAGTTCTCTTGAATGCCCCGGACTTGTGTAGAACCCTCTGGAATCCTCCGGAACCTCCAATACTTGGTTAGGCACTTCCAAAATGCTTAGTTCGCCCCTGGGATGCCCCTGTGCCACTCGACGGCATTTTCTTGCACCCGTGCCTCATCTCACGCCTGGCTAGGCCTCTCGCCTTGTCGGCTATCCCTTGGCGCACGCCTCCGGCGACTACCTCATCCCGGGCTGGCCTTCCACATGTATGGCCGCCTGTCCATGCAACTTGGCCAGCTCGGCCCCCTGCCTTACTGCCAAGGTCTTCTCCTCGGGCCACCTCAACGCTCCCCTGAGCGGAGTCCTGTTCGTGCAAAACCTCACCCTAGGTTCCTTGGTCCCGCATTTCCTGCGAAAAGGTAGGTATGTCCCCGTCCCTGGCTCCCCCAGAGCTGCGCTCCCATCCATCGGGCCTCCGTTGCGCCATTTTGCACCCAGCAAAATGTCAGGGCGTGATATTCTCCCCAACCTATTCGATCAACTCCCTCGTCGATCAGTCACCTTTGCATGCTTGATCTCTCGGCTTAGTCCCTGTCTCTTCTCCGCAAGACTCCGACCCTCGCCCAAGCACTTTGATGTCGACTTGGCCATTTAACCACTCCAGAACCTCTCGTGAACTCGCCCCACTGTCAAGTTCTCCAAGGTTCCTTCCCGCGGACTTGCCCCCAGCAAGCTGCCTTGTCGCATCCTCACGTGGTTGATCTGTGCGCCAAGCCCTGCTTGTCTCCCCTGGCTGTTCTCGCCCTCCGAGTCCCGCTTGCCCTCGAGCGCCGTTCGACCTCCAAGCCCCACTCACCCTCTAACTCCCGCTCGCCTCTCGAAACCCTAACGCTACTCAAGCCCCACTCGCCTGTCGAGCCCCTTGGCCTACAAACTCCGTCTGCGCCGCACTCTATTGTACAACTCGGCCACCCAGGCCTTCACCTCCGTCAATGAATTAACGGAAAGATTCACCCTCGCGGTCCATCTCTCCCCCACCTTGACTGGAGCACTAAATTTACTTCCCAGTTTTGCTGCTACTTTCCTCTTTCATCTGCCAATTGCCATTCTTAGGCCCAATTCCATTATTATGTTGGCATCCTCATTAGTACACCCAGATTCTCTTAATGACTCATGGACTATATAATTCTGATTAAGATACTCCTTTCCCACTTTTCTTAAGAGTATCTTCTCATCAGTGACTTTGTTATAACTTGTAAGATGATCATGCCAAAGGTATGTAAGTCATCTCCTACATCATGTGGTTTCAGGTCACTTGAACCAATATCTTCATTATCCACATTTGGTCTTAGGCTGCCAAAGTCGCATAACTTGGGGTTGCAGTTCTCGTCCATTAAGATGTCACTGAGTTTGAGATGTCCAACTCACTTGAACCGATATCTTCATTACCCACATTTGGTCTTAGGCTGCCAAAGTCGCATAACTTGGGGTTGCAGTTCTCGTCCATTAAGATGTCACTGAGTTTGAGATGTCCAACTCTAATTTGTTTGTTGTGGAGATACTGAATAGCATTAGTGACTCTCGATCTGACCGGCTTAGGATTTCATACCGTGGAGAGGAAAATATCATTACGTGGCAAATTGAACGTGGACCAGACACTTAGACTCAAATTTCTCCATATCTGCTGCATTTTTTTTGTTTATTTCACAATGACATTCATACTTGCATTTAGTATACCCTTGTATACATAACAATGTTCTTGATCGACCACATCAAATGACAAGCTTGATACAGGGAATGATTATGCTGAAGGAGTTGAAGATGAGGAAATTATTGCTCAAGAGCCTTTTGAGAGCCCATTCTAATTCTTTAATGGAGATTAACAACTCTCATTTTATTCTAGTTCATTAATAGAGGTTAAACACTCTAATTAGCACTGTTATATATATATATATATATATATATATATATATATATATATATGGAACCCCTTAGAAGCAGAATATTAATTATGTCGTTATAAATAAAATTATACATAATTCGAAGCATATTTAGATTAATGACAAATTAGTAAAACTCACCACTTAGATTATTTGTTATTGCCTAGTGGCAAATTACTTGTTTGCAGTGAAATATTGTAGTGTCACAATATCTAAATCATAAAACCACATAAAAGTATAAAAGTAAAACTTCAACAACGTTTCACCACTGGATTAAAACCACATAAGTTAGCTTATCATAACACACAGACACAAATACAATTACTAAAACCACAAAAAACATTGAAGTGATGGGAGGATCTTTTGCCCTAGCAAAAATATTCAAATCTTAAGTACACACCAAAGAATATGGATTGAGATCATACCAAGTCAAGCTCAGCAGCCTCAGCCATTTGAAGAGCCTGACCTTTTGATACTATTCCAACGTAAATATAAGTTAAAACAATAAATCAAATTCAATTTTTGATACTATTACAACAGCTTCAAGTTTGATACCTCCTTCAGTCTTAAATTTACTTTCCAGTTTTGCTGCTACTTTCCTCTTTCCTCTACCAAATGTCATTCTTAGGTCCAATTCCATTATTATGTTGGCATCCTCATTAGTGCACCCAGATTCTCTTAATGACTTATGGACTATATAATTCTGATTAAGATACTCCTTCCCACTTTTCTTAAGAGTATCTTCTCATCAGTCACTGACTTTGTTATAACTTGTAAGATGATCATGTCAAAGGTATGTATGTCATCTCCTACATCATGTAGTTTCAGGTCACTTGAACCAATATCTTTATTACCCACATTTGGTCTTAGGCTGCCAAAGTCGCATAACTTGGGGTTGCAGTTCTCGTCCATTAAGATGTCACTGAGTTTGAGATGTCCAACTCTAATTTGTTTGCTGTGGATATACTGAATAGCATTAGTGACTCTCGATCTGACCGGCTTAGGATTCCATATTGTGGAGAGGAAAATATCATTACGTGGCATATTGAACGTGGACCAGACATTTAGACTCAAATTTCTCCATAACTGCTGCAATTTTTGTTTCTTTCATAATGACATTCATACTTGCATTTAGTATACCCTTGTAAACATATCAATGTTATTGATCGACCACATCAAATGACAAGCTTGATTACGAGGAGAAAAATGTCTTGATCTACCACATCAATGACAGGATTGATGATAAGGAGGAAAAATGCCTTGTTCGACGTAAAAGGTCTTGATCGAACCACATCAAATGACAAGCTTGATGATTTGGATGAAACTGCCTTGTCTGACCACATCAATGACAAGATTGATGATAAGGAGGAAAAATGCCTTGTTTGACGTAAAAGGTCTTGATCGACCACATCAAATGACAAGCTTGATGATGAGGAGGAAAATGCCTTGATCGACCACATCAATGACAAGATTGATGATAAGGAGGAAAAATGCATTGTTCGACGTAAAAGGTCTTGATCGACCAAATCAACTGACAAGCTTGATGATGAGGAGGAAAAATGTCTTGTTCGACCATATCAAATGACAAGCTTGATGATAAGGAAGCAAAAGGCATTGTTTGACGTTAAAGCATTGTTCGACATGATCGATGCATTGTTCGACGTAAAAGCCTTGTTCAACATGATCAAGGCATTGTTCGACGTAAAAGCCCTATTCGATATCATCAATGATCAAATTGATAAAACGGATAGCAAAAGGCATTATTCGACATGATAGATGGCATTGTTCGACATAATCGACGATCGAAGCAATAAAGAGGAAAGTAAAAGATCATCAACTTCCTCAAAGCCTTGATCGACCTACTTAAAATATAAGCTCGACGATAATCTTCAACGAGATAGCAAAAAGTGATCGACAACTGTGAAATATTCGATCAACCACATCAATGAATGAGCTCTCGATGAAATGCAACTACAAGTTAATTTTTTTACGGACTTTCTACAAATACTGATTCCTTACTCAACAATCGAAAAAGAGAATCAATCTTTCATCAACAAACACGAAGAAACTGGTCGACAACATTCAAACCGTCGACTAGAAATTAGATCAAAAATGGTATCAAAGCCTCAATTCCTTACACTATAAAAGTGATAAGTTGATCGTTTGATTGCTTCAAAAGCATCAACCTCTTCGATAGCTTCAGAGCCTCAAAAAATCCTTACACTATAAAAGTAATAAGTTGATCGTTTGATTGATTATAAAACGTCAACCTCTTTGATAGCTTCCGAGCCTCAAAAAAATCCTTACTCTACGAAGTGTTAAGTTGATCGTTTGATTGCTTCAAATGCGTTAACCTCTTCGATAGCTTCAGAGCCTCGAAAAATCCTTGCACTATAAAAGTAATAAGTTGATCGTTTGATTGCTTCAAAAGCGTCAACCTCTTCGATAGTTTCAGAGCCTCGAAAAAGTCCTTACACTACGAAGTGTTAAGTTGATCGATTGATTGCTTCAAAAGTGTCAATCTCTTTGATAGATCAGAGCCTCGAAAAAATCCTTACACTACGAAGTGTTAAGTTGATCGTTTGATTGCTTCAAAAGCGTCAACCTCTTCGATAGCTTCAGAGCCTCGAAAAATCCTTACACTACGAAGTGTTAAGTTGATCATTTGATTGCTTCTAAGGCATCAACCTCTTCGATAGCTTCAAAGCATAGAATCCTAACACTATGAAAGTGTTATGTCGACAAATCAAAAGTTTCAAATCTTCAATTCCTTACACTGTAAAAGTGATAAGTTGAACATTTGAGAACTTTCAAAGCATCAATCAGTTCGACACATGTTAAACCATCGACCAGAAAGATTTAGGACGAATAGCTTCAAAAGCATCGATCAAAAACACTAAAAACTTCTCTTATTCGACATCGACCAAAATGATCTTATGGTGTTCGACCAAAATGATCTTATGTCGTTTGACCAAAATGATCTTATGTCTTTCGACCAAAATGATCTTATGTTGTTCGACCAAAATGATCTTATGTGGTTCGACCAAAATGATCTTATGTCGTTCGACCAAAATGATGTTATGTTATTCGAACCAGATCTTATGGTATTCGACCAAAATGATCGTATATCATTCGACCAAAATGATCTTATGTTGTCCGACCAAAATGATCTTATAGTGTTCGAACACAGTGATCTTACGTTGTTCGACCAAAATGGTCTTATGTTGTTCGACCAAAATGATCTTATGTTGTTCGACCAAAATGATATTATGGTGTTCGAATACAATGATCTTACGTTGTTCGACCAAAATGGTCTTATGTTGTTAGCCAAAATGATCTTATGTTGTTCGACCAAAACAATCTTATCTTATTCGAGCACAATGGTCTTACATAGTTCGACCAAAATGATCTTATCTTGTTCGACCACAATGATCTTGTGTTGTTCGACCAAAATGATCTTATATTATTCGAACACAATGGTCTTACGCTGTTTGACCAAAATAATCTTATCTTGTTCGACCAAAATGATATTATGTTGTTCGGCCACAATGATCTTATGTTATTCGACCACAATGATCTTGTGTTGTTCGACCACAATGATCTTATGTTATTCGAACACAATGGTCCTACGTTGTTCGACCAAAATAATCTTATGTTGTTCGACCAAAATGATCTTATCGTGTTCGACCAAAATGATCTTATGTCGTTTGACCAAAATAATCTTATGTCGTTCGACCAAAATGATATGTTATTCGAACCAAAATGATCTTATGGTATTCTACCAAAATGATCTTATGTCGTTCGGCCAATATGATCTTATGTTGTCCGACCAAAATGATCTTATGGTGTTCGAACATAGTGATCTTACTTTGTTCGACCAAAATGGTCTTATGTTGTTTGGCTGAAATGATCTTATGTTGTTCGACCAAAATATCTTATGGTGTTTGAGCACAGTGATCTTACGTTGTTCGACCAAAATGGTCTTATGTTGTTAGGCCAGAATGATCTTATGTTGTTCGACCAAAACGATCTTACCTTGTTCGAACACAATTGGTCTTACGTTGTTCGACCAAAATTATCTTATCTTGTTCGACCAAAATGATATTATGTTGTTCGGCCACAATAATCTTATGTTATTCGACCACAATGATCTTGTGTTGTTCGACCAAAACGGTCTCATCTTATTCGAACACAATGATCTTTTGTTGTTCGACCAAAACACTCTTATCTTATTTGAACACAATGGTCTTACGTTGTTCTACCAAAATGATCTTATCTTGTTCTACCAAAATGATATTATGTTGTTCGGCCACAATGATCTTGTGTTATTCGACCACAATGATCTTGTCTTGTTCGACCAAAACGATCTTATCTTATTCGAACACAATGGTTTTATGTTGTTCGACCAAAATTATCTTATCTTGTTCGACCAAAATGACATTATGTTGTTTGGCCATAATGAACTTATGTTATTCGACCACAATGATCTTGTGTTGTTCGACCAAAATGATCTTATGTTATTCGAACACAATGGTCTTACGTTGTTTGACCAAAATAATCTTATCTTGTTCGACCAAAATGATATTATGTTGTTCGGCCACAATGATCTTATGTTATTCGACCACAATGATCTTGTGTTATTCGACCAAAATGATCTTATGTTATTCGAACACAATGGTCTCTTACGTTGTTCGACCAAAATAATCTTATCTTGTTCGATCAAAATGATTGTTCGACCAAAATGATCTTATGTTGTTCGACCAAAATAATCTTACGTTATTTCGAAATCAATATTTACGCGTCCATTTCTATTGGACTCATCGGAATAAAGGCTCATTTAGTTCGACATAGTCTTCGAGACACTCACAAAATTCAAGGCTTCGATCTTCAATATCGAAACATTTGAACTTGGGGGACTATTGATATACCAAATATTCAATCTATGACATGACAAGTTACACGCCAGAATAAAGTCAAACTAAGACTAAAATCTGCTTTTAATCGACATAGACCAGTATGCTCCGTTATAATCAAATCTTATGTTGTTCAACCAAAATGATCTTATGTTGTTCGACCAAAGCATCTGTTGTTCTTTGATCTACAGATTAAATCAATCACATTCTTCGAACACAAGGCCTTCGACCAAAATATTAATTATGGTCTTCGATCACAAGTCCTTCGACCACATGATTATTTGTATTTATTATCACAAAGCATTCAACCATAAAATTAAATATGGTCTTCGACCATAAATTAGTCATGGTCTTCGACCAATCCTGCTAGATCTAGGTCGAATTAAGTGAGCTTCGACCCGAAGATATCCGACCCGAAAAGATTCGACCGACCTGGAAATATCCGTTTCCCCTTCCTATAAATACTCCAATTTGTTTCTTTTGAAGGTAGGTTTTTTCTGCTCGACTTAACTACTACTACTTTTCTGCTATGCTTTGAATTGATCTGACTTAGGCTTCGGAGGGTCAGCGCCGGGTTAACCCCCGACACAACCTGACGAGTTTTCTTTGAGCACAGGGTTATGATTCTTGAAGTGGAGTCTAGCTCGATCTGACCGGCTTAGGATTTCATACTGTGGAGAGGAAAATATCATTACGTGGTACATTGAACGTGGACCAGACACTTAGACGAAAATTCCCTTCATCAATATCCTTCTTTTTTCTTTCCACATTTATGCGTACACAAAATGCATATGACCGAAATCAAGGCATTCGAAAGAGTTAAATACAGTCTAATCAATCGACTGGCAAACACTATTACGAATTTAAGCGGTTTAATAGATATATGTGACATTGACTATTATAAAAGTTCTAGAATGGACAGAACACGTTTCACAAACTCACCCATGCCCTCCATAATGTTTGTGAACTTACATGAACAATTAGCGATATTTTTAGCCATATTGTCACATCACAAAAATAATCAAATAATTGGGTGCATTTATCATCGTTCCTATTAACCTGTGAGCAAATGTGTCAACAATTTGTTGAGGGCACTAATGAGCATTCATGGGCTACTTTTAGTTGAACCACATTCATTTCAACCAGAGTGTGATATGTCACATGAAAATGTTGTTAGGTATAAGCTCTTACATGTTTACTCTCTTCATATAAGTTTAACAAGACATATCAACATGTGACTGGTCTAGTGAAAGAGACTAGTCACATGAAAGTAGCGAACTCATATTCGAATCCTTGTTGGGAAAGTTCTCATTAAATGTCCGATGCATCTCGAAAAGAATTAAACCCTTGAAAAAAAAAAAAAAAAAAGACATGAGTACCCTGAGTGTTTGGTATAGTTGAATGGTCTAGCTCCCACAAAGATAGTGAACCTAAGTTCGAATTCCTGCTAACCTAAATTTTTAATAATATGCAAGACGAGCATCAAAATTTGTTAAATTAGGTCTATGGCATGAATACTCTTAAAAAAACAAGAAAATATGAATTTCAATCATTTGAATTAAATTAATCATTTTAATGTAGAAGCTTAATAATAAAGTTTGAGTAAGCTAAATCAAATGAAGAATAGTATTAAGTGTTAACAACCCCGTTGTTTTTTTTTAAAAAAAAAAAAAAAAAGAAAAAAAACTCGTTGTATAAAAAAAATACTGTTTTGTTGAAAGATATCATTCAACCGGCCCAATAGGCCCAATTTCTCCATGTAAGATAGATAGCCTCGTAGCTTGATAAAAATGAAACATCAATAACTCGAGGGTTTCCTTTTGATATTATCCAAGAATATCAGTCGAGGTGTAGGAAAACCCTAAATCCCCAAAGCAGTAAGAAAGTAACGACGATTGCAGATCACAATCCACAAGCGCATCGAAGAAAATGGCGGCGAAATACGATTTGACTCAGCGGATAGCGCCGCAGCTGGACCGTCATCTGGTGTTCCCACTGCTTGAGTTTTTGCAGGAGAGGGGAATGTACCCCGACGAAGAACTATTGAAGGCCAAAATCGAGCTTCTTAACCACACTAACATGGTAGATTATGCTATGGACATTCACAAATCTCTATACCGAACCGAAGACGTTCCACAGGGTATGTGTGACCTATATATATATCGTGAAGCTGTTAATGATTTTAAAGTCACTGTAGTTTGATTAGCTTTTGTGAAGAAAAACTGACATTTACCGGCAGTGAATTTCATTTTTACTTGTGCTTGGAATGTTTTTTGAAAAAATAGTCCATTTGAGTGGGATGAATAGCCAGGAGCAGGGCGTCTTATAACTAGTCGCTTAAGTTGGTTCATTTATTTGGTACTTGATTTGATAGCTAGCTAGGTTCGTGTTAATCTCGTTTATGTGTCATCATTGATAGCTAGCTAGATTCGTGTTAATCTCGTTTATGTGTCATTATTGATAGCTAGCTAGACTTTTGGTGTTTGATCCCCTTTTTCTCTCTGGAAGAAAGCAGGGAATGGAGCTTGAATTGTTCATGTTTTTTCAGTTTTCAAGATGAAGTTACTCATTGCATTTCCAAACATTGGCATATGTTTTCATGAATTTGAAATTGTTGGAGAAAGTGTTCTTGAGTTTATTTCAAATTGATATTTTCTGAACTTTTTCTATCATTTTATGTTTTAGAAATGATGGAGAGGAGAGCTGAGGTTGTGGGCAGGCTGAAGGCATTGGAAGAGGGAGCAGCTCCTTTGATTGCCTTTCTGCAGAATCCTAACGCAGTTCAGGAATTAAGGGCTGACAAACAGCAGAATCTTCAGATCCTTAAAGAACGATATCAGGTTGAGTTTCGTTTCGCTTGTCCGAGATCATTGTAATTTATAAAAAACATGTAGTATTAGGATATGGGCTTAACTTTTAGGATAGGTAAAGTAGGAGGGTTTTTTTTTTTTTTTTTCATTCTTCTATATTATGATTGCAAGTTTGTCTCTCATCTGCATTACATATGGCTGAAAATTACAATTGCTTGTGTCCTGTCTCTTGGGTTGGTCATCAAGTCTTTGGGGATTATATAAAGTTGTGTACTAAATAGGCTTAGTAATATTTAGACCCTCCTCTTGAAATGCTTACCCTTAGATTTCTTATGTCAAATATTTTAACTTATCTAACTCATGTAACATTGGTGTCCAGATTGGTCCAGAGCAGATAGAAGCGTTGTATCAGTATGCAAAATTCCAGTTTGAATGTGGAAACTACTCTGGCGCTGCTGATTACTTGTATCAGTACAGGGCATTAAGCACCAATAGTGAAAGGAGTTTGAGTGCATTATGGGGAAAACTGGCGGCAGAGATATTGATGCAGAATTGGGGCGATGCATTGGAGGAACTTAACCGCGTGAAGGATATTATCGACTCTAAGGTTGCTCTAAATAACCTATTAGTTGTACTAATTTGTGGTCTTCCCTTGTTCATTATCAGGAACAAAACTTATCATGGTGTCTGCCTTTGCAGAATTTCTCTTCTCCTTTGAATCAAGTCCAAAGCAGAATATGGTTAATGCATTGGAGTTTGTTCATCTTCTTCAACCATGACAACGGAAGAACACAGATTATTGACTTGTTTAATCAGGACAAGTATGGCTCTCGAAGCTATTTATTTATCTTACCCCTTTCATCACCATCTAGTCCAGTAATTAAGTGATATTTTATTTTATTAATTAAAATTCCTCTTCTCATTTGTAGTATATCTTCCTCTATTGCATATCGTTCTTCTCTTTCCATTTGGGCCTCAAGGATGGGGGTCGGGGAGGTTATTTGTCTTTCTTTACTAGGTTATCAGTGCAAAAGCGAGAATCACGAGAATTATAATGAATATCTCAACTTTTATTTAATCTTGCAAATGACCCATTATGCTTCCTTCTCTTATTTCGTACTTTTTTATACCTAACTAGATGACAGATTTAATAGTAGACTATGACGTTCAAGGTTTACCCTTCTTTGGAATAAGTAGTCTTTCCACAGCATTTTTTATGGTAAAATTTCGTCCAGGTATCTGAATGCCATTCAAACAAATGCTCCCCATCTTTTACGCTATCTGGCGATTGCATTCATTGTCAACAAAAGGAAGCGACCTCAATTTAAGGATTTTATTAAGGTGATTCAGCAAGAGCAGTACTCTAATGAAGATCCCATTACGCAGTTCTTGGCATGTGTGTATGTCAATTATGACTTTGATGGAGCTCAAAAGAAGATGAAAGAGTGTGAAGAAGTAACTTCCTAACTCTAATTTTATTGTGATCTTTTGAATTGGTGGATATAGTTGGCAGTGCTATATAGGTTTTCCTCACATTATGCTATTGCTCTATACAAATTATCTAGCAGCCTGTTTCTTAAACGAAAGCTTATCCTTGACTAATTCTGAATTTTTTGGTTCCTTTTTTCATGGATTTTCTGAACTTTTTTTTTCTTGATGTAGGCTATTTTGAACGACCCATTTCTTGGCAAGAGAAATGAAGAAGGAAATTATACTTCCGTACCTTTAAGAGATGAGTTCCTTGAAAATGCTCGCCTTTTCATCTTTGAGACATACTGCCGCATTCATCAGCGCATTGACATGAGGTATGTGCCTGAAATTGTTCCTTCAGTTACATGTAAGAAACGGATAACCGGCGTCCAAGTTACGTACATAAACTCGATCACTCTCTTTTTGAAATCTCTAAATGCACCGTTTCAGAAAAAGCATAATCTTTGCTTACAACATTTTATGGCTGTTTTGGTTGCATAATCATCTTTCTCTCTCTCTCTCTCTCTCTCTATGTATATATATGTGAGTGTGACTGTGAGTCTGTGTAGATGGAATATGCTTCCATCAATATTTGAATTTCTGTAATTTAGAATCAACACTTCTGAGTTAGTGGCTGATTCTTTTGCAGCGTGCTAGCTGAGAAACTTAATTTGAATTACGAGGAGGCAGAAAGATGGATAGTGAATCTTATAAGGACCTCAAACTTTGAAGCTAAGATTGACTCAGAAAACGGAACGATCTTAATGGAACCGAATCATACCAATGTGTAAGTTTTGCTTATACACATCATATTCTTTGAGGACCAGTTATTTTTTGTTCACAAATTGTAATTACCTTTCCTTATTGTAGGTATGAGCAGCTTATTGACCACACCAAAGCACTTTCAGGCCGCACTTATAAATTAGTCAGCCAGATTCTGGATCAGGCTCAGGCACAGCCTGCTCGATAAGTTTTAATACCGACATTGCTCCATGATTTTGACCAATGGTTTTCTTTTCTTGCAAATTTTGGATTATGAGCATATAGCTCAGGCTGGCTCGATGCATCAAGGGCCCTAGGCGAAATGTCTTATTCTAAAAAAAATGATTATTAAATTTATTTTCTCTTTTAAATAAATTTAATCTATCGATATCTAGACTGATTTGGTTTTAGAATTTGTATCGTGTGTCGGATCGCACAATTTGGTTTGGTTTGGCTTGGTACCAAAAAATTGAAAATGCAGTTTTGGATCTTCTTTGTAAATTTCATGTAAATTAATTTTTGAAATTTGTAGTTTTATTTAAACTCACTAAATCAAGTTAAATATCAACCATAGTATTTAAGTTGGTCCTATATATCAAAATAAGATATAAGAAAAAAGAAATTGGCATTTCCCTATTACTCCGATTTTTCCGAATTATGAACTTGATTAAATGTTGCAAGGTTGCATATATCATAAATTTTTTCCCGAAATACTAAGATACATGTGGTGTTTGCAAAAAATTGTGTTGTGCTTAATTATTATAATCTAAAAAAGGAGGTAAAAGTTGTAGAGAAGTAAAAGTAGGTGGTGTTTGCAAATTATGGCAAGAAGTCCAAAAAAAGCACTTTTGAATGTTTGCAAAAAAATTACTTTTGTCCACTTTTTTCTCTCAAAATGTCAAACTAGAAGCAGAAGCACCTTCTCACCAACTTCAGCTTAATTGTACTTTTTAGCTTTTTTTAAGAGAAGTAGAAGTAGAATTTCAGTTTGAAAACACTATCTAAGTGCTTATTTTTTCTTAAAAGCTGAAAACTACTTATTTTAAGTTTTTGCAAACACCACCACAATAAAATAGAAATAATTATGCTATCAATGGCATATATTATTTATCATTTGACACCATTAATATGAAATTATTATTTTTAAAACATTAATTAGCTAAATGGATCTTACGAAACATAGGAAACGATAATTTCAATTGAATGTGTAACGAACAAAGTGGGAAGGAGAAAGAAAGAAAATAAGAAAAGAGACGAGGAATTGAATACTCACATGCCAATAGAATAAATAAAATGCCTACGGAAGGAAAACCAGAAGAGGCGGACGGGACGACACTTGCTCTGTGCAAACTTCAGCGCATGCAAGAGAAATTAGAGAACAGAGGCAAAGAAGGACAAATAAAACTCTTTTTTTTAGTACAATGATAATAAAAGTGAACTGAGATACTTTTTAATGGGTACAATTACAAGTAAAATATAATCTTGGTATTGTCGATTTGGTTCGTAAGTCGACCGGTAATACTGAAATAAAATAGCAATAAAGTTTGGTAATTAGGCTTGGTACCCAATATCGAATTGACATTTAGATTCCATATTCAATATAAATCAAACGTTCGATTTCGATACGATTTGGTGAATTTATCGAATTGTGTGCACATTCATACTCTCCATGACCATAAAATAGACAAGTATGCTTAGACTAAAACTCAAATCAAATTAACCAATATCGATTCATGTTAATTTGATAGATACAATCTAGCTTAATGTCAAGCTCTGACCATGCCTTTTTTTTTTTTTTTCCCTTTTTTGTTTGGCATATCTTAAGGTTAATAACAGCTCCAACAATACTTGATCAATTAAGTTTAACCCAATAAATTAGCTCAAATCATGCATGAATTTTTCCATGTCATTTTTGTTTGTACATGGTTCTAAATTCTGGAACATTCCATGTAAATTATGGCTGAGCATGATCCGAAAAATCGATCGAAACCGAAATTTCGATTCGAACCGAATTTTTGATTCTTCGATTTCTATATCAGAATTGAGCCTTGGTTGCATTCTAGGTGTTACCGAACCAAACCTAATTTTTTTTTTTTATAAATCATAATATTAAACCTAATCTTTATGTTACACTACAACAATGTTAAAACCCTAGTCACTTCTAAATAACATACCACTGTTTTTTCTTCTCTAGCCACCCGTCGCCGCCACACAACCACACTCTCCAACGCCCCACAATGTTACGTGCACAAACTTATGCATGCATTAAGTAATTAATAAAATGCAAATTCCCCCTCCACCATTTTTTGTAAATAAGTGTAGCTCAGTGGGTTCGAACTCAACCACGGGCAAACTAATAAAAGTGTAAAAGGAAGAAACACGCTTTCATTATTAACTGAGGTGAACTAAAAGGAAACGGTGCCGTTTGTGTGACTGGATAGATGACATGGCAAGTTGGAATCTCATTGGTACACTTGGATTACACGTAGCCAGAAAAGTGCAGGACCACCAGGAGATGCTTTATCAGCTGAGAGCACGCATTTGGAGCGGCATCACCCTGAAAATCGTGAGTAACATTTCTCTCTCTCTCTCTGAAACTTGTGCACCTTTTGAAGGTTATTGATCTATCATGTCCATCTTCATTTCAGGTATATGAGGATCTCAGATTGATTGGGCTTCGTTCGATTGGATCATTCAATCCTCCTGCCTTAGTTATTGATTAATTTAGCTGTGGTTGAAGTTTTGTAATTCATTTGAGCTCCATTTTTTTATACATTGAACACTTGAGTGATTTATGAGATTGGGTTGATTATGTGCATTTAATTAAGTTGTTGTGCTTATTGTTGGATGAGAATTTGATTGCTACAGTGGTATTCAGAGCAAGGTTATCCTTGCGCAACACCAAAGGAACTTATGGCAGCTAACACCAGATCGCAGGACATCCAGAAAGAATTGGAACAACTCAGAGCTAATTCTATGGGTTTGGAGCAGAAGGTGGATCAATGCATGGAGGAGATGCGTAGGAGTTTTGCTTAGTTGTTAACTGAAAGGAACAGTGTGAATAGGGGTGATCCAGCTCCATATGAGTCTCCAAGGGTTAACTCCTATCAAACTGGTAATTCCTCTCATAAAATCTCCTCTAGGCAGAACGTGAGATTAGACTTTCCTAAGTTTTTTGGTGACAATCTTAAGGATTGGATTTACAAGAGTGAGCAGTATTTTGATGTTGATGATACCCCTGATTACTCTAAGGTTAAGATAGCTGGTCTTAACATGGAGGGAAGAGCTTTGCATTGGCATCAGTCATTTGTTAAATTGAGAGGAGGAAACATACATTGGGAAGAATATATACATGCATTGCAACATAGATTTGGTGCATTTATGTTTGAGGATCCTATTGGTGAGCTTAAGAAGTTGAAACAAACCTCTTCAATACAATCCTACCTAGACATGTTTGATGAATTGCTACATAAGGTTGACATACCTGAGGACTATGCTATTAGCATGTTTCTCATAGGCTTAAAAGAAGACATTGAGCTGTCACTGAGAATGTTAACTCCTAGGACCCTTCAAAGAGCTTATAGTCTGGCTAGAATGCAAGAACAAACTAATGCTGCTATGCACAAGAGGCCAATGCTTACTAATGGAAACAGAAACCAACCCCTATTACCCAATCCCACTCAGAAAGTACCTCAGAACAATCAATACCAGAATACACCTCAAAACACTTACAAAAACAATCCCAGAGCTTCAAAAGTTATGTCTACTGCAGAGATGGATGGAAAAAAGGGCAAAAGGACTGTGCTTCTGGTGTGATGAGAAGTATGTCTATGGACATCAATGTGGGAAGATGAGACAAGTGTGGTTGATGGATTTGGATGTTCCAGAAGGAGTTTCTGAAGGAGAAGAAGTTCAGGATGACATAGATGAAGAGAATGAGGATGCTCCTATAGTTTCAGTCAATGCTATGACTGGCATAACTAATTTCAACACCATGAGAGTCTCTGGCTCACAAGCAGGTAAAATTATTCATATCCTTATTGATTCAGGGAGTACTCACAATTTCATTGATTTGACTGTGGCTAGGAGACTGGGGTGTAAGCTAGAAAAAATTACTCCTCTTGATGTTGCTGTTGCTGGAGGTGACTACATCTATAGTGAGCACTGTTGTAAGGGGTTCACTTGGACTATGCATGGAACTACTTTTACCACTGATGTAATGGCTTTACCATTGGGAGGATGTGGTCTGGTCTTAGGTGTTCAATGGTTGATTTCATTGGGGACTATAGAGTGGAACTTCAGTGAGTTGTTTATGAACTTCACTGTATATGGTAAGAAGGTATGTTTGAGGGGAATGAAAACTGACATCAAGATAGTAAAAGACAGTAAAATGAAAAAGATATTATCAAAGCCTGCAGAACTCTCTATGATGAGTCTAAGTTGGTTACAGAAGCCAAATTCTTCCCCTACTACAATGAGCTTGACTACTAGAGATGTGAAGGGGGTTCCACATGAGTTATAGGAGCTTTTAAATGAATTCCAAGACTTATTTCTTCCTCCAACTGGATTACCACCTCATAGACTACAAGATCATTCCATCACACTGAAAAAAGGATCCCAACCTGTAAATGTCAGGCCTTACAGATACCCTGCTATCCAGAAGGATGAAATTGAAAAAATGGTGAAGGAAATGCTGGACTCAGGAGTTATAAGACACAACAATAGCCCATATTCATCTCCTATTGTCTTGGTAAAGAAGAAAGATGGTTGTTGGAGGTTGTGTGTTGACTATAGGGAGTTAAACAAAGCTATTGTAAAAGACAAATTTCCCATTCCTGTCATTGATGAGCTGCTTGATGAACTACATGGTGCTAAATTCTTTACTAAGTTGGATTTAAGGTCTGGATACCACCAAATCAGGATGAATGAGTCTGACATTATCAAAACTGCTTTTAGGACACACCATGGTCATTTTGAATTTGTGGTGATGCCCTTTGGATTGACAAATGCTCCTTCCACATTCCAAAGCCTCATGAATCAGGTATTCCAACTTCAACTTAGAAAATTTGTTCTGGTATTATTTGATGATATCCTAGTATACAGTTATGATTGGCAGCAACACTTGAATCATTTGCATGAGGTTTTTGATGTTTTGAGAAGTAACCACTTATTATTAAGGAGAGTAAGTGTAGCTTTGCCAAGGATCAAGTAGAATATCTGGGATATATTATCTCCCATGAAGGAGTTTCTGCTGACAGAAACAAAATACAAGCCATGTTGGACTGGCCAATTCCAAAGAACCTTAAAGCTTTAAGGGGTTTCCTAGGACTTACAGGGTATTACAGGAGATTTGTTAAAGGATATGGTTCCATTGCTAGGCCCTTGATCAATTTATTGGAGAAGGACAAATTTGTGTGGACTGATGAAGCTACTACTGCTTTCAAAGCCCTTCAACAGTGCATGGTTACTACCCCAGTTTTGGCACTACCTGACTTTAACTGTGTTTTTGAGATTGAAACTGATGCTTCTGGAATTGGGATGGGTGCAGTTTTAATGCAGAAACACAAACCTATTGCTTTCTTCATTAAAGCTCTTAGTGCAAAACATTCTGCTCTACCAGTTTAATGGAGACCTTACCTTGTTGGCAGACACTTTCTCATCCATACTGACCATCAAAGTTTGAAGTTCATGCTGGAGCAAAGGATTACTACTCATGCTCAGCAAAGATGGCTGGTTAAACTCCTAGGGTATGATTTTACTATCATCTATAAAAAGGGCGGTGACAATAAAGCAGCTGATGCTCTTAGTAGGCAAGGAGTGGATGTTTCCCTTAGACTTGAGAGTATGATCACAATTACTTTTTCTCTCATTGACAGAGTTAAGGAAAGTTGGAAAAATGATTCTAAGCTTGAAGCTATCATTTCTACCTTAATTCAGAACCCCAACTCAAAACCTCATTACACTTGGGTAAATGATATGTTAAGGAGGAAAGGTAAACTTATGGTTGGTGATGATCCCAACCTACAAACTGACATCATTTCTCTTTATCATAGTAGCACTAAAGGGGGCCATTCTGGTATGGTTAATACACTCATTAGACTCAAGAGGCACTTCTTTTGGAAAGATATGAAATCTTCTGTCTTTACTTTTGTTCAAGAGTGTTTGGTTTGTCAAGCTTGTAAATCAGTGAATTCTCTTCCTGCTGGGTTACTTCAACCTTTACCTATTCCAGATAGAGTTTGGACTGATATTTCAATGGATTTCATTGAAGGACTACCCAAAATTCAAGGGAAGGAAGTTATTTTAGTGGTTATTGACAGGCTCAGCAAATATGCACATTTTATTGCACTCCACCACCCTTACACTGGCATTTCAGTAGCTCAAGCCTTCACTGACTCCATCTTTAAACTACATGGGATGCCTAAGACAGTGGTGAGTGACAGAGATCCTATATTCTTGAGCAACTTTTGGAAAGAATTCTTCAAAATTCAAGGGACTGCCTTGTTGCATTCTACAGCTTACCATCCACAAACAGATGGTCAAACTGAAATTGTGAACAAATGTTTGGAATCCTATCTAAGGTGCATGGTTGGAGATAGGCCCAAGTCTTGGTTAAATTTACTCCCTTTAGCTGAATGGTGGTATAATACCACTTATCATTCTGCCACACATCACTCTCCTTATGAAATTGTCTATGGTCAGCCACCCCCTCCCCATTTACTTTATCAACCATTGGATTCCTCAGTTTATGCAGTTGATAGAAGTTTGAGTACCAGGGAGAGTACTATTAGACTTCTTAAATTTCACCTTAACAATGCTCAGTCTAGGATGAAGGTGCTAGCTGAAAAAAAGAGAAGGGAAGTTGAGTTTCAAGTTGGGGATTGGGTATATGTCAAACTGCAACCCTATAGACAGGTCACAGTGAAGGGTACACCTTATACAAAACTTAGTCCAAAGTACTTTGGACCATTTCAAATTTCTGCCAAGGTTGGATAGGCTGCTTACACTTTACTTCTTCCCAGTTCTGCAAGGATTCATAACACCTTTCATGTTTCTCAACTTAAGAAAAAGTTAGGCTCTACTGTTGTCATTCCAACCTTACCAGAAGCTCAAACTGTACATGGTAACATTCTCCTCGAGCCAGAAAAAATCTTGGATATAAGGATTTACAACAAAAATGGAAAGGCTGCTTCTCAAGTACTTGTTAAATGGTTTAATACTTCTGAGGAGGATGCAACTTGGGAGGACTTATACTCCTTGAAGCAGAAGTTTCCCTCTTTTAATCCTTGAGGTCAAGGATTATTTGGAGGGGAGGGTATTGTTACGTGCACAAACTTATGCATGCATTAAGTAATTAATAAAATGCAAATTCCCCCTCCACCCTTTTTTGTAAATAAGTGTAGCTCAACCACAGTGTCACGAACTTAAACTTCTCGTAAGTTTTCCGTGCGGCACTTAGCCACGTACGCCTCTAGCGATGTTCCGCCCCTCTGTCGAAATTGGCTAAGTCAGCCTCCCTTGTCCCTAAGTAAGGTTGCTAAGGAAGTGTGGGTGGGAAAGTAAGAAAGTAGTGCACTTAGAGAATTGGAATGTTTATTCACTCAAACTTGAAAATTCTTGGATGGTTACAAATGAATCCCTTTCCACCTATTTATACTACTTCCCTACCATATCTAGAAAGTTCCCTACATCTAGAGTATTCTACAAAAGTCCTATTTACAAGTTTCTACATTATTCTAGAACATTCCACAATGTTCTAGTACGTACTACTACCTACTACTAATTTCTAGAACCTTCTACAAGGTTCTACTATCTTCCGCTACCTTCCACAACCTTCTAGAGTCTTCTAGAAGATTCTCCAACCTTCTAGCGTCTTCTACAAGGTTCTCCGTCCTTCTAGAAGGTTCCCCAACCTTCTAGAATCTTCCACATTCTTCTAGAATATTCCGGATCCCTCCGGAACCTTGTAGCACCTTCCGGAACCCTCCGAAACCATGTAGAATATTCCGGATCCTTCCGGAACCTTGTAGAACCTTCCGGAATGTTCCGCCCATGTGTAGAACCCTCCGGACCTATCCGGAACACCGTAGAAGCTTCTGGAGACCTCCCAGAACCTCCATTCCCATTCAAATCCGCCCCAAGGACCAGCCCCATGAGTTGAGCCGTCCTGGCCGCTCGGTTGTCCCGTATCGTGCCCGAAAGGTTGGGCTGCCCACCCGGCTGCCCATGGCGCGCGTCTACCGCGCCTTTCCCATCCTTGCTCCCTCGAGCAGTGTCCCGCATGCGCGAAGCCTCGCCCCCGCTTAGCTCCGTGTTTCCGCAAAGTCCTCGGCATGTCCCGTCCTGAGCTCTTTGAGCCACGCACCCGTCCCCCGGGTCTCTGTGTTGCGCCATTTCATCCCTGCGAAATGCCAGGCCGTGACAACAGGCAAACTAATAAAAGTGTAAAAGGAAGAAACACGCTTTTATTATTAACTGAGGTGAACTAAAATGAAACAGTGTCGTTTGTGTGACTGGATAGATGACAGGGCAAGTTGGAATCTCAGTGGTACACTTGGATTACACGTGGCCAGAAAAGTGCAGGACCACCAGGAGATGCTTTATCAGCTGAGAGCACGCATTTGGAGCGGCATCACCCTGAAAATCGTGAGTAACATTTCTCTCTCTCTCTCTCTGAAACTTGTGCACCTTTTGAAGGTTATTGATCTATCATGTCCATCTTCATTTCAGGTATATGAGGATCTCAGATTGATTGGGCTTCGTTCGATTGGATCATTCAATCCTCCTGCCTTAGTTATTGATTAATTTAGTTGTGGTTGAAGTTTTGTAATTCATTTGAGCTCCATTTTTGTATACATTGAACACTTGAGTGATTTATGAGATTGGGTTGATTATGTGCATTTAATTAAGTTGTTGTGCTTGCTGTTATATTGTTGGATGAGAATTTGATTGCTACACACAACCGCAAAGATTAAACTCGACGCTCCCTAGCCATTTCTTCTTAGCGAAAATCAAACCATTTCTTTTCTTATTCTCTTCTATGATTCTATTACAATACCAAAATATTTTTCTAATATCCTAATTCCTAAATCCAACTACGTTAATCATCACTCTTCACTACTATTCCGAAAAGCCCTCAACCACCACCATCTGCCGCCGCCGAACACCAGATCCGCCCCCACATCCATAGAAGTTTCTTCTTTTGTGATTTATGTCATGAATGTAATGGCAAATTTCAGTAAAGAAAATATTTTGAAAGAAGAATTGGGTAAAGACGAGACTTTTGAAGAAATTGGGTTTGGAAATGGATTTAGGGGTCGAGCTATTGAAGAATTGGAATTGTAAAATGAAATTGAAAGAATTGGATTTGAACATTTACCATTAAATGAAAATAAACCGGAATGACAAATGGGTCTCTGATTTTGGAAATTGAAAGTGGGTAAGCTAGTGGAGAGGCAATTTCAGTTTTTTTAATCCAACCGGATTGTTCGGTTTTTTATCGAAACGATTCGAAATTTTTCGGTTCCGCAAATGATCCGCGATCTGAAAGTTATGGAACTGAAAAAATATCAAAGTTTCGTCCAAGTCGATTTTTACCGAATGCTCAACCTATTGTAGATAATTCATTTTAGGGCATTTCTAATGACTCTTATAGGGAATACCCTCTCCCCCTCCCCTTAATTTTTTAGTTATCTCTAATAACTCATTCTATCAAACTCATTTAATTAAAATTTTATTCTTCTCCACTCTCACTACTTATTATTATTATTACACAAATAATAAAGTTAAAATTAACATTAATTTAAAATCAAAAGTACATTAGGGAACAAAGAGAATAAAAAATTACATCAAATATTAAATTAATCCATATAAGGCAATTCATCATCTTCGTCATATTCATTGCTACCATTGTTGCTGCCATTGATATTGCTACCATCACTGTTTAGATTGGTCGAACCTCCTGACGAATCTCTAAATAAACGAGTCCGACGATATTTTTCGCGAATTTCGTTCCTCACCTCATATCAATATTCTTTTGTATGAGGGGTCATGTATGAGCAATCCATTTTCAATATCTCTTATTCGTCAGTCTTTTTTTAATTAGCCATCATTTCAGCATGTCGTCGATTACGGGCTTCTTCTAAGTTCAACATGTTTTGTGCAGCAAGACGAGAAGACTCAATTTGTAATTTTCATGATTGTATCGTATTATTTTAATTTTTTTAGAAATAATTATTTTTGGGTGATAAATACAACCCCAAAATTATTATAACAAATTAATATTAAAATAATATTATTAATTAAATGAAATGAAAGTTATAATTAAAAATATTTATCTCCAAATAATATACAAATTTTAGGAATTTTTTGTTTTTAAATAAAGCTAAAAGATAGAACCAAATATAACCAGAAAAATAAAAAATAAAGAATGTGAGGGAGAGGGCTTGGACGGGGGAAGCTCCCCCTCCCCCTCCCTCCAGCCCCCCTCTAAGGTTCCTCTAGCATGTTGACCTCTCGCTCCCCTTATTCATTAGAGATGGATTTTTTTCCCTCTTCTCCCCACATACCCTCTAGGGCACCTCTCCCTTAATCATTAGAGACGCCCTTAGGAAACTATAGATATTTCTCCACTAATGTAAAATATTTTAGAGTAGTAATTTCTAGATAAATCCCTAAAAATATCTAACAAAAGTCTACTGAGTATCATTCTTAGCCAATAGAACAAGTTGATTTACAATTCGTTCGAGAATGTGGTTATATAAATTGACAAAATCTCATTTATAAATTATCCAAGTTCAATAAAATATTTTTACAACCTTATTATTTTATTCCAGAATTCACATTCTTAATTATTCAAAAAATAGGTTTATCTTGGTCCTAAGATTTCTTACAACTTCATTAAATATAATTTTTGCAACTTACATCTATAATTTTGTTATATATAATTTATATTCGACAAAATGTATATCATTATTTATATTGAAAAAATAAATATTTACAAATTTACTTAAAAAAATTGAGACCCCTTTCTATGGTTGGGGTCCTTGGGGAGGTCAAAAGTTGCTTAGTCATAAAGTTGACTATGATATGACTCATAATTTTTCTTGTATTGCATAAGAAACGGACAACAGTTTCTAGATTCTATGGTGCTAATTTGCTAATTTCATGGTCAAGTATGATTGCATCAGTTGTTGATTTGAATGTTAGACGTTTTGTACATATTTGACTAAGGTTATATTTGAGGTATTACAATTCAAATCTTGATACGAATATAGTGTTCTAGCCAAAGAAAGATCATCCATATGGCCCGTTGAGATAATGGAATAAAATTTTATTTTTCAAGTATTTTTTTGTTATTAAAATAATAGAAACTTTTACGAAAAAATACGGAATATTTGGGGAAAATTTGTAAAATGTAAATCAAACGTTTTGTCCATATTACGTTCTTAATGACTCAAAATTGGGAAAACTAATTTGCGTGGGTAAAAGTACATGGAAATTTTTACACATGGTTGGCATGAAAGAGACTAGAATTATATGGTGTATTGCAGATGCAATAATTTTTGTAAATTTACATCTCCCTCCCCTTTCTTTTTTTCCATTTAGTTTTAGTGTAATTCGATGTAAAAGTAAACAAGTAAATTTTAGGCATCTTCACATTTATATCTTTAAAGTAAACGTAGAGATAATTATTCGTGTTGATTCATTATTTTGTGAGTATATTTTAGAATAATAATTTCCTTTGAAAAAAGAGTGTTGTTTTGGAACATTTCAATAGAAAATAAGAAGAGAAATAAAAGAATGATAAGAATATCAACAGTTTTTCTTTTATGGATTTAGGATAATTATGGATTTTTGGTATTTTACACCCTGAAAATGTAGGGGTTTGGCACTTGACACTTTGCACTCTAACGTGTATTTAGTGAGAAACTTTGTTGGTAGAAGGGTATATGTTGGGATTCGGTAAGATAAACAGCCCTAGGCACAGCGGAATTTAAAATTTTATAGGACCTCTTACGGAATCTTGCCAGGATACTACCCTAGGTGTATATATATGAATATTAAAACGACAAGAATAATTATATCCAAATTATACCTATCTCCTTGCAAATCCAATTAGCTCAGCAAAGTCGCGTTTTCTCCCTCGGTAGGATCGATCCAAAATCCTGCAGTAGCGCCCCACGTGTTGAGCCTCTATGAGTTGATACACCACAATATCACGAAAATTAATATATCCTAATCGACTAGAACATAGGGTATATTAATATCTAGGATTTAAGAACGACTTTGGAACTAAAATCGGAAACGAAAAATTCTTCCTAGAAGAAAAAGGGTTCGGCCGATTTGGTTGGGAGAGGGAGAGAATTTTTGCTCTTGCTCAATTTTTCTTAGAGTTGTATGTGAAAAATAACTACAAGTTACCTACTTATAGTTATCTCCCTAACCTAGTCCCATTAGGACTAGGACTTTATTCTCCTACATGGGCCATGGCCCTCTTTAATTAGAAGACTAAGTCTTCCAATTAATTCATGGCTCAGTTAATTAATTTGACCAGGCTTTATTTTAATCTCCCAATTAAATAGCCCAATTAATTAACTAGTCTCCCAATTAATTAAATCAGACCTCTAAGTCTATTTAATTAAATCCTTTCTATAATTAATTAAATCCAACTTAATTAATTAATTCACAAATTAAATTCCAATTTAATTTATGATCCTGGTCCAATTCCAATTGGATCCTATTTTTGTTCCAATTGGGTCGACCCAGTCGACCCACCCAATATAATCGACCCAGTCGACTCGGTCGTTCTCATTTATTCACTTTCGCTTCATGTGTATTGTGTATGCCCCCGTAGGTTCACCACATAATTGGTCGTGGGTTATAATTAAATATTATTTAATTATTTGAGTAACATATACTCTAAATCAACTATCCCACTTATGTGTATCGACTATCCCAATCACGCTCGTGGACCCCAGCGTTCTCCAGTTCATCTGAGTATACACAACAGTGAGAGTCTAACCGAATCCAACGATGTCCTATCTCGATTGAATTCTACGACTCTTGAATATGTTCTAGATCACGGCATTGGAGATCAGTCCACGGGTTGTCCCATAGCCCTGTGATCTAAGGACTTCTATCCTTATGCGTAGATAATTATTACATAAGATAAAGATGACCATTTAATTAAGTGCATTTATTAATCGAAATTGAATAGTTCCTCATTTATTACAATAAATGCTAGCCATACAGCTGGCTTGCAGGACACTATTTCTATCAATCTCCCACTTGTCCTAAAGCCAGTCTTTTA
This sequence comes from Penstemon barbatus, assembly GCA_003313485.2. Lineage (NCBI taxonomy): Eukaryota > Viridiplantae > Streptophyta > Magnoliopsida > Lamiales > Plantaginaceae > Penstemon > Penstemon barbatus. The sequence goes on along the minus strand of CM064883.1, from coordinate 19,558,581 downwards.
TGTTCTTGAGTCCCATCTTATGCAGATGTTTCTCAAATGCCTTTTGAGACAGAGGCTTCGTTAGTGGGTCCGCTGTATTATCTTCTGAGTCGACACGTTCCATCTTAATGTCTCCTCTACCAATGATATCTCTTATCACGTGGTATCGTCTTTGTACGTGCTTGGATTTCTGATGAGATCTCGGCTCCTTTGCTTGCGCTATTGCCCCATTATTATCACAGAAGATAGTAATGGGCTCAGCGATGCTAGGTGTCACATCCAATTCCTGGATGAAGTTCCTCATTCAAACACCTTCCTTTGCTGCATCACACGCGGCAATGTATTCTGCTTCGGTGGTTGAATCTGCGGTAGTGTCTTGTTTGGAGCTCTTCGAGCTAACCGCACCACCATTGAGGCAGAACACGTATCCTGATGTCGACTTGAAGTCGTCTACATCACATTGGAAGCTCGAGTCTGTATAGCCTTCCAATTTCAATTCTCCACCACCGTATACCAAGAACAATTTCTTAGTCCTTCTCAGGTACTTCATAATTGCCTTTACGGCTATCCAGTGTTGCTCACCTGGATTAGACTGGTAGCGACTTGTAACGCTTAAAGCGTACGCTCCGTCTGGTCTAGTACATAACATACCATACATTATGATTCCTATTGCGGATGCATATGGTACTCGAGACATATTGCTTCTCTCTTCAGGCGTCTTTGATAGAATAGTGTCCTGCAAGCCAACTGTTTTGGCTGCATTTAATTGAAAGGACCATTCGATTGGATTAATAAATGCATTTATATATATGGTCAACTTTATCTTATGTAATTATCTACGCATAAGGATAGAAGTCCTTAGATCACAGGGCTATGGGACAACCCGTGGACTGATCTCCAAGGCCGTGATCTAGAATATATTCAAGAGTCGTAGAATCCAATAGAGATAGGACATCATTGGATTCGGTTAGACTCTCACTATTGTGTATACTCCGATGAACTGGAGAACGCTGGGGTCCACGAGCGTGACTGGGATAGTCGATACACATAAGTGGGTGGCTTGCTGGGATGGCAAGCGCACTGAATACCCCAATTAGGAAATAACTCACCATGGAAGCGGTAGTCGCATATCGGGGTTGAAGTTATTCTAATTTACAATAGTATACGAGGAACGATCCCTAACTACTTGAGATGATAGGGTTTATCTGGTGCGAGAACGTCTATACTTTGATGTGAGTTTTCGACTGACTGGAGATTACCAGAAGGTCTCTGTGGACTCATGTTGGGTATAGAGGAACTCATATGCAGGTTCATATCATCAACAAAGGATCCATTGACCCGACTTGATAGGTTGGGAAATTCTCCTATGGATTTCTGTGAGAAATTAATTCTGGTAAAATCCTCGGCCGAGGTATCTGACGTCTTTATGTAAGTAGCTCATAAAGATTAAGTCAAAGAGAATTATTTCGAGACCAGAATGCATAAGGTCAAGACAAAAGAAAAAGGGAAACCGATGAAAGACCATACCCTTAAGTCTCGACTGGGAGATTGATCGATGGAGAGATTATGTCGTATATGGAAATTGTAAATGAGTTAAAAGGTTCACTGAATTAATTCACCAGTGATTGGGCTCCATGGGCTTGTGGCTGGACATCGACCGTGGAGTGTGGGAGAATTCCCAAATTGGCAGGGGTGCTAATTTTGGAATGATCAATCGACAGAGTGTTCGATTGATTTAGAGTAAATCTTACTCGAATAATTAAATAATATTTAATTATAACCCACGGCCAATTATGTGGTGAACCTACGGGGGCATACACAATACACATGAAGCGAAAGCGAGGAAATAAGAACGACCGAGTCGACTGGGTGAATAATCGACAGGGTCGATTATTATGGGTGGGTCGACTGGGTCGACCCAATTGGAACAAATTGAGATCCAATTGGAATTGGATCAGAATCATAAATTAAATTGGAATTTAATTTGTGGATTAATTAATTAAGTTGGATTTAATTAATTAGAAAGAATTTTAATTAAATAGACTTAGAGTCTGATTTAATTAAACGGGAGATTAAGTTAATTAATTGGGCTATTTAATTGGGAGATTAAATAAAGTCTGGTCAAATTAATTAACTGGGCCATGAATTAATTAGAAGACTTGGTCTTCTAATTAAAGAGGGCCATGGCCCATGTAGGAGAGAAAAGTCCTAGTCCTAATAGGACTAGGTTAGGGAGATAACTATAAGTAGCTTACTTGTAGTTATTTTTCACACAACTCAATAAGCAAAAATTGAGCAAGAGCAAAAATTCTCTCTCCCCTCTCCCTGTGTAGTCGACCGAACCCTGTTCTTTCTTTGGAAGAATTTTTCGTTTTCGACTTTGTTCCTAAATCGTTCCTAAATCCTAGATCATAATATATCTTGTGTTCTAGCTGATCAAGATTTATTATTTTCGTGTAATTGTGGTGTATCAACCCGTAGAGGCGCAACACGTGGGGCGCTACTGCAGAGCTTGGGTCGATTTTGCTGAGGAGAATTTCAGAGTCTTTTTGCTGACTGCCAACTTGGATTTGCAAGGAGATAGGTATAACGTGCAAACTTATATTATCGTTTTATTTATTCATATATATACAACTAGAGAGTATCCTGACAAGATTCCGTAAGAGGTCCTAAAATTTTTATATTCCGCTGTGCCTAGGGCTGTTTATCTTACCGAATCCCAACAGTGGTATCAGAGCCAACTCTAGGCTTTGTATATATATGAATTTGCAAATTCTGTGTTTTTATAAATCATATGTTTGATTTATGTGTGGCTAGTTCTTTAACTGTATATGTTTTAGAACGTAGATCTGTTAACTTAGAGTTAATGTAAAATTTTGATTCGAAAATTTTATCCTGTTAATTTTTATTTTGGATTGAATTAATTAAAACTGTTGATTTTAATTAATGAAGTAATCAAACACAAATTAAAATAAAACAAAAAGAAAACAAAGTAATTAGATCGAAATTTATTCTCTTGGTGAGAATTAAACTCGACCTTAGTGCTCGGCACAATTCTTTGATTTCTTTTGTAGTCACAATTAACGTGACCATGATGTTTTAATTTGGCAAATGTTACATAAGGTTTTAAGCAACACCATGTATTGCAATTTGGTTTAGTAAATTGCAAATTGTTGGATTCTTGTAAATTTGAAGCCAACGAGTTACGGCCATGACATGGTGGATCAAAATTTTTGTGGCAGAATTTTGGATAATCTTGAACAAAATCTTGGAGATATGGTTGTTATGAAATCTTGGATTGATCTTAGAGGTCTAATTAAACAAGGAAACTTAGAGTTTCATTTAATATAAGACATTTAATTAAAATTAATGTCTTGTAGTTAATTGCCAAGATTAAAGATCTTAGAGATCTTATTAAACAAGGAAACTTAGAGTTTCAATTGTAAGAAGAGATTTAATTAAAATTAATCTCTTCTAGTAAGTTACCAAGATTAAAGATCTTAGAGATCTTATTAAATTAGGAAACTTGGAGTTTTGGATAAGGTAGAAATCTTGATGGATTAGGACACTACCTTAGTTAACTAATCTATTCAAAATAGTATTATCTTGAGAATCTTGGAGATTTGGGAATATTTGGGAAACTTAGAGTTTTGGATAAGGTAAGAATCTTAGAGATTTAGATTACCTTAATTAACCAATTTAATCAAGATAAGTTTGTAGATTACTTAGAGCTCAAGTAAGAGCTAATTAATCTTAGAGGTTAATTGTTAATTCAAAATTAATTAACTTGGATAATTTTTGTGAATTAAAATTAAAGGAGCCGGTAAATTTACATTTATGCCCTTATGTGAATTTATGCATGTTCTTGAGTGAATATGTGGATTTGTCGATTTTGCCCTTAAGCCCTGTGTAGTTTTGGTTTATTTATTTTATGGGTTGTAATTAAATGGGCCTGATTGGTGCCCTTGCTTGCGCAAACGAATGTAATAGAATAGGGCCTTTATTTTATAAGCTAGGCTTAGATTAGGCTTGGAGCCAAGAAGACCTCATGAAGACTTGAAGATCTACATGGAGGCCCAATTCATTACATGGAGGCCCAATCAAGGTGGATATTACATGAAGGCCCATGATGTATGGGTTTGAAAATTGTAATAGTTAGGACATTTAATTTCCACCCTAGACTGACCAATAGGTCCATCATGTGGCTCGTGATGGATCGCATAGGATGGGCAATCGACCAATCATATGTGCAATGCTAGGTGATATATGTTTACTATTATTCTTTGATGTATGTCTTGCATGCTTAGAATAGATCACGTAAACAAGATAAAACATAATCTGATGAGACCTCGCACGAAGAAAACTTAAAACCTCCAATTGAACTTAAAAACTCAATTAGAATATTAAATCGATTAACGGGCGCATATGAATGGTGTCTATGGTCCGAGCCTATCCAATTACTAGGTCTTAGGCATATTGTACAAATATATCTCGATGTCTCACGAGTCGTGGGTCGAGCTATAGGAAGATGATATGTCTATTGCCTCGATGCACAGTTTAGTGCCAAGGGAGGGGATAGCAAGGTTCTAGGCGCTGTCTCACGAGTCGTGGGGCGTCTAGGATTGAACTATTTCTCTTCACGAGTATTGGACATGATTTAACGCGAGTAAGTATGGATGTCTCACGAGTCGTGGGTCCATAACGAAAACCGAGGCTAAATGAACTCAAGGGTTAGCTGGGATGGTTAACCGGCGACGTGATCGCCCACCAAGTGGATCAATTGGTATGGCCAACGAGTCGTGGGTACTGAGCGATTGCATTTGGGCCTTGAGCCCATTAGGAAATTTTTTATTTCCCGAACCTTATGTGGGGGCATAAGTATTCGACAAAAATAGTGGGAGTAATTTACAAATGAAAACCATGTTTGTAAATTATGCATTGATATTAATCTGCCGCGTATTTATCGTCATGTTTATGATAGTTTATCATAAGTTATGTATCCATGAATATTTACCATCATACTTGAATCAAATAAATTGACTGAACCCAAATGAATTTTGAATGACTTCGAAACTTGAGAAATTATTCTCGAGTCCAATCAAGGACTAATCTCCTTACAAAGATTTCATTGTTTTTCCTTTTGAAGTTACACTTCGACTGGAATGGTGATAGGTTTCACCAAGCTGCCTTTTTCGAAGTTACTCTTCAAATAAGAAAGGTGATAAGTTTCACCAGAGGGTTGAGGATGGTTCTCAAGCCCAAATTTTCTTGAAGGCAAACATGAAGTCTCCCATGAATGGGAAGTAACATCTTGTGAAAAGGCCTCAAAAGGCTCGAGAGATGGAAGAAGAGGAATGTATCCTCTCTAAAGGGAAATAACCTTGGAGGTTTTTCTGTAAGGATGATAAGTTGAAAAGTCAATCAAAATGATTCTTCCATGGATTAAGATCAAGGGAAGAGGGAATTGAACCTATTCATCCCATAAGGGATGATTAAATTTTATTGAACTTAACCTTATGGTTAAAGTAATGCATAAGGGTGTTGGATGCCCGATGAAGCACTCATTGATGCATTCAATGCATCTAAAGCCATGAATTATTTAGATCATTGGAATTTGCTTATACCATCCCTTGTCTTAAGAGATGTGATAGTTCCATAATGGTTGGAACTGATTGCGCTATAAGATTTATACGCAAAAGGTGTACATAAGCAAATGAGTATGGATACTCATATATCGACTAAATAAAATATGCATAGTCAATAAAATATAAATAATCAAGATTTCACACACTTGAGTCGTTGTAAAAACCGAAAGGCGATACACGAATACTAAAACATATTTCCGAATTAAAAGATTCAAAGACTGAGCTCGACTGGGTCGAGCTTGACTGGGATGCTATACATAGTAACCGATTTTCGAATCTTGCTTAATGGAAATTAGATTTAGTAGTTGGTTGCTAGGCAACCAAGAGGCATAAACAATTGCAATGGATTTAATCCATTTATAAGTGTGTAGAAACACTAAAGCATTAGTGGGAGATAAGGCGTCTCTAGTGCCTTCATGGGTAAAAGTACGTTGTGATGTACAATTCCAAATTACTTTTGGAATAAAAGAAGAGAGCCTAATCAATGAAAGCATGTAAGAGATTTGGATCAATTCAAAATTAAACATGCACGCAATTGATTATTTAATAGAGAATTAGAATCTCGAAATGTAAGACTCGCTCAAAACATTGTCAGTTGTTGAGCATTTTGGACATGTAAATGTCCATTAAGAAATCTTACATGAAATTCCTTATTCAAACAAATGAAACTTGATCGAGAAAATCGAAGATACTGAGCTAAGTATCTCTGAAGCCAGATCCAAAACATATCACGTGATATGAGTTTTGGTATTGTACCTTCATATGCATTCATGCGCATATGGGGTCTCCCGCTTATGTGAATAAGCTGGTGGGAGATAAGTTGGACGTAAAGTCCATCTTATGCAATTCGTGGGGTATCCAGAAAACTCTATAGGATACAAGTTCTACGATCCTACAAGATAAACTACGTTTGTCTCAAGGAACGCACACTTCTTGGAGAAGGATTTCTTGCTAGGCAAGAAGGAACACAACGTAGAACTAGATGAGGTCACTGAAGCTGAAAGGACCAACGAGGTCGATCAAGCTGACCCATCACCACAGGCAGTGGGAGAACATGAGCATGAAAGTGCACCAGAAAGTACACCGGTACTTCGTAAGTCAGAAAGACAACGTAGAGAACCCGAGAGGTACTACGGTCTGCTGCGTGAGACTAGACAGTCTCTAACCGACCCAAGGACTTACGAAGAGACTATGCTAGGCATAGACTCGGGAAAGTGGCGTGAAGCCATGGAATTCGAATTGGACTCCATGCACTCGAACAAGGTCTGGGCCTTGGTAGATCCACCAGTGGGAGTAGCTCCCGTGGGTTGCAAGTGGATCTATAAGCGAAAGCTTGGAGTGAACGGAGAGGTAATAACCTACAAGGCGCGACTAGTGGCAAAAGGATACACTCAAAGGCCAAGCATCGACTTTGAGGAGACCTTTTTCACCTATCGCAATGCCTAAATCCATTCGAATCTTGCTGGCCATAGCTGCGTGGTATAACTACGAGATATGGCAGATGGATGTAAAGACTGCCTTTCTCAATGGGGACATTGACAAGGAGATCTACATGGAGCAACCAAAAGGATATACATCCAAAGGAGATGAACACAAGGTGTGCAAACTCCAGAGGTCCATTTATGGATTGAAGCAAGCTTCCCGAAGTTGGAACATTCGTTTCGATGAGACAATCCAAACTTTTGGATTCATCAAAAACATGTTTGAACCTTGCGTGTACAAGAAGGTCAGTGGGAGTACAGTTGAATTTTTGGTGCTTTACGTTGATGACATTCTTCTCATTGGAAATAATGTGAAAGTGTTGTCCGAAACTAAAGCATGATTATCTACACAATTCTCAATGAAGGATTTTGGAGAAGCATCCTTTGTACTGGGTATAAGGATCTACCGATATAGATCAAAAGGACTGCTGGGCCTCTCCCAATCGCAGTACATAGATAAAATCTTGAAGAGATTTGATATGGAAGAATCCAAGAGAGGATTGCTTCCAATGAGACATGGAATTGCACTCTCTAAGTCTATGGCCCCAAAGACGCCTGAAGAGAGAAGCATTGTGTCTCGAGTACCATATGCATCCGCAATAGGAAGCATAATGTATGGTATGTTATGTACGAGACCAGACGTAGCATACGCTTTAAGCATTACAAGTCGCTACCAGTCTGATCCAGGTGAGCAGCACTGGATAGCCGTAAAGACAATTCTGAAGTACCTGAGAAGGACTGAGGAATTGTTCTTGGTATACGGTGGAAGAGAATTGAAATTGGAAGGCTATACTGATTCTAGCTTCCAATGTAATGTAGACGACTTCAAGTCGACATCTGGATACGTGTTCTGCCTCAATAGTGGTGCGGTAAGCTGGAAGAGCTCCAAGAAAAACACTACCGCAGATTCAACCACCGAGGCAGAATACATTGCTGCGAGTGATGCAGCAAAGGAAAGTGTTTGGATGAAAAACTTCATCCAGGAATTGGATGTGACACCTAGCATCGTCGAGCCATTACTATCTTCCGTGATAATAATGGAGCTATCTCGCAAGCGAAGGAGTCGAGATCTCATCAGAATCCAAGCACGTACTAAGACGATACCATTTGATATGTTATATCATTGGTAGAGGAGACATAAAGATGGAACGTGTCACCTCAAGGGATAATACGACGGACCCGCTATCTAAGCCATTGCCTCAAAGGCATCCGAAAACATCTGTCTAAGATGGGAATCAGAGGTGTGAAAAGTTGGGTTTAGTACAAGTGGGAGATTGATAGAATAGTGTCCTGCAAGCCAACTGTTTTGGCTGCATTTAATTGAAAGGACCATTCGATTGGATTAATAAATGCATTTATATATATGGTCAACTTTATCTTATGTAATTATCTACGCATAAGGATAGAAGTCCTTAGATCACAGGGCTATGGGACAACCCGTGGACTGATCTCCAAGGCCGTGATCTAGAATATATTCAAGAGTCGTAGAATCCAATAGAGATAGGACATCATTGGATTCGGTTAGACTCTCACTATTGTGTATACTCCGATGAACTGGAGAACGCTGGGGTCCACGAGCGTGACTGGGATAGTCGATACACATAAGTGGGTGGCTTGCTGGGATGGCAAGCGCACTGAATACCCCAATTAGGAAATAACTCACCATGGAAGCGGTAGTCGCATATCGGGGTTGAAGTTATTCTAATTTACAATAGTATACGAGGAACGATCCCTAACTACTTGAGATGATAGGATTTATCTGGTGCGAGAACGTCTATACTTTGATGTGAGTTTTCGACTGACTGGAGATTACCAGAAGGTCTCTGTGGACTCATGTTGGGTATAGAGGAACTCATATGCAGGTTCATATCATCAACAAAGGATCCATTGACCCGACTTGATAGGTTGGGAAATTCTCCTATGGATTTCTGTGAGAAATTAATTCTGGTAAAATCCTCGGCCGAGGTATCTGACGTCTTTATGTAAGTAGCTCATAAAGATTAAGTCAAAGAGAATTATTTCGAGACCAGAATGCATAAGGTCAAGACAAAAGAAAAAGGGAAACCGATGAAAGACCATACCCTTAAGTCTCGACTGGGAGATTGATCGATGGAGAGATTATGTCGTATATGGAAATTGTAAATGAGTTAAAAGGTTCACTGAATTAATTCACCAGTGATTGGGCTCCATGGGCTTGTGGCTGGACATCGACCGTGGAGTGTGGGAGAATTCCCAAATTGGCAGGGGTGCTAATTTTGGAATGATCAATCGACAGAGTGTTCGATTGATTTAGAGTAAATCTTACTCGAATAATTAAATAATATTTAATTATAACCCACGGCCAATTATGTGGTGAACCTACGGGGGCATACACAATACACATGAAGCGAAAGCGAGGAAATAAGAACGACCGAGTCGACTGGGTGAATAATCGACAGGGTCGATTATTATGGGTGGGTCGACTGGGTCGACCCAATTGGAACAAATTGAGATCCAATTGGAATTGGATCAGAATCATAAATTAAATTGGAATTTAATTTGTGGATTAATTAATTAAGTTGGATTTAATTAATTAGAAAGAATTTTAATTAAATAGACTTAGAGTCTGATTTAATTAAACGGGAGATTAAGTTAATTAATTGGGCTATTTAATTGGGAGATTAAATAAAGTCTGGTCAAATTAATTAACTGGGCCATGAATTAATTAGAAGACTTGGTCTTCTAATTAAAGAGGGCCATGGCCCATGTAGGAGAGAAAAGTCCTAGTCCTAATAGGACTAGGTTAGGGAGATAACTATAAGTAGCTTACTTGTAGTTATTTTTCACACAACTCAATAAGCAAAAATTGAGCAAGAGCAAAAATTCTCTCTCCCCTCTCCCTGTGTAGTCGACCGAACCCTGTTCTTTCTTTGGAAGAATTTTTCGTTTTCGACTTTGTTCCTAAATCGTTCCTAAATCCTAGATCATAATATATCTTGTGTTCTAGCTGATCAAGATTTATTATTTTCGTGTAATTGTGGTGTATCAACCCGTAGAGGCGCAACACGTGGGGCGCTACTGCAGAGCTTGGGTCGATTTTGCTGAGGAGAATTTCAGAGTCTTTTTGCTGACTGCCAACTTGGATTTGCAAGGAGATAGGTATAACGTGCAAACTTATATTATCGTTTTATTTATTCATATATATACAACTAGAGAGTATCCTGACAAGATTCCGTAAGAGGTCCTAAAATTTTTATATTCCGCTGTGCCTAGGGCTGTTTATCTTACCGAATCCCAACAGTCTTCGGGGCCATAGACTTAGAGAGTGCGATTCCATGTCTCATAGGAAGCAATCCTCTCTTGGATTCTTCCATGCTAAATCTTTTCAAGATTTTATCTATGTACTGGGATTGGGAGAGGCCCAACATCCTTTTGATCTATCTCGGTAGATCCTTATACCTAGTACAAAGGATGTTTCTCCCAAATCCTTCATTGAGAATTGTGTAGATAACCATGCTTTAGTTTCGCACAACACCTTTACATTGTTTCCAATGAGAATAATGTCGTCAACGTAAAGCACCAAAAATTCAACTGTACTCCCACTGATCTTCTTGTACACGCAAGGTTCGAACACGTTTTTGATGAATCCAAAAGTTTGGATTGTTTCATTGAAACGAATGTTCCAACTTCGGGAAGCTTGCTTCAGTCCATAAATGGACCTCTGGAGTTTGCACACCTTGTGTTCATCTCCTTTGGATGCATATCCTTTTGGTTGCTCCATGTAGATCTCCTTGTCAATGTCCCCATTAAGAAAGACAATATTTACATCCATCTGCCATATCTCGTAGTTATACCACGCAGCTATGGCCAGCAAGATTCGAATGGATTTAGGCATTGCGACGGGCGAGAAGGTCTCCTCAAAGTCGATACCTGGCCTTTGAGTGTATCCTTTTGCAACTAGTCGCACCTTATAGGTTATTACCTCTCCGTTCACTCCAAGCTTTCGCTTATAGATCCACTTGCAACCCACGGGAGTCACTCCCACTGGTGGATCTACTAAGGCCCAAGCCTTGTTTGAGTGCATGGAGTCCAATTCAGATTCCATAGCTTCGCGCCACTTTCCCGAGTCTATGTCTAACATAGCCTCTTTGTAAGTTATTGGGTCGGTTAGAGACTGTCCAGTCTCATGCAGCACACCGTAGTACCTCTCGGGTTCTCTACGTTGTCTTTCTGACCTACGAAGTATCGGTGTACTTTATGGTGCACTTTCATGCTCATGTTCTCCCACTGCCTGTGGCGACGGGTCAGCTTGATCGACATCTTCGGCCTTTTCAGCTTCAGTGACCTCATCCAGTTCTACGTTATTTTCCTTCTTGTCCACCAAGAAATCCTTCTCTAAGAAGTGTGCGTTCCTTGAGACAAACGTAGTTTGTCTTGTAGGATCGTAGAACTCGTATCCTATTGGTTTTTCGGATACCCCACGAATTTGCACAAAGTGGATTTCGTTTCCAATTTATCTCCCACTAGTTTTTTAACGTAAGCGGGAGATCCCCATATGCGCATGAATGCGTATGAGGGTGCCTTGCCAAACCATAATTCGTATGGTGTCTTTTCTAAGGACTTAGAAGGTACTATGTTCAGTATTTTCGTTGCTGTGAGAAAGGCATGTCCCCAAAATGAAAGAGGAAGGTCAGTGGCACTCATCATGGATCGAACCATGTCCATCAAGGTTCGATTCCTTCTCTCTGCTACTCCATTTAGTTGGGGTGTTGCAGGAGGAGTCCACTGCGATAGTATTCCATGCTCTACAAGATAATTTAGAAATTCGTTACTAAGAAATTCTCCACTTCGATCAGAACGAAGAGCCTTTATCGTATGACCAAGTTGATTCTCTACTTCCATCTTGAATTCTTTGAATCGCTCAAAGGCTTCAGACTTGTGTTTCAACAAAAACACATATCCATAACGACTATAGTCGTCAGTGAAAGTGATGAAGTAGTCATAGCCACCTCGGGCGCTTTTTCTTAGTGGTCCACATACGTCAGTATGTATTAAGTCCAATGTTTGCTTGGCTCGCTCAGGGTTTCCCTTAAATGGCAACTTAGCCATTTTACCCTTTAGACATGGTTCACATGTTGGTATTTCATCAATGCGATTGATTTCAATCGCGCCAGAAGATGCTAGCTTTTGAATCCTTGACTTAGATATATGTCCAAGTCGAGCATGCCATAATTGGGCAGATACTTCATTATCTTGTTTCCTTTTATTTTGTTGTACGTGCATAACTAACTTAGGTGGTTCAACGGTATATAGTCCATCTTTCAATGTACCAGTGAAAAACAAATTATCATTCATGAATAACGAAAAGGAACCTTTATTAATAGTAAAATTAAAACCTTCATTATCCAAAACAGGAATAGAAATAATGTTTTTCACCAAACCAGGTACATAAAGAACGTTCCTAAGGACTAATTTATTACCACCTAAATCTAATTTCACTTCGCCAATGGCCTCGGCAGCAGCTCTAGCTCCATTGCCAAATCTCAGGATCCAATCCCCTGGCCTAAGTGGCCTTGTTGCTCCCATCACCTGTAAATCATTACAAAGATGAGAACCACAAGCAGTGTCTAGCACCCATGATGCACAGTTAATTGATAAATTAACTTCAACAAGGAATATACCTTTCGAGCTCTCCAAGAACTCTTTGCAGTTCCTCTTCCAGTGTCCAGGTTTCTTGCAGTAGAAACATTTTTGTTCACCAGAAGAAGCTTTACGCTTCTTACCCTTCCCTATGGGCCCAGATGGTCCTTTGCCTTTGCTTGTAGAAGCATTTCCTTTCCCCTTCCCTTTCTTCGTCCTTTTGGACTTGGATTGGGTCGAGGTGGCAACCATCACCAGCTTCTCTCTTTTCATGGAAGCCTCGGCAGTGGCGAGCATATTAGCCAACTCGTGAAGTTCAACATCCATCTTGTGCATGTTGTAGTTCACTACGAATTGCTCGAATGATCTTGGCAACGATTGGAGGATTATATCCTGTCAGTAGGTTTTGTCCATCTTTACGTCAAGATGACCAAGCTTTTCAATAAGCCCAATCATCTTGATGCAGTGAGATCGAACATCAGCACCTTCAGCCATCCTCGTTTGTTGCAAAGTCTTGGCAGTTTCATACCGCTCATATCTACTTTGCACCCCAAATAGACCATTCAGGTGCGTGTAGATTTCAAAAGAAGACTTGATATGCTCGTGCTGCTTTTGAAGCTCATTCGACATGGATGCCAACGTGACTATAAGTCATCGTCAAGCCACATATCCACGGCTTCTTTCTCAGTATCATCGGCATCCTTAGCAAGTTCGGGAGGGGGCCCATCAAGGACAAAACCTCGCTTTTCAGAAGCGAGAATGATCTTAAGGTTCCTGACCCAGTCATGGAAGTTGGGTCCAGTTAATTTGTTTTGTTCAAGTATGATGGAAATCGTATTCTTAGACATTATATCTACAAAATGACGAGAGAAGAAATAAATACGCGAAAGATTAATTCAAAATGCACAATTTACAAACATGGTTTTCATTTGTAAATTACTCCCACTATTTTAATCAAAATCTTATGCCCCCACATAAGTTTCGGGAATTTAAATATCCTAGTGGGCTTAAGGCCCAAATGCAATCTCCTAGTACCCACGACTCGTTGGCCATACTAATTGATTCACTTGGTGGTCGACTACGTCGTCGGTTAACCATCGCAGCTAACCTTTAAGTTCATTTAGCCTCATTTTTTGATATGGACCCACGACTCGTGAGACATCCATACTTACTAGCGTTAAATCATGTCCAAAACTCGTGGAGAGAAATAGTTCAATCCTAGACGCCCCACGACTCGTGATCAGACAGCGCCTAAAACCTTGGTATCCCCTCCCTTGGCACTAACTCGTGCATCGAGGCAATAGACATATCATCTTCCTATAGCTCGATCCACGACTAGTGAGACATCGAGATATATTTGTATAATATGCCTAAGACCTAGTAATTGGATAGGCTCGGACCATAGAGACTATTCATATGCGCCCGTTATACGATTTAATATTCTCATTGAATTTTAAGTTCAATTGGAGGTTTTAAGTTTTCTTGTGCGAGGCCTCATCAGATTATGCTTTATCTTGTTTACGTGATCTATTCTAAGCATGCAAGACATACATCAAAGAATATAAGTAAACACACATCACCTAGCAGGATATGATTGATCGATTGTCCATCCTATGCAATTCATCATGAGCCATGTGATGAATCAATTGGTCAGTCTAGGGTGGAAATTAAATGTCCTAACTATTACAATTTTCAAACCCATACATCATGGGCCTTCTTGTAATATCCAGCTTGATTGGGCCTCCATGTAATGAATTGGGCCTCCATGTCCTCCAAGGTTATGGGCCTCCATGCGGATCTCCAAGTCTTCATGAGGTCTTCGCGGCTCCAAGCCTAATCTAAGCCTAGCTTACAAATTTAAATGGTCCTATTCTATTACATTTGTTTGCGCAAGCAAGGGCACCAATCAGGCCCATTTAATTACAACCTATAAAATAAATAAACCAAAAATAACACAGGGCTTATGGGCAAAATCGACCAATCCACATATTCACTCAAGAACATGCATAAATTCACATAAGGGCATAAATGTAAATTTACCGGCTCCTTTAATTTTAATTCTCAAAAATTATCTAAGTTAATTAATTTTTTAATTAACAATTAACCTCTAAGATTAATTAACTCTTACTTGAGTTCTAAGTAATCTATAAAACTTATCTTGATCAAAATTGGTTAATTAAGGTAGACTAAATCTCTAAGATTCCTACCTTATCCAAACCTCTAAGTTTCCCAAATATTCTCAAATCTCCAAGATTCTCAAGATAAACTTATTTTGACTAGATTAGTTAATTAAGGTAGTGTTCAACTCCAACAAGATAACTACCTTATCCAAAAACTCTAAGTTCCCTAATCTCCCAAAATTCCTAATTTTCAGAATTTTTCAAAATAGGCAGAATTAGAGTCCAACAAAAAATCAATCAGTCGAGGCCAATCATGAACTGCCATGTGGACAGCCCATGCGCGGCCACGAAGTCCGCGCGTGTGCTTCCTGCAGCAGCCGCCGCTGCGCGGGGCTGCGTGCGGCAGCAGGCAGCCACGCACAGCAGCACACGGACAGCAGCCCGTGGCTGCTGCCGCGCGCCGCGTGTGCGGCCAGCGTGCTGCTCGCACGCTGCCGTAGGCAGTAGCTTGCGGTGGCCGCCCAGCCACCGCGGGTTGGGTCTAAAAAATATTTTTTTTTATTTCGATTACTTATGATTTAATTAAATTCAGATTCAATTAAATCCCAATCCAAAAATAAAATTTAACACAATAAAATTTTCGAATCTAAAATTATCCATTAACTCCAAGTTAAACTAAACAGTCCTAAAACATACAAAGTTAAAGAACTAGCCACACATAAATCAAACATATGATTTATAATACAGAATTTGCAAATTCATATATATACAAAGCCTAGAGTTGGCTCTGATACCACTGTTGGGATTCAGTAAGATAAACAGCCCTAGGCACGGCGGAATTTAAAATTTTATAGGACCTCTTACGCAATCTTGCCAAGATACTACCCTAGGTGTATATATATGAATATTAAAATGACAAGAATAATTAGATCCAAATTATACCTGTCTTCTTGCAAATTCAATTAGCTCAGCAAAGTCGCGTTTTCTCCCTCGGTAGGATCGATCCAAAGTCCTGCAGTAGCGCCCCACGTGTTGCGCCTCTACGAGTTGATACATCACAATATCACGAAAATTAATATATCCTAATCGACTAGAACATAGGGTATATTAATATCTAGGATTTAAGAACGACTTTGGAACTAAAATCGGAAACGAAAAATTCTTCCTAGAAGAAAAAGGGTTCGGCCGATTTGGTTGGGAGAGGGAGAGAATTTTTGCTCTTGCTCAATTTTTCTTAGAGTTGTATGTGAAAAATAACTACAAGTTACCTACTTATAGTTATCTCCCTAACCTAGTCTCATTAGGACTAGGACTTTATTCTCCTACATGGGCCATGACCCTCTTTAATTAGAAGACTAAGTCTTCCAATTAATTCATGGCTCAGTTAATTAATTTGACCAGGCTTTATTTTAATCTCCCAATTAAATAGCACAATTAATTAACTAGTCTCCCAATTAATTAATTCAGACTCTAAGTCTATTTAATTAAATCCTTTCTATAATTAATTAAATCCAACTTAATTAATTAATTCACAAATTAAATTCCAATTTAATTTATGATCCTGATCCAATTCCAATTGGATCCTATTTTTGTTCCAATTGGGTCGACCCACCCATTATAATCGACCTAGTCGACCCAGGCGACTCGGTCGTTCTCATTTCCTCGCTTTCGCTTCATGTGTATTGTGTATGCCCCCGTAGGTTCACCACATAATTGGCCGTGGGTTATAATTAAATATTATTTAATTATTCGAGTAACATATACTCTAAATCAACCGAACACTCTGTCGATTGATCATTCCAAAATTAGCACCCCTGCCAATTTAGGAATTTTCCCACACTCCACGGTCGATGTCCAGCCACAAGCCCATGGAGCCCAATCACTGGTGAATTAATTCAGTGAACCTTTTAACTCATTTACAATTTCCATATACGACATAATCTCTCCATCGATCAATCTCCCAGTCGAGACTTAAGGATATGGTATTTCATCGGTTTCCCTTGTATTTTGTCTTGACCTTATGTATTCTGGTCTCGAAATAAATTCTCTTTGACTTAATCTTTATGAGCTACTTACATAAAGTGTCAGATACCTTGGCCAAGGATTTTATCAGAATTAATTTCTCACAGAAATCCATAGGAGAATTTCCCAACCTATCAAGTCGGGTCAATGGATCATTTGTTGATGATATGAATCTGCATACGAGTTCCTCCATACCCAACATGAGTTCACAGAGACCTTCTGGTGATCTCCAGTCAGTCGGAACTCATATCAAAGCATGAACGTTCTCGCACCAGATAAACCCTATCACCTCAAGTGTTAGGGATCGTTCCTCGTATACTATTGCAAATTGGAATAACTTCAACCCCGATATGCGACTATCGCTCCCATGGTGAGTTATTTCCTAATTGGGGTATTCAGTGCGCTTGCCATCCCGGCAAGCCACCCACTTATGTGTATCAACTATCCCAGTCACGCTCGTGGACCCCAGCGTTCTCCAGTTCATCGGAGTATGCACAACAGTGAGAGTCTAACCGAATCCAACGATGTCCTATCTCGATTGGATTCTACGACTCTTGAATATGTTCTAGATCACAGCATTGGAGATCAGTCCACGGGTTGTCTCATAGCCCTGTGATCTAAGGACTTCTATCCTTATGCGTAGATAATTATTACATAAGATAAAGATGACCATTTAATAAAGTGCATTTATTAATCGAAATTGAATAGTTCCTCATTTATTACAATAAATTCTAGCCATACAGCTGGCTTGCAGGACACTATTTCTATCAGTATAATAGTCATTATCGAATACTTTTTGGCCCTTTCCGCCCTGAAATAGGTTTTGGCACATTTCACTGATAGGATAGTACCCAGCAAGCCAATACAATAGCTTGTAATAGGATTATTTTATGTTGGACAAATCTTTGATTTATAATTAAATACGCAAAGTTTATTTATTTCGTGTATAAGATAAACTAATGGTCATCTTCATCTTTCGGGAATACATTTAAGCGATTGGTTGAAATCGAAAGATCACTTATGACTATGGGACGATTCACTTCAGTTTGAGTGCAATCATGAAATAGTCTCTGAGGTTGTGATCTTAAAAATGTTCCAAGTCATAGATTCCTGTCGAGACGGGGTATTGAAGGAATCGTCAAGACTTGTACGACTATGCATGATTCAAATGGAGTGAATTTGTAGAGTTTCATGAACAAGATATTTGTTGTAAGTGTATATGACTAGGTGGTTCGATAAGGGATCGAACGCATCGAACGATCCGTACAAAAAAACCCATTGTGGAAGTGCATAACACATATCGGTGATGTGATGTTTCTCAAGACTTATACGATTTAGTCCTTAGACTTGAGGTGCTAGGGTGAATTCGGTATACGGGTGTGCATGCTTTCGTTTAGGAGTCGGTCACGTAGCCTGACCATTGTGCGCCTACTTTGGGTACATATAGTTGTATGCGCTGATGGTTAGCATCAATATGGGATCTACCGACTCATTGTAATGGATGAGGGAATTTCCTGTACGTGCTTAGAAAATAGATTCCGAGAAACCCATGGCCATGGTCGGTGACGGATTTGGAAAGGGGTTTCAAAATTTAGCAGTCACGCTGGAATTATTATCAAGAATTAGAAAGTACATAATCGGAATAATTAGAGGTGTCAATCAATTCACACACCATATGTCTCGATCGGGAAATTAGTCGTTAAAGGGACCATATGTACATGGCACTTATAAGAGGTGAGGTTCGCTAATATCAATTCATCTGAAGTTGGGCCTCAAGGGCTTGTGGCTAGACACTGACCATGAGGTGTGGGTACTCCTAAATTAAATGAAGATTAATTCTGGAGTGGTCAATTAAAGGAGTTTAATTGATCGGAACAATTAATTGAATATTAATTGTTCATTAGTTAAATCACGAAAGTCGTGGGTCTACAGTCAATTGATGGTGAACCTAGAGGGTCACACACAATACAATTGGACCGTGACAGTCAATTAAGGAAATGTTTGATTTAAATAGTTAAATCAACGAATGAATTAAAGAATTAATTCAATAAGAGAAATAATTAATTAGATGGTCTAACTAATTAAATATTAATTAAAAAATTAATTAATGAGTGAAAGAAAATTAATTGGATTAATTGGGCCAATTTAATTAAATTAATGTAAGACATGGACCACTTCAATTAATGGTCCATAAGAAGTCTTACACATAAGGGGCTTTGAAGAGGGCTATAAAAAGGAGTCTAGAGGAGACTCAAAACCCTAACAGCAAAGTTTAACCCTGGCCTCCCCTCCCCCCTAGCCCTAGTTGCCCCCTCTCCCACTTTGTTATCTTCTTCATCTAGACTTGTATCTAGATCCAGTTCTTCCATTGACAAGCCTTCTCTCCTAGTTCTTAGCATTGGTTTGAAGGTGTTGCTATCATCCTACTTGTGTGGACTACTCTAGAGGCACAACATTTGGGGTGTTTTAGTGACCAAAGAGAAGACTGGAGAAAAACCACCACCTTGCCCGTGGTGAGGTAATTTTCGAATTACCCCTGATTTACTTTGCAATTGTTGTAAATTTATTTCA
Organism: Penstemon barbatus; assembly: GCA_003313485.2. Lineage (NCBI taxonomy): Eukaryota > Viridiplantae > Streptophyta > Magnoliopsida > Lamiales > Plantaginaceae > Penstemon > Penstemon barbatus. Next base: position 19,539,144 of record CM064883.1, on the reverse strand, counting down.
ACCTATTCGTATGAGCTAGATGAACATCCTGGAGATTTTGTGTTTGTACGAAATATTTTTATTCCGCACTGTTGTATGACAATCGTACCCCAATAAATCCCAACATTCACCCTACAAATAAAGAATCTTAGCACCCAACACCCTGAAAATATTAAACTTTGGCACATTCACCCTACAAATAAAGAATCTTGGCACCCAGCACCCTGAAAATATTAAACTTTGGCACATTACCCCCTATTCAAAAAATTCAGCACTTTACACCTTAAAAATATAATTTTTGATATTTTGCACCCTATTAATGCACAACAATCTAACATGGAAAAAATTATTATTTCGAATGAAATCACATAATATAATAGTTTTTTTTTTTCCTATATGTACATATTGTCCTAGAATAGAAACTCGTTTGGATCAATTGCGATATTCAACAAAAAATTATACAATAAATACAAGTTTTATTTTTCATGATTCCATAATATAAATAATTGACTGAATTTCGATATTATGATTTTTCTTGCATTATTTCTTAAAATAATATAATCAATTTATTTAGTAAATTTTGTGACATAGCCAATCTTAAACATCATATTTGTTAATAAAATTAAATCAGTAACATATTATGCTTAATTTGTTATAATTTTGAATAACTTTTTTTAATATTTTCTAAGTGAAACTTAGATCTAAGGAAAAGAAGACATTTCTTTGTGTTGTTTTCATTTATTATCAAGATTGATTATATTGTATCTAAAAGATACGTGACAAATCTAACACCTTATCATATGATATTGTTATTATAAAACTCACATGTAATGATTCTTATTTTTTTTACATGGCATACTTTACAAATCTATAATTATTTTCTACTAACATGTACATTAAACAAAAGTTCTTACCAGTAATTTGGTTAAAATAAAAAAATTGCCAAATTTGTCAAGTCGAGGTGGAAAGAGCACAATATTTATGTTTTCAGGGTGTATATATTTCTAGGTTGCAAAGTGCTAGAAAATTTTAAAATGTCTATTTTACCCTTCCCACAACTAAATTTTCTCATCAAATTACACATTAGGGTGCAAAGTGCCAAAAATTTTAAGTCATTTTGTAAAGTGCCGAAACCCCATATTTCAAGGTGCAAAATACCAAAAACCGATAATTACTAAAGTTTGCTTAAAAAACGACCACGACATGTAATGCACGCGTGCATTCTCATAATGGCACTTGTCCAGTTTTATTTATTTATTTATTTATTTAAAAATATACTTTGTCAATGCTATTTCATAACAAAAACAAGGGTCATTAGGAGAATACACGTATGCATTACAATTACAAGGCCTGTAACATCTGTAAACATGGGATTATAAGCAAGTCATACACTCTTATGTTCATTTTAACGTGTTGTTTTTTTAGTAGTTATCATTTTGTTTCTATGAAAGTTTTCTGCATTAGTGCAACAATGTACTAAAAGCAATGTATAAGTATTCAATCGTGATAGATAATCTTTAATTGTTTGTGTTATGCTGTCAAGTGTAATTCATGATAATTTGTTTGGATGTAAGCACGTCTTTTTTAGTATAAAAATGATACCTTAAAATCAAATCTCCACCATATATTTAAAAAAAAAAATCAAGGGTTGCACAATGTCATTTACAAACACTATGCAAAAGAATTTATCTTAAACAACCCATAATTGTGGGTTTTACTATACTTTCCAGTAAATTTTAAGAAATGTAACCACTTCGTCTCTTCATCCTCCTGACCTCCTCCATAGCTACACTGTGTGTCGCAATATTGCAAGGGTAGTATAATATAGCTCTTTCACATACTAAAAGTTTCATGTCTACCACCATCGTGACGATTTTGACTCGGACCAATATCTCCTACTGTTGTTTCTATCAGAAGCAGCACTAAAACCTGTACCTGCTTGTCTTCCTCTTCCATATGGAGAACTATAAGAAGTAGATGGGTGTTCGCAATTGCTGTTTCTGTTGTTATAAACATTCCTCCTCTCCTCTTCGTCGTCATATTTAGACCGCTGCATCAAAGAGTAGAATTTAGAAAAAGAAATCGTAATTTCAGCAGAGATAGCTCATAAAGTGATTAAATTGTAAATATAGTCCCACAAGACTGGATGATCAGCTCCTCAGCACTTTTGATCATGCATTTATCAAAGTTGTATGTTTAATCACAGTTATTTAAAAAAATTGCACTTAGTCCTGTCCTACCCTTTCCATCAAATTCAGAACCAAAAGTGCAAACTAAGACAATTCTATAGGGAACTTAAAGTACAAAACAGAGACTATTCTAATGGGACTGAAGTGCAATTCTTGGCAAAAAGAGGGAGAATGCAAAATATTTTAAATGCTTGGGACCGGAAGTGCAATTTTGTAAAGCGTGGGACCAAAAATGCTGAGGGTTATATGGGTCTAAAAATGCAATTTTGCATTTGTAAATATGTATTTACCTTGGAGGGATCTGAAAGTACAGCATAAGCCTCCCCAATTATTTTGAATAGCCTGTCAGCATCCTTGTGAATTTTCTCACAAACTTCCTTCCATAATGTGCCAACATCCCCGACATCACTCCGTGCCAGGACTTGACCAGCCTATATCACCATAAACAACGTTCGTAACAAATTTTATACAATATATAACAAAATTGTGTTTTTATTCCCATTGGAAATTCAGCACTTCTGATCTTGCGTTTCACAAAATTGTACTTTTGCTCCCATTTTTAAAAAACGTTTTGCACTTTGGTCCTACCACACACTTCCCATGCAATTTGAGACTAAAAGTGTGAAACTGAGACAGTGACCAAAAGTACAAAAATGACCAAAAGCACAAAGCATTTTAAAAAGTTGGGATTAAGAGTGCAACTTTGTAAAGCATAGGACCAAAAAGTGTTGAGGGTCCACTCCGGTGAGACTAAAAGTGCAATTTTGCCTATATGTAAGTGGATAACTAAGAAAAACAGCTCAAGACCTTGTCTGGATGATGTTTGAGAGCCGCCTTTCTATATGCCCTCTTAATTTCAGATTCGGTCTCCGATGCTTTGATTCCCCTGTCAGTTATTGAACATGAAAAAGAATTAGATTAATGTCATTAATGGCCATATATTTTGTTGGCAAAGCATCTCGTGCTAAAAACAGAAAAGATCATTGGCTTACAAAATGAGGTATAGATCAAGAGGAATTTCATTTATAGACTTTTCTTCAATTAGGGAAAGTTGGCGACGAGCTTTTCTTAAATCCCTCACAGTGCCTCCACTTGATCTACTCTGAGAATCATATTGTTTTTCTTGAGTCTTGGGTTGTGATTGACTTTCAAGAAGAGAGATTAATCTCTCCAGATCATGAGCTGCTTGCTTATAATCTCTAATCATCTCATGTAAAGTGGCTCTCCTAGAAATTGCCTGCACAGTCATATAACAGCAAAAAGAACTTTGTCAACAAGAGAAATCATTTTAAGGCAAATTTTGGTTGTCAAAATACGGTAAAGAAGAACATAAAAGTAGGTGGTATTATAAACAAGTTAAAGAAGAAACATAACTTCAGTCTAGGAAATCTTTTATAGACATCTTTTTTTTGTTTTCCAAGGATTTAATCACTTTCGAGGCGCGCCAGACACATTAAGTGGGAACCTCTCCCAACAGGGATTTGAACCTGAGTTCGCTACTTGATAGTGACTAGTTCCTTCCACTAGACCAATAACCTGTTCGTATTTATAGACAATTTTATTGTAGCCTACCTTTTGGTAATTTTCATCAAGAGCGATGGCTAGACTACAATCTGCAATGGCATCAATAATTTGGCCAATTGATTGGTTTGCAGCAGCACGGTTGCAGAAACAGATAGCCATAAAAGGGCGCGAGTCAATACTTTTAGATATAGCGGCAGTATAATGCTCTACAGCTTCTGAATATTTTCCAGAATGAAAAGCATCATTTCCTGATACCTGTAGGGAACAAAAAGGAAAAATGTTAAAAAAAACCAAGACTAAAGTAGTTAAAAGCGAGCGCGCTTTTCGCTATACCGAGACTTCCTCGCCTTGCTGCGCCTTGCGAATGCGCTAATCACTTAGCGTGCGCTATTTGGGCTATAGCGCCAAATAGCGCTATTTAAGGAAAATCAGAAGAAAAAAAAAACCTTGGTGAAAATGAAGTAAATTGATTGCATAATTAATAGTGGGTTTTCCTAATATAAAATAAATTACCATTAGGTTAATTTAGCCAAAATTCGGCTGGTTAATGTAATTGATTTTCCCTATGTCTAGATGAAATTTACCTTAATTTGATTTAACCTATTTTTTAGGAATTAGTTTAAATTGGCTGAAAGTAAGTTTCTTTAGTTAATTGCTGATTTTCCACTAAATTAAAAGGAAATTTACCTCAATTTGGCTTAAATATATTGCTTAAAATTAGTTTAAATTAATTGATTAATTTAATTGTTGATCTTCCCGAATTAAGATGAAAATTACCTTTAATTTAACTCATATTTTTATGTTATTAAAATAATGATTTTAATGCAAATTTTGGCTGATTTTACTCAAAATTAGCATAAATTTAGTTGAAATGACTGCTAGCTGGCAGATTTTACAACAATTAACTTAAATTAGGTGATATTAACTTAAAGTTGACTGAAATATGCTTAATATTATGAATATTTATTAGCTTTATGTTTTTATGTGTTAAAGTTCGTTTTTATGTTCTATAGTTTCAAAATTTATTAGCATTCTTATTATATATATCTAAAAAAACCTACATTTATGCGCTTCATTTTAAAAAGGCCACGCTATCGCACTGCGCTATGCGCTATAGCCCCGGAAGCCTTTGCGCGTCGCTGCGCTATGCGCCTCTGACTACTATGCCAAGACATGGTCTATTAGAAAGAATTTTCATCACAAACACCTTGACAAAAAGGACTATTAATTTCTTAAGATGAAAGTGCAAAATTCCACACGAATTACACTTGAAGAGAAGCAGGAGGTAAAAATGAATGGAATTGCAAATGTGTACTTTCTGTCTTTTTAAAATAAGCCCCCATTTTTAAACAAAAAGGAAAAAGCTTCAAGAAACGTATGAAGTAAACAAGCAAAGCGTAATCAGTTAATGTAAAACTAAGCATAGAACATATATTTAAGGAACATATACTATGCAAACCAAGTGTAAATTCAACAATCAACTTACTTTCAAGCGTAGAAGTTCCCGTATAGTGGCAGCTAAAGCAATTGAGGTTTCCCGAGTCATGTTTCCGGACCTACACCACAAAATATGCAATTAACACCTGAAGAAACATTTACTAAGAGGACAATTCTAGGTTTGATAGCCAACGAGCTTACGTGGAGCTAAAAGGAATTTTTTCTTGTTTTTCAATCATATCAAGAGCCAAATCAAGCCTCCCAAGATGATAATGGGACTTCGTCTGTAGTTGCCACCTCCACAAACTCACATGAGATTTTTTGTAACTGGAATCATCTGAATGATGAGCAGGAAAGTTCTTTTTTGCAATAGGAAGAGTTTGCTCACACAGTTTAATCACCTCTTCATACATTCGCAACTGTCCCAATAATACAACAATACTATGAGATTCTCAGAACTATTTCAATTTCGAAATGTCAACAGACAACGAAAAAATAAGTGAGCAATTTATTGATACATACAATGCACAGAGCCTCTCCCTTCATCTCAAGTAATCCCTCAGAGTAACGGCTTATTGACAAGGCCTCTGCAATGTTATCCAGAGCAACTTTGGCAGCATCATGTGTTCCTTCTTGCAAGAGTTTGGCGGATTGAGAAGTATACTCAGCCACTCTCTGTCAACCACAAAAATTGCAATCAGATGTTGCAATACGGGTTGTCAATAGAAATTAACACAGAATAGAAACAGACACCATGGAGAAAGAAATAAACACAAACACAGAAATGAGAGAGCACTATTATAAGTATATTTTAGAAATGGAACATTTTCAATAGAATTCTCCTGTACTCATGTTTTTTCTGATTGTCTGCTTCTTCATGAATCATGACATATTCAACCTCCAAAGAAGTGGCCAGGAAAGTTAATATAGCTTAAAAAAGGAAGGAATTGATGAAGGAGTTTTTTTATTACTGGAGCTTCCAATGTAAGAAGTTAAAAGAAAGAATAACCCACTAAGAACTCACCTTTGCCTTTTGAATGCCATCTGCAGCTTCAATAGTAATTTTCCTATCTAAGCACACGCCAGACCCTGATCCCAAGCACTTATTGTACCACAGAATGGCATCGTCAACTTCTCCCAGTACCAAATAACAACTACAAAATATTAGAAAATGGTAGAAAATTCAATACATTATAACCTGTTGACAGAGATTTACATGAAATATATAAGAATAAAATAATTTCCATATTTGTGATAGCACAGCTATGTATAAATTGAGTACTCAAGACCAGAAAGAAACAAGGTTAAGGTATATACTTTCCAGCCCTTAATGAAACTTTGAGAAAGTTTGGGTCTAGTGCAGCAGCCCTTGTGCAATCATCTATGGCTTCCCTCATCCTTCCAAGTGTCATTCGTGTGGCAGCTCGATTACTATAGCACAGCAAAAGTGGTTCCATGGAATATCCAAGGGCACTGGCATGTTGAACAGAATTTATGCCATTTGAGTAAAATTCTTCAGCCTTAGAAAGCTTTCCAGCATGATAAGCTTGGTTTCCCCTGGGAAATTTCATATTAATAAATAAGATTAGTAAACTGCACAAGAATGATAATGATACATAACCACCCCATGATCCCCACTACCCCACTCCTATATTGTAGGATTCGGTTTCTGTTTAGTAATTAGCCGTAGGACTGCTTATAGACTGTTTAGTAAAAACGTAGTCTAAGGCAGTTTTTTAGAGCACTTTCCTATTTTATAGGAGTTATTATGTGTCTAGAATTAATATGTTGAGAAGGTGTATTAGGAAATGTTTTATTTCTGGAGTCTTGTCCTCTCCATACGGACACATTTAATGGTTGAAATAATGTTTAAGATCCTTGCATTTATTCTCCATTAGAGGTTTACTTGAACTTCATTCATTAGTTTTATAAGTGGCTACTATTCCTATCAGATAACTATAGAAATTGAATCAAAATGCAACAAGACTTGTCCAAGAATAACTGGTGAATATTCATCAAAACCAAAAGTTAGTTGATGAAAACTTGATTAATCCAAGGGGGGGGGGGGGGGGAAGCGAGGGGTTTAATTACAGAAATTATTACCTTGTTCGCCATACTTCGCACACTTCATTAGCAGGACTTGCAGAGCCATGCTCATTGTCTATTTTATCAGATTTATTGCCTTGGACTGTGTGACTTAAGCCAACTTTCAACTTATACTTTTTCTTGTATTGGCATCTTATTGCTGACAGGCCATCTTGTGCATGTAATGGAGGAGATAAGTTTGATTTCTTCTCATCGTCATGGGGCTTTTCACACTGCTCCGAGTTATCTTTCTCATTTGCAGTAAATTCTTCTTTTTTCAGTTCAGGTTGTGCATTGCTAGCACTAGGAACATGATAAGGTGAGAATTCCATTGGCGAACCATATCCAGCAGTGTTCTGATTTTGCTGGGAACTGACTTCTTCAGATGGATGATCTTGGCCAAACAAATCATGGACCAATGTTTTCTTTCCTAACTTTCCATTTGTATTCTTCGACTTTTTGCCCCTCCGATATTTATTAATTGCTTTATCTGTCTTCTTATCAACATTTAAATTTGACACTGCAAACTTTAAATTTGGTGTGCTATATTCTGCATTGGATGAGTCTAATCCCTCCAGAGTGCTTGTAAAGCTATATCCTTCCTTGTCACCTTTATCCGTAGATGGTACTTCACAGAAACTATCATTTAGCTGGATGCCATCTCCAACCATTGAAAAAAAAGATGATGAAGTTCTATTGGATTTAGTGTTATTCTGTGATAAGTGAGTCACATCTGGAGTTTTGCCTTTCTGATGATTTTCCTTTATGGAGCCTGAATTATTCTGGCTGCTTCCAAAAACAAACACATCACTAACATTGGATGATAAATTAAAAGTAAACTTTTGGGTCTCATCAGCTTCTGCTTCAGAACCATCAATGTTTAACTTCTTCATCTTATTTGATAGCTTATATAAAAGGTCTTCCTCAAGGGAGACATGTGAATTACAACCATTTTTAAATTTAGCATCGACATCCGAACCTATACTATGATCATGCTCTGTAGAATCATCACAATCTTCAGCATTTCCCCTGTTCAATTGATTCACCTCATTAACACTCTCAGTACTACCCTTAGCTTTCTCATGAACACCACTGAAACAAGCATTCCGAAACTTGATATCGATATTTGCATTTACTTTGCCACAGTTTGTATCATTGGTTCCATCCCCACTTTTACTACTGGGTTGATTTCCTGAATCTATGCCTGATATAAAACCATTATTGTTAGAACCAAATACAAAGTTCACATGATTTCCTTTACTATGATTGCTCCAGTTTGAGGGGACCTTGAAGCAAGGATTATAGATCTTCTCAGAAACTCCAGGTATGTCCAAATTTACTTTACCCATCATATCAGGTATTGTGTTTCCATCATCTTCACCTGATTCATCTTTGTCCTTATTTTTGGCAGAATCTTGCTTTCGTTGATCTAAATTGTTCACCGCAGAAGCATTCTTAGCACCAAACACAAAACATGCATTGTTAACTTTACCGAACTCACCAACATTCGAATCCTGACCGGACTTTTTTGTCTCATGATTGTCTAACTTCACGTTCGAATTGGGGTCGTACTTTCTCGAACCAAACACAAACTCAAAATTACTTTTTTGTTGGTCAACATCTCTTGTAGAATCTTTTGTACTGAAATTTGTATCCAGACCATTACTTCCGGACTCCGCCTTCCTTGCCAATCCCCTCTTACTAGGACCAAACACAAAAGTCCCATTTTCATTCTGTAAATCCAATTTTGAGCTACCTTTTTCAGACTCGAATGAAAAATAGCTATCTAGTGACTGACGATTAGATGCTGAGCTATTCGAACTAGCACCAAAACTAAAATTACCTTTTCTCATACCCAAACCAAATACAGAATCACCCAAATTAAGTCCACAACCTAATCCACCACCATCAGAATTCCTAAACTGCACCGAACTTCCATTTAACACTCCATTTTCTGAATTTCCATTACTGCCCCCAAGCGCATTTCCCACCAATTTACCATCAACCTTAACCTCACCACTAGCATCACTAAACCCATTCAATCCTAAATCTAATTTTACAGACTTCTCATTTTGTTTCCTTCTTATCTTAGTTAGCCTCGGCCTCGATCGAGTAGAAGTATTTGATTTTTCGGGGGCCGGGAATCCAGTAAAACTTAAAAAATCAAAATTTTCCGATGAATTAAAATTCGGACTTACAGGGATATATGATTTCCGCATTTCAGAACTGGCGTGTTGGGAACTTATTGGAGGCGACATTTTCAATAGATGATGAATTTGCGAATTTAGGGTTCTTAGTGGGTAAGATTTTGGGATTCCGTACCTCAGTTAACAACAAACAAAAAGAAAAAGAAGGGGGTTTTGCCTTTGATAGATTTGGTTGAAATGGAGGTGTAGAAAGACGAAAATGGTAAAGAGCTTGCAAATTGCAATTGTTGTCATTCTTTACCTTTTCTAATAGTATGAATTTTGATCACAGGGGTTTTTGTATTTTAGGGTTTTTATTTGAAATTGATAGATGTGATTGGTCTAGCTACTAGGATCAAATGTGTCTAACTATCAAAAAAAAATCCCAAATTGTTTTTATTATCACAATTTCCTATGCTTTCAAAAAAGCACAATTTCAAATGACAACTAGAAATTACAAAAATATCCCTCGTAACATAAACATTATTAAGAATCCTTTTGTTAACTTATAAAATTGATAATAACCCCTTTGTTCAATTTAAAAATTGACAAAAATCTTCTTACAATTAATGAAGGAAGTTTAATTGAGTTTTTTTTTTCCTAATAAAAAAAAAGGGGGGATTTTTCCTGATAAATATAATTTAGAATTTTTTTAATAGTTAGACAAAACACAATGAATGTTAGTGCATTTAATTCTATTTATTTTGGTAAGAAAAATCAAATAAAGCATAAACACATACTTCTATAGTAGATAATTCTTATTTAGGTGAATTATACTAATCGTCCCTCAAGTTGAATATTTATAGCACTTTGATCCTTCAAATTCAAAATATATTATTTTGGTCTTTTCTATAAGTTATCTGTCCATCGGTCGTTTCTTTCGATGATTTTCCATGGAATCTAGTTCATGTGCATTGCACGTGACACTTTTTAAGGGTATTTCATCAATTTAAGTTATGTTATACTATATTTTGATTCTTTTGCAAAGCATTTTAGTCTTTTGCAAATTAAAGTTAATATTGTTTCAATTTGGTCGCGGAAAATTATTTATAATTTTACTATTTTCATCCCCACTATATATAAATTTGTTACCACCATTTTATTCACCTAGCTAGTGATCAATTTTGTTTAATTAAAGTAAAAAGGAAGACGTTAGGGTTGCTAAAATCATCAATTAATTATGACTGTGAACTTTATAAGGGAAGTTTAGTAGTCCTACTAAAAAACAAGTTTCGTTTTTCATTTTCTCTTATAAAAAATTCAGGTACCAAGGGGGGAATTATCATAGAAGCCATAATGAAATTATAAAATTTCAAAAAGGCCATACCCATTATTTTCTCTTTATTTTTAATATAAAAAATAAAGAAATAACCAAAACTCCTAACTCTAAAACTTAAAACTCAATTTCTAAATTCAAATTCAAACTCTCTTATCTCTCTCAACTTCTCCATTTCAATTTTCTCCGAAGAATCTCACAAATTAGAGATGGCACATGCAATCAGAGATGATAGGGAGAGGAGGAACGAAGGAGAATTATCATTCGTTTGGTGTAAGTTTCGCGGCTTCTTTTCTTCTACGATCTGATTTCTATATTTTTACGCTTTTTTGACATTTGACATTTGGGGTTTCCAAATGTCAAACGCCAAACACCAAATGTCATATGAAGATGTTCTTTGGCGTTTGGCTTTTGGCAAATGTCAAATGCCAAATGTTAAGAACATCTTCATATGACATTTGGCGTTTGACATTTGTCAAATGCCAATGGTCAAAATCAGTGAATAATTTTTTTTTTTAAATATTGGCCTTTTTGAAATTTTTTTAAATTTTTAGTGGTCTTTTTGAGAATAAATTTTTCGAAAATGGTTTTTTTAAAATTCACTCGATAACTAGGTAAATTGACAGATTACGCTTGAAAAGTGTCACATACAATGCGCATGACACTAGATTACGTGGAAAGTTGTTGGAAAGGATGAGTTGTGGACAAATAAAATCATAGAAGGGACCAAAATGATACATTTTGAACTTGAAGAATCAATATGCTATAAGTGATCAACCTAAGGGACCACTAGTGCCATTCACCCTTTTTGTTCTGATTAGTATTTTTGTGGGAATATAAATGGCAAATATGTCTTCTCGAAAATTAATTATGATTTACTCCCTCCGTTCCCTTTTACATGTCACTTTAGAGAGAAAAAAAAATTCCACAATACATGTCACTTTATAATTTCAAGATAGATTTAAATACTAATTTTACATTTTTACCCTTCTTTAATCCTAAATACTATACTTAATATCTCCCAATTTTCAAAACAAATAACCATGCATTTATTAAGGACAATTTTGTCCAACTATAATTTTCCTAAAATCTAGAACATTAAATAATTTCTTAATCCTTGTGAAACAACCTTAAACGACATCTAAAAGGAAACGGAGGGAGTATGACTCAAACGGAACATTTAAATCCTTCAAAAAATTAAAAAGTGGCTAATCCTTTCTGCAGTAGTCTTCTTTTCACTTTCCCAATAGAGATATTTACTAGGCAAATTTAAATGGTTAGTTTGTTAAAAGATTTTGGGCATGCTTGTTTGGTGTTTGGGAGACTGGTTTGTGAAATTATTTTGATTTGTGTAATGTTATTTGTTTGTGTTTAGAGAAATAAAGTAGATGTAAGTTTTTTCGGAAGAGTTTAAATAGTAGGTGTAAGATGTGTAAATAATTATGTTAAATCTTCCATTAACATAAAAAAATATGACATGTGTCACTTCCTGAAGGGGTATCTCAATTTATATAAAAATACATGTGAGATAAGTTGTGTAAGAAATTGATTACTTTATTTCAAATCAAAACAGATTTTGTGTAGAATTTTTTTTAAAGATAAAAAAATTGTTGTTTGTTTGGCTTTTAAGAGAATAATTTTAAAAAACTAAAAGATGATAAATTTATTTTAAAAAGTAAAAAAACTTGTTTATTTCGCTTTTTACAAACATAAAATAATTTTCGAAAATGTCTAGCAAACATATCATTTTCTTCATTTATTTCTTTAACCATTGTAGTATTTTGAAAACTTTGGCTTCCAATTGTAACGTTGATTTAGTATTGAATGTTATTAATTAAATGCTTGAATAATATATTACTTCATTCCATTTTTCTTAATCTCTTAGTATAGTTGACTAGTCTAATTTTATTAAATTTATAAAAAAATTAATAAATAATTTAATTAATCTAATTTACACTTAAATTGATAATATCACATAATACCATATATATTAATACTTATAAGGTTAATACATTACATATGTGAATAATTGAATTTGATAAATTACATATAAAATTGAAAACTTGACAGAATATTATAACTAATGGAGTAAAAATAATAGGACGAATATTATTATAGAATTGTTTTATATACTACTTCTATTTATAAGTGATCAATTTGATATACTATGTCACCATCATTTTATTCAACTATGGACACCTAGCTAGTATATCGTTAAATCTCACATATAATCAATCTTGTGTGACAAGTTCTACTTCTTTAGAGATTAATTTAAGAATCTCAAGGTCGACTTCAAATTAAGAATTGATCATCACGTCAACTTAAATAGACAAGGACTTAAACTTGCTTGATCCCAATAAGTTATTTTCTTATCATGTCACGATTTATATTACATAATAAGTGTCAAATGTACTTTTCATAGTTTAATATTATAAATGTCGATCGGAACAAATTTAAAGAAAAATCAATGCGTACCAGAGGATCACATATTTTTTATTTTATTATTATATATTGAGAAAGAACATTGGATGAACTATTCAAATATATATTATCTAAAGACAACGAGAAAACTATTGTTCTTTTGACTATAATTAATTAATGGGAATTTATTATTGAATTAGATCCAAAAAGATCATGCTCCTATAATTTCTTTAGAGTCAAATGGAGCACTTTTCAAATATTTTATTTTTGGACTCTTTACATATTAATCAATAATTTTGAGGGTTGTTTCTCAGTAAGGATTTAAGCTCGGTTTAAATGTGCCCCAGAAAATTAAATAAAGAAAGAAAAGATAAATATTCATTTATTTTTTTTAATAAAAGGGCTTTTCTTCATCACCTACAGAATAGAGAAAACAAAACAAACCCTTTATTCATTCAAGTCAACAGACAAACTAAAGCAGAGTAACCGTCCGTATTAATTGCAAATTGCAATGTGTTATTAGTTAACTGTAGATTATGTGATAAGTTGCTTGATTAAGTGGGTAAAATGGACACATGTTCTTGGTTAGGTATAAAACATAATCATGTGAATAATTAGGTGTAACTTGTATATTACCAATTGGATAAAATAAATTCATGTGATTAATTAAGTATGTAGTATGATTTATAGCAAGCTGGTAGAACATTGATTAGTTTTGACTAAAGTGATGTTGATAGTTTATGCCCTAAGGGCATATTAGTAATTTTATTATTTCTTAATATTAAATAATTGGATAAATAAATATTCTAGAGTAGCATTTATGTTGGCAAAAATTCATTTTTGGCACTATAGAATTAGGCGGTTTTCAATTTTGGTACAATGGTATCAATTTTGGTACCAATTCTAACTGCCGTTTTCAATTTTGGCATTTTCGTCAGTTGACCGTTAAGTCAACTGGTGGAAGTTCCAAAATTGAAAAGGCCAGTCAAAATTGGTGGCAAAATTGACACAATGGTACCAAAATTGAAAAATGCCTAATTTTATAGTGCCAAAAATGAATTATCATTCATAAAGATTGATTTATTAAAAAAAAAACATTCATTCATCAGTTTCATAATACTTCTAATTTTAAATTAAGGAATATCTCTTGAGATACAGCTAAAAAGAAAAACTAAGATCAACTGCAAAGGCTAAATGTAAATTTAAGAATATAAATATATTATACATTCTCATATAATATTTTGCATACTTATTTAAAGTATTTTATTTTAACTATGAGTATATAAAATTAGTTTCTATATTATTTTATTCATATTTTTTTATATAGCACATCAATGCAGTCTATTGATTTGTTCATTTATTATTTCAACTCGACTTTCAAATATGGTTTAAAAGGTGTTTATAAAATTTCGAACGATTTAAAGGGAATCAACAAATAATTAATCGATTCTAACTCTTCAAAATGCGAATAAATAATGCATTTAAGCAACGTCTCCGTTATCGGAATAATAAGGAGAATAAGAGAAAGAAGAAAATGAGAAGAAGGAAACTTGCAATTGAAAGAAGGATACAACTGATAAGCGGAAGTTCAAATCAAAACATAATTGTATATCCTTATTCAGCCAAGTGATTTTCATCTTTGAGTGAAGATTTAGAAGACGTTTTTGGTTGAATGTTTTGATCATAAAAAAGAGGGGAATTGTTGGATGAAGTTGAGTGAATGAGTTAATAAGGAGTGGTTTTGATGATAACATGTATAGCAAAAAAAAATATTATTATTATTGTGTACCCACATATTTATTTAATATAATTTTTGTACTATTTGTTTATTATTATTATTATTATTATTATTATTATTATTATTATTATTATTATTATTATTATTATTATTATTATTAAAATGGGATGACATAAATTGTGAATTGGAAGTAATTGGTGAGGGGAATTGGCAAAAAATAATTTTTGGCAGCAAAATAGAACTAGGAGTTTTTCAATTTTGGTACTATTGTGTCAAACCTTTTCAATTTTGGTACTTCCGTCAGTTGACTTAACAGAAGTGCCAAAATTAAAAACGACATTCATAATTGGTACCAAAATTGACACCATGGTACAAAAATTGAAAAACGCTTAGTTCCATGTTGCCAAAAATGAATTTTGTCACCTCCTAAAGAATCAATTTAAATTTATTTAAGTTTTAATATAAATAAAATGATTCTTGGCTTTCTTCAATTTTTTTTCTTATAAATCGCACCTCATGTTCAATAAAAGGGTAAATTGAGATAAGGAGAAAATAAGTAATTCAATTTGTCTGAAATTTGTCACGTACAAGCCAAGTCTTCATTTGAATAAGAACTAAGAAAAAAGGCGGAAGCCTGAAGTTACAATTTATCATTTTTACTCAACATCCTATGTATGAATATATTGTTGGAAATGTGATGTAAACTTTAGGGTCAATATGGAAGTAGTTTGGTTGGGTTTGGTCTCGGTTTGGTCTCAATAATTGATTTCAGAGGTTTCGCGGATATCTTTGAAACTCGATTTGGATAATGGTTTCAATAGAATATTGAGATTGTATAATATTATTAAATAATAGTTAGTGGATTTTGAAACTTTGAGATATGACTTGGATTGAGGTTTGGTTGTTGGGGTTTGTAGGAGAAAAGTAGGTGATAGATGTCAAATCAATAACTTTATGTGTAAAAAATAGATGACAGATGTCAAATCAATGACTTTATAGGTCTCAAGTAGGATTATGTAGGTTTCTCTTTGTCTGAAACTTGGAGTTTCGCCTGAGACCTCTTCAAACTCTTTACTTGATGGAGTTTGACCCGGTTTGAGTGAAACCAAACCTAAGCAAACTAGATGCATATACAGCCTTAGTGTTTAAGTAAAATCTGAAAATTTGGAATCAATTTTAATTGAAAATTCAGAAATGGTAATCAATCTCAGATTGTTACAAAATGAGAATTGATATGATTGATATATTTTATGTTATGATGATTACAAAAATTAGGTTTTCGAACAAAAGGAAATACAACTTTCTTGGATACTGTATACTTTTACGAATTTTAAAAGAGATTGTTGAATCTTTTAGAACACACTGAACTGATTTTTTGTTCTATAGAAAATAGTCGGTTGTGGGACAAAATTATAGTACTGTATTACTTTATTTGGACTTATTTTATGTCATTTTGTCAAATCAATCTAAGAAAATATGGAGTGCATTACCCCAAAGTCCTCCCCCCCCAAAAAAAATGGTCTAGGCCTGTCTGCTCTTTCACTATTTTAAATTTTAGAATGAGAATAAATTTTAGAACATGGTTTGTAAAAGTAAAAAAATACTGAAGGCACGTGAGACATTTAGAGTCTATTTGGTTGGGTTCTGGTTCGGTCTCGCGATCTCGCTAAATTTAATTAGAATTCTTTCAAATGAAGTTTGGCAAAATTCATGAAACTTATCACAAACATATTCAAGGTGAAAAGTTTGGCAAAACTCTTAAAACCATTTTTTTTTAAAATCGAGATATGCAAAACCGAACCATTACCTTCCAAATAGGCCCTTATGCAATGGACAATGCAAAATAGATTTGGATTTACTTTTAGTTTTGGGTATTTGGGAATATGTGAGGTCTTTCAATTAGGAGTAAAAATATATTATGATTTCTGGGCATTTGAATAATACTTAGGCTATGTTTAATTTCTGGGTTCCAGTGAGTAAAATGTTAAAGAAAATATTTTATCTTGCTTCCAATAACGCAACGTTGATCTTTTATTTCTTGTTAATTTGCATTTTACTTATCATTTTACTCACTAAAATCCATAAATCAAACATAGTCTTAAAATTTTGAAATATGAAATTGAAAACTTGATTACTCAGCTATATATCTAAACAGGTGATTGTAAAACCCCAAAAAAAAAAAATCGCACTTTTTTTCATGAACTTTCAGCCAAGTTGCACTTTCCACTGAACTTCAATATTTTATATGTTCACTCTAAACTTACATTAATGTTGTATTTTATCCCCTTGAACTCTTTCCCGGCCAAAGTGTTCGGGGAAAAATGCAAAACAAATAAATGTTTGATAACTTGAAATCATGAATTTTCTAATTGATAATTAACATTTGAAAAAGAGGTAAATTTATTAATTCAAGAAGCAAAATAATACTTTCAATTAAAAAGTTACGCTTTTCCCGGGAACTTATAGTTGAGTTGCACTGTTCCTCCTGAACTTACACCCGTGTAACACTTTTCATCCTGAACTTTTGTGATACATTTTTTCCCTTGAATTCTTTGACCGAAAAAGTGATCGGTAAAGAAGTTAGAGGGGAAATTACAACATTAATATAAGTTTAGGGTGGATGATGCAAAAAGTTGAAGTTCTTGGGAAAAGTGCAATTTTAAAACACAAACGATAAAGAAACGTGTCTTACAAAGAACACTCACAAGTTAAGTCGGAAACACTACTACCCGGCTATTTCTATAGAAACTCCAAGAATCGAAGAACAATCAATTCAGAGCTTTTCTTTGTTCTTGTTTTGAAGAACTATTCAGACTAAAACGGAAGTGGGTACCTTTTCTTTTTATTCTGCAAATATAATATTTCCTGATTTTCAATTCCCAAAGTGGGTAATTTTATTTTCAGTCAATTATGAGTGTGAAATTGTGAATTTGAGGTTGAACTTTATAATTATTTCAATTGTTGTCTTTATTTGCTTAATTATTCTATGTATTGGTTGTCCATGAATATGTTTTCTTCAACCTTTGGAGCTTGATTAATATATTCTCATTGGAGTATTATTTTAGTAATGCTCCCTTTACTATTACTTTTAGTGATGATTTCAATAATTGCTCATTGAGATGAACCATTAAAGAGTTCTTTCTTTTGCATATTTTATTGGGTAAATTTCATCTTGTCCCCTTAAAACTATAGTTGTGCAAAAGCCTTGCCCCTTTAACTATATATTGCATCAATTTACCACCCCTAGGATCCAACACTCTAACAAATAGCTCATTCATAATGAAATAAGGGATGCAAATATTTGTTATGATCACATTTCAAGTTATGAAGGAAATTTGAATGAAATTATAGTGTTTGGGAGATAGTATTTTTAGGGAGAAATATTGATCAACATAACTAGTAGATAATCATGCATATCAATCTTCTTTTCTATTAAGGTTGTAGAGTTTCAAAAAACGATTGTGATAATCTTGTTATGGCCCTAATCGATGTGCCCTTTTTTCCAATACCAATTTTTTTAATTTCATTATCGATGTGGAAGATGATCAATTTTGTATCCTTCTTATTGATATAAGACCAATCATACATAAATTGAGTATTGATGGCGAACAAGGTATTTATGCACGAGTGGTAGTGGAAGGTGGCAAATTGATGCAATAGATAGTTGGAAGGCAAAAGTGAAACGAAATAGTTGAGAGTATGCAATAGATAGTTGGAGGAGGAAAGTGTGAAGCGACGATAGGTGAAGGGTGCAAAATGAAATTTACCATATTGTATATCTAAATGTTAATGCATAGCATTTAATTTGTTGGAAGTAGATGCTAGAACAATTTTAAGTCCAGTAACCGAGAATATTGAAATTAGAGTTCTTTATTTCTATATTGTATTGAAAAATTGTTTTGAGGATTGGCAATG
This sequence comes from Penstemon barbatus, assembly GCA_003313485.2. Classification (NCBI taxonomy): domain Eukaryota; kingdom Viridiplantae; phylum Streptophyta; class Magnoliopsida; order Lamiales; family Plantaginaceae; genus Penstemon; species Penstemon barbatus. Next base: position 19,520,394 of record CM064883.1, on the reverse strand, counting down.
TGTTATGGTTCACTGACGGAGAACTTGAAAGAAAATAAACTTGTTTTTGAGGGTTTAAGTCTATGCTGTTGTTTGCACCTTCATAAGTTCCAATATCTCGTCTTATGTATGGTATCATATTAGCTTCAATTTGCACCTTTTCTTATGCAGATTGTTTCAGCGAGATCTCGACCAAACTTACAATCACTCATGGAGTTTGGCTCGGATGAAAATGTGCAAGGTATCTTGTTGTATGTTCATCTTGCATTTTACGCCGTCTCAGTTTTTTAAATTCTCAAACAAAGATGAGCTTCTGAATTTGTGAATTGTTAAATTGGAACATCTACCAAACTAGTTCATTAGTCTTGAAAAAGTCTTTCAAACAGTGTGCATATTCGCCCAAATGCTTTGAAATAGTTATGAAAATTTGAATTCATTTGAAATCATATTTTCTTCTTGGTCCTTTGAAATTGTTTGCACTTTTAGTCCTGTCGCCCCTTTCCATCCAATTTGGGAACCAAATTGCAAAATTGAGACATTCCTATGAAACAAAACCTATAGACTATTCTATGATACCAAAATTGCAAAAATTGGACGGAAAAGGAGACCATAGGACCAAAAGTGCAAAAAAAAACTTTCAAAATATTGACCACAAGTACAATTTTGTAAAACGTGGGACCAGAAGTGTTGAGGGTCTAATCCCGTGGACCAAAAATACAGTTGTGCCTATTAAAAAAGTTCGAAAATTTCCTTGATAGTTCTGAGGTTGTTAAGTAGCCTTAATATCTTCTGTGAACTAAATTGCAGGAGTTCGTAAAGTTGGTTCTAAAGACATTAATAATATTCCAAAGAATGTGACTCCTGCATATAAAGAAACTTCCGGAGAAGTATACATGGAGGCATCTGTCTCTGCTGACGACATTATGCGTGCTGGAGGCATTGGTACTACTGATGATATCAGTAGTTTACTTCCAGTTGCAAGAGATTCAACCGATTTGGAGGCCCATGATCGAGCCATTCAAAACTATGAAGATTTAGAGGTGTCTAATCCTCCTGAAGACATTCTAGAAGTTCGCAAAGCTAATCTTAATGACATTGAGAATTTAAAGGAAGATGCCTCTGGAGAAGTGAATATGGAAGCTTCTATAACTACCGATGAAGTTATGAGGGCTGGAGGCTTTGGAGCTACAGATGATATAAGTAGTTTCCTTCCAGTTGCAAGTGATTTTACTGATTTTGAGGCCCATATTCGTGATGCTAGAGGATATGAGGATTTGATGGAAGAAATTAACCGCCCTGGCCTTGGCTGGAGCAATGAGAAAAAGTGAATGAACTTGGTTACAAATTTATATCTAGTAATTTTGGTTCTATCTTGTATCCTTTGCTCCCTTAAGACTTAAAGTCGTAATCGAATTTTGAATGATTTTATTTAAATATAGTTATGTTCAAGTTGTACCAATCAATTCTTCTCTATTGACTTGTATCTTTTCAAGTGATAGCCTTGAGGCCCTTGACAATGGTACATGATGTAATTTATACTGCTCCACACATATGAAATGAGGAAATTGCATTTTTGCTCCTACATAATTGGACATTCAACATATTTGATCCTGCGCTTTCTAGAATAGCATGTTTGGTTGCTAGTTTTTAATTTTTTTTTTCGTGCATTTCGTCCTTTCCTCCCTTTCCATCCTATTTTGGACCACACGTCCAAAACAGAGACATCAAGACCAAACATTCAAAATAGAGATTGTTCCATAGGATTAAAAGTGCAAAAAATGGATGAAAGGGGGGATGCTGAAATTTGCAATTTTTTTTCTCAAAATGTATGTTATTTTTGAAAGCGCGCGGTACTGGACTAAAAGTGTAGAGTTTCCAGTTCTGTGGGATTTAAAATGCATTTTTTGTCGCATGAATTTGAGGCATTGTTTCAATATTCTCTCACATTACCTAATGCAATTTTTTTTCTCTCGGTCTCCTTACTTCAGTTTACGATTCTCGAAATAGATATATTGCTACATATCCGAGACAGGAAGTACAAAAGTTATATAATTATGTACATTTTAAGAGGCTTCATCTATGTGCCATAGAGCTCTAGTTATTAAACGATTCTACATCACTCTATGTTAAAGGCATTTGCTCTTTGAAAGATTCTTTGTCCTGGAGCTAGGATTGCTAAAGGATCATAACTCAATTTCCTCCTGAAGAAAACTTCCCAGTTAGTGCCAAAGTGAGCTTTCCACTCTTCTTGATTAATATAATGGGGCAAATATTGTTTTATTCCAAGATGAGGCCTTCCACAAAAACTTAATATTTTTTTGTTTTGTGTCAAAATATGTTGTAGGCCGTCTTTTCCGGTGGAAGATGGTATTGCGGAAGATAGGAAGGCAACTAAGTAGAAAACGTCCTCCTCGGGTGTAACTAAGGATGTTCCATTTCTCCACCTGCAGTACAAAGAATGGGATGAATTAAGTACTTGGAATCATATTTATCCAAGATGATGTCGGGAAAAGTGCATTTTTAGTCCTGTAAGACTGGTCCGTCAACACTTTAGGTTCCGTACTTCAGAAAACTGCACTCTGGGTGCCAAAATTTTGAAATATCTTGGATCTTTGACACTTATTGTCACATTAGAGTATCAAAGTTTTGCACCTTTTGTTCCAAATTGGACGGAAAAGAGGTAATAGGACCAAAAGTGCAGGCTCTATAAAACGACAATTCGTTTTAGGCCCCGGACTATTTTAATTTTCTACACTTAACCCCATGTAATTTTGAGGGTTTAGATATAATCATTCTTTGGTACTTTAACTTATTAGGAGTATTGTGCATTAATATTTTCACTAAACCCTTAAAAGTTACTAATGCTCTAGAATAACATCTGTGCCCTTATACTTATTTAGATGTTAATCAGGGGCATCGTCGCTTGTTGTTCAAATTTCAGGGGGTTAAGTGCAATAATTGTACTTTTAGGGGGTAAGTGCGAAAATTAGAAACTTTTTTGGGTGCAAATTGTGAATTATCCTACATTTAAAAAATTGGAACCAAAAGTTCTATTGTGTAAAGTTCGGGACCGGTGCTAAGTATCCAGCCCTGTGGGACTAAAAGTGCAGTTTTTCCTGATTTGTCCAATGATTAGTTAAGTACCTTGATTTGTTGACAGGGTAGATCAAGACAGGACCATTGCTTGTATCTTTAAAAATGTTCCCAAAAACTTCATGTGCAAACTCATGAATTTTGCTGCTCGGAACAAGAAGATTTAGCCAAGGGTGAGGCACCTCCCATAAGCCTTTTTCGCGAAGCTTTATTTCTGAGACATGCACTCTATCCAGAAAATCCACATAAGAGACTTCAGATTGAAAGAGAGTGGACTTGATGTAACTCAATTCTGATAAAAGGGTATCGATTTCCTGCATTTTAACAGAGTCGATGATGTAAGAAAACCGAAACTTTTTCAGCTGTTTAAGAACGACAATAATATTCTTACTTGATCAATGTTATTAGACTCTTCAGGATTGAAGTACTTTGCGGTTTCTAGACAATACAGAATCTTTCCTTCAGATGTGAACTGGTTTGCTTGAACTGGATCTTTTGGATTGAAAGATGACCTCCAGTTGTTTAATAAACCGGTTCTGTTTATAATTACAAATCCTTCTACATAATCAAATGAGTTGGTGGAAGATATTAGATGCTCCTGGTCTTTGGTGAATAATGTAAAGTCTGAATAAAGTGCTCTGATCCATTTAACCTGCAAGAAAACATAGGTTGTTATAATGTGATACCATATGAAGTTATTTTAATTTTAGTAATTTTATTGCAATGTAATTAATTACCTTTCTTGGAGCTGGTTGTAGGGCAATTCTTGCTTGTGTGATGATACCGAACTGTCCAAGCCCTCCTAGTACAGCATGGAAAAGATCGGTGTTTTGCTCGTCTGAACAAGTTACCACTTCTCCTCTGCCTGAACAAATTTATTAAGGTTAGTACATTCTGCTTTTATCAACCTACTCGAACTGGAATCGTGTTTTTGTAATAGCATAATTTACATTTGGTCCCAAAAGACTATATCTTCAGCACTTTTGGTCCTGTACTACATAAAATTGCATTTTTTTTCCAATTTTTGTTTCCAATTTTTGTTTCCAAAATATTTTGTAATTTTAGGCTGCACTTTACAAAATTGCAACTTTGGATCCATAGAATAGTCCTTGTGTAGCACTTTTGGTCCCAAATTTGGGTACAATAAAAAAATGAGTTATTGGCATTTTGCAACCCAAGAATACATCATTATCACACTTTAATTTGCACCCTGAAATTAAATTTTTGGCACTTGCACCCTTGAATTGCATATTCTTGGCATTACAATAGATATTTAGCACCCTAGTATGGTTCATTTAAAGAATATGCAACTCAAGGGTGCAATGTGCCAAAATTTTAATTTCAGAATTCAAATTAGTGCCGAATTGGTGTATTTTGAGGGTGCAAAATGCCAATTACTCATAAAAAATTATGGCACAAAAAGTGATGAGGGTCCAGTCCCATGGGACTAAATATGTAAATTTCTCTTTAGTAATGATAGCAAACCTGTGACAACTTGAAGTTGATAAACATTGTTGATTTGTGGTCCATGTACGAATGCTTGGCCGCTTATTCCGGCATTTGACAAAGTACCTCCGACCGTGAGATGAAGATAATCGGTCCACGATTTAGGCGTAAGCCCGTGTTTAAGACTCTCATGCAGAATATTTATCCATAGTTCCCCACCTGATACATCAACATATGGATACTTTCCAATGTGAAAACTCATCTCTGGCACCCTAAGTGACTCCATACTTATAACTACACCTTGGTACGCTTGTGCTTGGCCTTCCAAAGAGTGGCCGTGACCTCTAGCCGCGACTGTCAGCTCCGAATTTACGCCCATATCAAAAATACATTTTACGATGGATGAAATATCGGAAACTGATTTCGGGTGTAGAACTGCAGATGGGGTGAGATGGTATCTATTTCCAAAGTCTTTCGATTCATTTTCGTTGTTCTTGAAACTTAGGTGACCATCAAATTTCATGTTGGCTATGTAAGGAGACACTGTGAAAGAGTTATTAGAAGAAAGGTGAGTTTTATTGATCATAAAACTAAGTAAATAAATAAGTAGAAGTTTTGAGGCTATAGTTTTTGGCATGGAAGATTGTGAGTTGAACATCTTGATTTTTCTTGATAAAGAGGACTATAATTTTTTTTTTGATTAACTAAATGGGATGGTGAAGAATAGGCTCATAAAGTGTATGATGTGAAGAGAATTTAAAGGGGAGGATGGTTTAACTGTCGAGAAACATTTGAATGTGCATTTGATGGTCTATTTCTTAACTTTTTTTTCTTAGCCCACATATACATTTTATTTATTATAAATATACAAACATAAATGCTTTTCATTTTGTTGTCACCTCCATGTAGAATAAGATAATAGCCGTGTTTGTTTTGATATTTGAATTTTCAGGGTTTTTCGGAAGACGAAACAAGCATATATTTTTTTTTGAAAAAAAAATTATTTCTAGAAGACAGTCGTCATATTGTCTTTTCAAGACTTAACCTTATTAATTGACATTCACTCACTTTAAAGAATCCTCTCTATTGAAACGTAAAACGAACACACTTATTTCTAAAAATCAAAATTATTACTACTTCCATTCTATTTTAAAGATATTTTCTTAAAAAAAATTAACTGTCGCTTTATGATTTCAATGTTACATTAATTACATACTTTTAATTTTATTCATACTTACTCCTTGTTTTTCTCCCTCTTTTCTGCTTTAAGAGTATGGAAAGAGGAGGGGTATTGTAGGAATAATTTTACCTTTTTTCTTAAATTTAAGTTAATTATTAGCTTCCTTAATTCCTGTGCAAAAGTCTCAAACGAAAATGAAATAGAGGGAGTACCTTATATCCTATTTCCTCTGTTTCACAATATCTATCGTTTTAGAGATTTTTTTCTTTCTAAATGTATGTCGTTTTAAGATTCAAATGAATATTAATTACCCATTTTTCAATTTAACCCTTATTTATTTCACCTAAAAATTCTATCTTATTTATTTCTTAAGTCTATAATTTTTTTTCTTTTCACCAAAATTTCATGTTATTTATTAGATTCCTTAAACCTGTAGGGTAAATACCACTTTTGGTCCCTCTTATCATTAACTTTTTACAGAGTGGTCCTTTTATGTTTTTTTTCCACTCTAGTCTCTACTATGAATTATTTGTTTCACTTTAGTCCCTACTATGATTTATGTGTTCACTTTAGTCCTTATCAGGTGGTTCTGATAACACATAACATGTATATGAATATTTTTTAGGGCATTTTCGTCCGTTCACTATTGAGACTATTTGAGATATTGTTTAATTGGTGAGCAATTTTGGTGTTTGAAAAAGATTTTAGGAAAAAACTTAAGTTTGGAACGAAATGTACGATTAAGTTCGATTGGAATGAAAGCCTAGTTTGGAAATTTAGTTTTTTTTTTTAAATAATTAGAAAAACAAAAATATCCATGTTAGTTTACTTGAAATGACAAAATTGCCCTCATGAGCATATCACATGTTATCGGAATCGCCTTGGACCACTTGAAAAAGACTAAAGTGAAACAAATAATTCATAGTAGGGACTAAAGTGAAAAAAAAAATATAAGAGGGACCACTCGGTAAAAAGTTAATGATAAGAGGGACCAAAAGTGATGTTTACCCAAACCTGTACAAAACTCTAAAATATCAGATCTTGTGGAACAGGAGTATAACTCAAAAGTTTCTAAAATATTTAGAAAATCCTCTCATTTTTTACAATACTCTCACAAAAGCAAACCAAATGAAGCTTGCTGCTTTTTTTGTCTGTTTTGAACAAATATAATAGTAGCCTAGTTTGGCCTATATTCATTATGTTGTCATTTTGGGAACTTTATGACGTCATTCTTGAGACAAGATGATTCTTTATGCAGTGAAATGCACTACTTATTTAGTGGTAATGAGCTTATATAATTTCTTCTGTTGGGACCCTACTAATTAATTAAAATGCTAATTTCTTTTAATATTTACTTTTATTGCAGGAGATGCCTCCAAGACTTGTTTGCGGCGTCGAAATTTTTCTTCACATGTTACTTACTATATGTCTATATGCATTTTTTTATAGTGCATTTGATCAGTCCCCTTCACCCTCAATCCCAAATTTGCAATTGCATGCACAAGCTGCTTTCAAAATTCTATATGAAAAAAGCAATTTTTAGTTTGAGAAGGAGGCTGAAAAATTTGGGCGGCCCCTACTTTGATGCCTTGCTTTTAGAGAGTCGGTTTCCTGTTTTGGGTCTTGGCTCTAGTCCCAATGTAAGTTTGGCTTACCTAATCTGCCTAATTTGTGTTCTTTCATTACCCTTTTATGGAAAAGCAAATGGAAAGGCAATAAAAGATGTTCTACATTGAGTTATACACTGCAAAAGGCAATCTTTCATCCACCCATCGGATAAAACTCGATCCCAAACGAGGGATAACTTCATTTAGAATGGACTTGGTCAAAGGGAAGTGTTATGTGTAGAGACTGGTTGATGGATTGACGGTCGACTCCTAAATTAGATGGAACCAAAATCGGAGTCAAATTAGATTGTTAGGCTCTCGAGGGTTGAATCTCTGGCTACCCAAACAATGCCTAATTAGATAGATTCGAACATGATAATATGAGTTGTAATGGATGCGTACATAGTCTCATCGATGAGTGGATATTTATTGGTGCTAAATTATCTGATGTGCGGATCATTTCGTCGAATTTACCAGGGTCAGCCAAGGTAAATGAAGTGGAGATAGTTTCAGATGGTTTATAAGGGTATTTTCATTCGTGTCAACGTTGTCGGATTTTGTTTTTGTTCTATGGACCACTTGGTGATCCAGCGACTAGGACCATCAAGAAAATCGAATGGCCATTGAGGAGCCACATCGATGGTGGAGAAGGGTCTGACGAGCCACTCCATTGGGCGTTGTGGAGGGCCATGATCGAGCCACTCTGTATAAATGGCTTTGACTCGATTTCTTTATGTGTTAGATATTGTCACGTAAGTCGTACGAGATATAGATTGAGATGTTCCAAAATAACATTTCATTTCTATAATTGAAATTACTTTTCACAAAAATACATTCTCACATAAAATAATAATTTAACATTACTATCTTTGTACCACTTCTTTTAAAAATATATGTAAAAGAAATAAAGATTTTTTTTTTTTTAATAATTTTAACTTTTACCCAAAACTCCACGTAAAAATTAAAAGTCTAAAAAAGGGATGGATGGAGTTAGGGCTGGGTAAACGGGACCGGGTTTCGGGTACCCGTCCCGTCCCGATCGGGTTTTTCCCATTTGGGATGGGACAAAACGGGTATTTTTTCATTTGGGACGGGACAAAACCCGGTCAAGAAAAAATGGGACGGGTTTCGGGTATTGATCCCCACCCGATCGGGAAACCCGGTCCCGATTACATAGTTTAATTAAAATAAATATATATATATGATCAAAATACCTAATTTAAATCAAAATTCAATCATTCACATCTCCCTCTATGTATTCTTCTTCTATAAAATCCAATCTTAACTCCACCCAACTCAACCCCTGTCGTCCACCACTGATCCGTTACTCGTCAACGTCCGGGTTTTTCAACATATATCATCACAGAGGATTTCAATTTTCAAGTTTCTCCAATGATTTTCCAATCAGATCTTAAGGTTTTGAGATCCTTTCTAAGTCTACATGTGGTGCATAACTCCAAGTGGTACGTGGCACAAAATGGTGAAATGACACATCAATATTGACACAGAAAATCCGAGGCGGTTTAAAGTTGTATTATACTAAAAAAAAATTAATAGTTTATCGGGACACCCGATCCCGTCCCGAAATCCCGAAATTAAATCGGTTACCCGAAACTCTCGGGATCTTGGTTGATCTACCGGGTTTCGAAATTTGAATTTAGAAACCCGAAACCCGATATCCCGTCCCGAAACACCCGAATTCCCGAAAACCCGTCCCGATCCCACCCCTAGATGGAGTATAATTTTATTGGGCGAACTAGCTAGCTAGGCCGGAAAAGAATTGGCCAATAGAAAGAATATTTTGCATGTGATGGCAGTTGTTGGGCCAGTCAGTCAGATGGGAGGGTTTATAAGTAGGAATTGTTCATGTAGGGGCCTGGTAAGTTTGATTCATTTGGTACTATTTTCTCCGTCCCAATTATTTTTATTTTTTGATACAGTTGATCAGTTAATTTGACTAAATTTATAAAATTTATCATAAATAATTTAATTTATATATTTTATTAATAATTTAATTATATCATATGATAAGTTACTTAAAAGATTGAAAAATTTTAACTAGGTATTATAGTAAATGAAATAAAATAAATGGGACGGAGTGAATATAAAATAAATGGGAAAGTGGTGGATGTGGATACGACAGTCTGAATGGAGGAAACACTAATAAAGGCAACCTAATAAACCTATCAATTCATTTGGCCTTTTGGATCCCCAACAATGGGACAAGCCTAGATGATTCCTCATTTTAATATTACTATTGAGTTTTTCAATGCTGCTACTGTTTGTGAATATTAATTATCACGCCATTTCCTTTTTTTTTTTAATAGCATTGGTACTATATAGTATATTGTCATTACTTAATAAGTAATTTTATATTTTTAAAAGTAAAAATATATAAATTTGAGTGCAAATTTTTTCTCAGGACATTGATTTTAGAATTCGTCTAGGGTCCCGAATGTGTAGGGCTAACCCTCCTTGTGAATATATATAGTATATAGTTGTTCAAACCATGTGTTATAAAATAGTGGACTATTCTTATGGCGATGTCACATACAAGTAGGATTACTAATAATGATTGTACTTCTCCCGATAGAGGTCCATCCAAGGGTGTAGACGAGCCGAGTAATGTCGAACGAATACTTTTGTCAAACAAACTCGAGATAAATATCGAGTAGCTTTGGTTTGTTTTCATTTCTAAGTCCACCAGTGATATAAATTGTTAAGGAACCATGTACTAAGATTTTCGTTTATTTATTTATTTTGTGTTAATTTACTTTTCCTGGCATTAAATGATAAAAAAAATAGCAAATAATTAATGATATTTGTGTTCATTAATTATAGGTAAAATTGCAGAAAACGTCCCAAACTAATTACTGATTTTGGATTTTCGTCCCGAACTATTTAACTTGGCTAATTTCGTCTTGTAATTTAATATTTTTTTGGAATATCGTCCCAAACTAATTACTAATTTTGATTTTTCGTCCCAAACTATATCAACTCGCCAAATTTCGTCCCATAATTTACCATTTTGTATGAATTTAGTCCCAATATTAAATTTCTAATTTAATGAAAATGACGTTCAATCTTGTAATTAATTTGAGACGAACTCTGCAATATTATATAAGTATTCATATTAAAATTTACCATGTCATGACACTTAAGCAGCCATGTGATAATTCATCGGCAAATGCGCAATTCCGTCTTATAATTATGGTGGGACGATATTCCAAAAAAATATTAAATTACGGGACGAAATTCGCCAAATTCAATAGTTTGAGACGAAAATCCAAAATCAGTGATTAGTTTGGGACGATTTTTGCAATCTTGCCTTAATTATATTAAATTCTTTTGCTACTTCGTCAATCTCCCTTTTTGTGTTGTACTATAAATTACCTCATTTATTGTTGCTGATACATGTACTTTATTTATCTAAAAAAAAAAAAAGAAGATACATGTAGTACTTTGTATTCATCAAAAGAAAAATATATATGTACTTTCTTTATTGTGGTTGATGATGGTATGCAGATACTTGTACTTTGAAAAGATACTGTTTGCTATGTAGGAAAAGTACGATACAAACAACCTCAATATCTGCAAAAATCTTTTTGAAGCATTCATTGATCACCATTAGGAATAGTACATCCTTATTAAGGGAGTACCTAAATTTGGCATTATTTCACCAAATATCAAATATATGCTCATTGTAGTAAATTTATAAGTTGATATCTTAGTACGTTGGTTGGAAGTTGATGTCACAAGATATTATTCCTAGTTCACTGACTAAAAAAGATTATACAAGGATGAAATGAAGATTTTATTTTGACTCAAACATAACTTCATATGTGAAGCATCCACCAATTTGTATTAATTTAGATCTCATTTTTTATCATGTTCTAATATGAATCTTCATTCACTAAACCCTTCAAGAAATTAGAGCTAAATGCAAAAATACCTTCTGATTTGTCTATTTGAAAATATACCTTTTGTTATTTTTATTAGCAAAAATTCTCATGTGCTCTTTTTTTTTATTAGCAAAAAGCTCATTTAAAATTCCTTAATATATAAGTTAATAGGGAGATTATTGTTAATTTTTAAATTTGTCGAGCAAGGAAATAGTCAATTTTTTTTGCTGCAATCTGAATATTTGCAATAATTTTTTGTATTATGATCTATTGACAGTGTCTCTGAAGATTGCCGCTTTGATCAAGTTATCCCAATGATTATAACGAGCGAATTCCATTGCAAACCTAGAGTAGTCCTTGCATCGGCTGAAGTTGGGTCAAGTTGAAGCCCATCCCACGCATATGGTTGTATATAGTATCGCATTTCTGATTGATTGAAATGTAATCATGAAAAATACTCAACTTATGATCCGTTTCTTTGATCAGAAACGACATCTAACCAAAAAAGTAATTATTTAGAATTGAAATGTTTATATTTGATTTGATTTATAAAGTTTCTTCATCTCATAATGGGATTTGCCCCTTCGAGTTAAAGGAATGTTGTTGCCCAAACCTATATGTTAAGGGGCAAGCCATGTATGTGGTTGTAATTCAGCTTCACCATTTTAGAAACCATATCAAATTCCTTTATTCGACCTATTTTTGGACATGACGAGACAATACCTTCCCATGTGAACCTTTGGATATTTACATTTAGCATCGCATCAAATTTGCGGGTTTTTTGCACTTTGCACCCCTGAAATATAGGAAATAGGCACTTTGCACCCCTGAAACTTAGATTTAATACTTTGCACCCTCAAAATATGAAAAATACTGCGATTTGCACCCTCTTTTATTTTCAAGCAAAAACTCAAGGGCAAAATAGGTAATTCTATTGTAAATCTTTGGCACTTTGCCCCCCCCTCCAAATAAAATTAGCACTTAACACTCCCTAATTAAGAACAAATTAGCAACTTGCACCCCCGAAACACAATAAATGGTCACTTGCACCCCAAAATATAAAATTAACACTTAACACCCTCAAATTATAAGAAAAAACTCAAACCCCTCATTTTTTCCGGCAAAGTTGACCATTAAGGTGAATTTTTTTTAAGGCAAAATAGGTAATTATTTATGGGAATTTTGATATGTTGAAGTTGACAATGGGTCTTCGAGAGTACTTTATTTAGTTATTTATGGTTATATTGTTGAAAAGAAAGATGGAGAGAGAAATGAGTATTCGAGTATTTATAATTGTATTTTACAAAATTTAAGTAAAAAAATGAATTACCTATTTTGCCTTAGATTTTTTTCACTCCGATAGTCAACTTTGACGAAAAAAACGAGGGTTTTGGTTTTTTTAAATTTGAGGATGTTAAGTGTTAATTTTGTATTTGGGGTGCGAAGTGCCCATTTATTGTGTTTCGGGGATGGAAGTTGCTGATTTATTCTTAATTAGAGGGTGTTAAGTGCTAATTTTATTTTGGGGGTACATAGTGCGAAATTCTCAAGTTTTGAGGGTGCAAAGTGACAATACTGTTGAATTACCTATTATGCCCTTGAATTTTTGCTTGAAAATAAACGAGGGTGCAAAGTGCTGCATTTTCCATATTTCGAGGGTGCAAAGTGCTAAATCTAAGTTTTGAGGGTGCAAAGTGCCTATTTTCCATATTTCGGGGGTGCAAAGTGCAAAAAACCCCAAATTTGCCGACATAAATATAATTCTGATACAAAATCCGTTGCAATGTTTCCAACATAATTATCAACGAAAAAATTGTACAAGATTTTCCAACAGAATTACCAACAAAAAATATATTGTCACTATATTTACTAACGGAAAATTATTCCGTCACTCCATTTACCTATGGGACCTTCACACATGGAATATCTAATGGAAAAAAATCCATTGCTACGCTTGAATACCAATGGAAATCGAGGCTTCACCAATGAAAATTTTCTTTACTGAAACTCTGTAGTGAAACACTACTTTCAATAGTTTCATTGTTTAGCAAAATGGAAATTTTGCAAGTTTCATTTATAATTTTTTTTTCCTCTTGCGATGCTTCTATTTTTTGGGTTTTCATTTGAATGAGTAGTTGTGAGTGGGGGAGGTTTCAGTACGTAGATTTAGCAATATAAATATTATATGGGCAATTTGATAGGGGCTTAATAGGATTAATTAAACTATATAAATTGTGTCAAAACACATAATATGGCATTGGTTAGTAATATCATTGATCAAAATTTCATTTTGAGCGTATGTTTCGGTAAACTAAATATTGAAAACTTTTCGAGAATTTTTTGGAAATGTCATAGAAAAATTAGAAAAAGTTATAGAAAAAAAATTACTAAATTGAGAAAAATAACAGAGTCTAAGATAATAAATAAGTTTTGGATTTACACTTTATTTTCGTTTCGATTGATTAAAAAAAAATTCGATATTTTTTATGAAAAAATTAAAATTTTGATCTATGAGGAAAACCAACTTATTGGGTTCAACAGATTACCATACTTTTTACTATATGTTAGAGCTGGAATTTATCAACCCGGTTATGGACGAATTAGGTAACCTGGGCTAAGATGGATTAGATAAAGTAACATTAATAACTTCAAATTTAAAGGTGCAATTAATTACTAGATATATTGCTCTCCTCACGATATACAAAATAAAACCTCTAATTAAATACTTGTAAAATTAATTCAAATCACAAATTTTCACATGAGTTCCCTCTTAGAATCACACTTGTACTATCTATTAAAATGGTGCCTGGTCTAATAGAAGAGATTAATTCCCATAAATTGATGAGCCCAAGTAAAAATTCTCTTTGTGAGAGAGGTTCACATATAATATGTCTGACGCGCCTCAAAATGAATTAAGTTAGGTCCAAGACCTAAATAACCTGAAAAAAACCAAAAAATTAATCGAGTTTGAACTAGGAATACTATGGATCTTTTCAATATTTGATAATGTGATTTCAAAATTAAATATGTTACACTAGATTATAGTGTTGATTTTAGTAGTATTATTATTAATAAATTTGATATTAGTAATAGAGTTATTTTTGAAATTGCAAGATGTAGTAACATTGATACATGTGATTTTAATATGGATCCCGGATAATTAAATTCGATTTCTCTTAATTCCGCAATCGTGTGTATGGTCTCTTCAAACATGTTCTACTCCTACTAAATAGAAGGTGAGCTATGCCCGAGCAACTTGAGCATAACCACTCCGACTCGAATAAAACACAAGAGGATTCCTTACAAGAAAAATAACATTGAAAGGTTTTGTGCAAATTTTCCAAAATACACATAGGTATGATGCTTTTATGAGTACATGTGGATCTTTCGATATTTCTATCTACATGTCTACGCACACACATACATGTTGACCAACATACAACAAGAAGTGGCTAAAGGAAGACTTATTAAATTTTAAATTTTGTGAAGCATATGCCTTAGATACAGTTTGTCAACGTATATATAGTTTTTGATTGGCTGAGCATGTGGAGAGGTAACAAATAATAATGTGACATTTGGATTTCATATTATTCTTTCAAGAATGTTATATAAAATTTCCTTTCAACTAAATAAAATCTTATGGCATAGTTATCCCCACAATATGTTGAACGTGTCTTAAAAAGTAATTAAATCATATCAACATGAAAAATAAAAAAATAAAATTATGTACAAGGATTTCAAACCCTATAAGATGAGAAATAATACAATATTTTTTTTTTTATCATTATCATGTTCCTTATCAAGCTAACATTCTACTCTAATCATGTCTCTTTGTCCCTTAGTAACTTTTGCTTATAGACTCATTAATTGAAGAGTACCTTTTTTTTTTTTTTTTTTTTTTTTTTTTAATTTTTATTGTCAACATTTTGTGTTCACTTCTTCTTTGTCGCCACAAGAATGTTCCATTTCTTTACAATACGGAGTACGAATTTTTCTTAAAAAAAATCCAGTGCTGAGCATTTTCTATTATTATATAGTACAATAATTTGCAATATATGGCTTTTTAAGAATCATTGAGTTGATGTTAGTTAGTGCATGCAATTAATGCAATAAATAGTACTTAGCGTCTAAGAGTCGCCATGAGCATGATTTTGTCGCTCTGAGTTGTGAGATTAAGAGTTCTAATACCATTACGTTCATCCCCATTACGTTGGTGGGTTTGTTGAATTCCAAATTTGGAGGCTTATGTTATAGAATATGTGAACTTATTCCTTACGTTTTAAAATGCGAAAAGACTAATTTAATGTTGACATTTTACTTTTTCTAACATACTATTTTTCAGATACTAGAAAAGTGCACGTGCGTTACACGTGATTAACTAATTTCTTATATTAGTTAAATCATTTTCATCATATATACTATGGTCTTAATGACATACCATATAGTTTTTTTGACTAAATCTTTTTAATTTTTATTATGTTATTACCAATAATTTAAAGTTGTTATCATAAAAACCTAATGCTATGCTAACCAAAACTTGAAAATAAAAAATGACCTTATTTCTAATCTAAAACTACATGTCTACATAACTATTAAAAACAACCATATGAACGAATGAACAATAACAATTTAACCAGCTTGCCGGTTATACCTATCTTTTACCGAGTTCATTCACTTTCAATTACATGCCTAATACATTTTTTAACTGATCTACCCCGTTTTTATCAATTTTCCTCATTTTTGTTGAGTAAATCTGCTTTTACACTAAGTTTACCATTTTTTTTTGTTATTTTAACATGTTTTTTCATCGATTTCATCCACTTTTACATTGAGTTTGTCATTTGTTTTTATGTTATTCTAATCCGTTCTTTCTCCAATTTTAACTACAGTTGCGGTTTATCATATTTGTTAATCAATTCACTCATTCTCTCAAGATTAACCCAATTTTAGTAGATTTTCTCAACTATTTCACATTTTTTGTTCCAAATTCCACCTATGAGACCAGTTGAGCTGTCCATGCGGGCACTATTTCACATTTTTTGTTGTCAATTTAACTCGTTTTATTGTTCTTGTTCTTTATCAATTTGACCCCCTTTTTTGTTATCCTATGTTTAGTCGATGACATTAATTTTTTACCAGTTTACCTGTGTTTTGTTCGTTTATCACTTTGTTTTATCAATTGTAGCTATTCGATCTAACACATTTTCCCATTTTTTAATCATATTGTACCCGTTATCACCCATTTTAACCATTTATATGTTTTGACTTTTTTTAATTTAAGTCAATTATAGGTTTTTCAGTAACTAAATAATACCTTATTTTATTCATATATCACAAATATGACTTTTTTTCTTTCTTCTTTTTACTTTTCTTTAATAATTGATCATTTCTTAAGAATTATTTAAGGAAATATCGATTGCAACCGCTTTTACATCGAGTTTACTATTTATTTTTTGTTTTTCCGATTTTAATAATTATTATGTTTTGATTTTTTTTTTTTGGGCTCAAGGCAATTATACATTTTTTAGTTAACTAAATAGTACATCTTTTTATTCATGTAGCACGAATGTGGCATAATTTCTTTTTGAGGTTCTTTAATTAGTGATAACTTCTTAACAACCTCCCAAATAAATTTTTGAAGAAATATAGATTAATAATTTTCATAATTTTTTTACCATTAATATTTAATTAGTTATAAAAGATAATTATAAGATTGATGTAGGAAAGACTTCTTTTCTAATTATACTTCTAGGATTCTTTTCTTGTACGATTATTTTCTTTTATCTTTTTGCCATAGAATTAAATATCATAATATAAGTTAAATATAGGTATATTAGTCTTCACAAAAAAGGAAAGAAATTTCCTTAGCTAACTCGTACTTTTATATGTATATATAAATATAAATAAAATAAATATAGATTTAACCGTATTGTACCCATTATCACCAGTTTAAACTATTTATATGTTTTGACTTATTTTATTCGTATAACACAAATAAGGCCTTTTTTTTTGAGTTTCTTTAAGAATTGATCGTTTCTTAAGAATTGTACAAGGAAATATCGATTCAACCGCCTTTACATTGAGTTTACTATTTATTTCTTGTTTTTCCGGTTTTAACAATTATTATGTTTTTATTTTTTTTTCTGGCTTAAGCGAATTACACATTTTATAGTTAACTAAATTGTACCTTTTTGTCATTCATGTAGCACGAATGTGGCACAATTTTTTTTTTTTTTTTGAGGTTATTTAATAAGTGATAATTTCTTAACAACTTCCCAAATAAATTTTTGAAGAAATATAGAGTAATAATTTAATTAGTTATAAAATTTAAAATGATAATTATAAGATTGATTTAGGAGAGACTTCTTTTCTAATTATACTTCTAGGATTCTTTTCTTGTAGGATTATTTTCTTTTATCTTTTTGTCATAGAATTAAATATCACATTATATGTTAAATAGGGGCAAAAATTCAATTTTGGTACCATAGAACTGGGCAAAATTCATTTTTCATACCAAAAGTTCAAAAATCATACCAATTCTCACTCAGCCGTTTCAAAAAAGGCACTTCCGTTAGTTTACTTAACGGAACTGCCACGTGCCACCTGTTGAAACAAAGGGGGGGGGGGGGGGGGGGAAATGCAATTGTCTAAATGTGAGCAGGGTGTTTTTGCAATTATTGCCTTCTTCCTCCTATGGACGATCGCCGGCTTCTGGTGGCCGTTTGTCGAAAATAGGTTGAGGGTTTTTGTTCCTCTTGTCATGGGCAACATTTCCCATGGGATAATTGCAGCGGCCGTCGACGGTGGAGCAGGGGAGGAGTGTTTTTTCGCGAAAATTAGGGTTTCGGCCGAAAACGCGCCGCCACTTGGGCGGAGCTCAGCCGTCTACGACAGCTACAATAAACCTATGGAAAATGATGCCCACGGTCAGGGGAAATTAACTATTGCAGCAAGAATTACGAAGTTTGGTTAAGAATCGAAGAAGAAATCACGATTTGAAATTTCGAAAATTTTGACCTACAATTCGAAAATTAGAACTCAAAATTCGAATAGATTACTCAACGGATTGAAAAGATCTTTATATGTACAAGTTCTCCACGACAGGGGAAACAAAAACCCTCAACCAATTTCGACCAAAAGCCATCGGAGCCGGCGGTCGTGTGGGAGGAGGAAGAAGACAACGATAATTGCAAAAAACCCCTGCCTAAATTTTAATAATTGCATTTCTCACCTCTTTTTTGACTTAACGGAGGAGGCTAAACATCCGTTGCAAAACTTAACGGCTGTATGATTTTTGAACTTTTGGTATGAAAAATGAAATTTGCCCAGTTCTATATTACCAAAATTGAATTTTAGCCGTTAAATAGGGGTATATTAGTCTTCACAAAAAAAGGAAGAAATTTCCCTGGTCAACTCGTACTTTTATATGTATAAAAAAATAATAATATAATATAAAAAATAATATATAATAATAATAATATAATAAATAAATATAAATAATAATAATAAATAATTAAATAAATAAATAATATAGATAGATAGATAGATAGATAGATAGATATAGAATGAGAAATCCATATTTTTTCTTTCTTTCTTACAGAATCAATCGTTAATATATTTTTGTACTTTTTAATTTTGAAATATTCTTTTAGCGAAGAAAATTGAATAGATATGTACATTTTTCATTTTGATAAGTTAATTATAGATTGAATATAATTCCATAACAAGTGTAGGGATAATATTTATGATTAGATCATGTCTAAGAAATTTTTCTAGATTTTGTGGTTGTAAATGCATCACACCATTTATTTTGAGAGTATGACATCATCACAACTAAGGTAGGGACGTCAATAAATTTAACTTTTGACTTGTTAAGATCAATTACTCTTGTGATTAACTATGTCACAAAAGGGTTCACATGACTGTTGTAATTGATAAATAATTTTGCTTAAACTGAAATATAAACAAAACTATATGATGTTTGGCCTAAGATCGATTGATAAAAGCTGGTTTGGACTATATTTGTTATATATGATCATACCTCTATACCAAGCTTGAACAACATTTATCATTTCTTATAATTTCATTGTATTTGGCCAAATATGAGTCGAGCTCGTATTCAACTCGATTAAAGTTATTTTGATCTTAGTTTGTTTAAATATCAATATTGGACACAATCTTAAATTCATTATGAATTGACTCTATTTAACACGATTATACATCAAATAAAAAAACTAAAATGCATTTATTTAAAAATACATGCTTGTATATAATCATAAAATACTCGAGATTATGAATTGACTCTATTTAACACGATTATATATCAAATAAAAAAACTAAAATGCATCTATTTAAAAAGCTTGTATAATCATATCGAGATTACAAAATGCTCCGCTCTCGCTTTCAAAATTTCCAAAACATGCATGTAGTTTTTAATTCGTGCCATTTACAAAACAATTTAAAATAATACTTATAAGATGAATACTATTTTGCGTTACACTTTGTTTGTATGCTTTATGATCATGACACAGTAGATTTGATGAATAAACAAGTTCACCAATTAATTTAATTCCATTGAAGAGCGATTAAGATGGCCATTAACAGAATAAGTGTATTTCATGATTGTGTTTCATCAAATAATTACAAACAAACAAATGTTAGAATCCTTCCTTAATTAACTAAGATTTCTCGCTACACCCCAAAAAAAGTTGATAAATTTGATCTGATTGGTTCAAGTTAATAAAATATACTTTATAAGGTACACGTTCATTCAAATATCGATCCGAATAGGACAACGACCCAAAGTGACCTGATATGTTTTGACCTGGCCATATATTTTCTTTAACCGACCCATCTTCGACCAACACAAATTAAGTTATTTCGAGTGAATGTCACTTTTAGGTAAAAGGGCTCTTTTCATTGTCTACTCTATGATCCACATCCATTGTCATCATCTTTGTATTAAGGGGTATGATCTTTCATCTACATTGATTTTTTGTTTTTTTTTAGGTAAAGATTTACATTGATACTATTAGGTAACACTGCATGATATTGACTCTCCCACTTCAATTAAGCTTTTTAGGTATGTTAACAATTGATATAGTGCAACAAATTACTACAACCTCTAAGTTACAATTGTGAGGCAAAAGTGTTGATGCCATCATTGAAGTGTGGCCTCGAGGTTCGGTTAACGGTTAAGTTAGCACTAACCCAACCCGCGTGAGTCCCGTGGATGCAGAGCATGATATAATGTTATGATTCTAATTGCAAGGGGTACGCACCTTGATCTCACATTGATAATATTAGGTATTAGTATGGGTTATATATTTAACTCTCACACTTCGATGGGTAGTTTTTTCATGTAGGATTCTCCCAACATCAAATAACAATTGGTAGCAGGTCATTACTCCCTCCCATTTGCAATTGTGTGACATGCATCATGACGCTAACATTGACATGTTTCACCCAAGGCTAGCTTAATTGTCACGGCCTGACATTTTGCTGGGGGCAAAATGGGGCGACACAGAGGCCCGATGGACGGAAGCGCGGCTCTGGGGGAGCCAGGGACGGGACATACCTACTTAGTCGAATAAATTACCGGACCAAGGAACCAAGGGTGAGCTTTCGCACGAACGGGACAACATGGAATGATTTGGGAAAGTTAAGCCCGTGACATTAAGCTAACATAAAGCCTACACGCACAAACATATCGATTCCAATCTCTTTAAGTTTACCAAACATTAAAAAATGAATTTGTCACATTCTTCCCTGAAATCTAGAGTGTTACTCGAACACTAATGGAATTACGTTCCTAGAAATCAAATTCCCAGAATCAAATTCCATTCCTGTTAAACAAACGGATCCATAGAAAGTGACAGGATGTCATGATCCTAATTGCAAGGGATATGAACCTAAATCCCACATTGTTAATGTGAAAGTCATATGACTTTTCCATTTCAATAGCTAACCTTTGAGGTAGTATTCTCCAAAGATCATAACATCCACCTTCCAACAGTTAAAGAGCAATAACAGATTTCTTGAATCCTTAGTTTACCAAACTTTAATATGTAACCCAAGCCAATAATTAATGGTCATGATTAGGTTAATCAAACATGCTGAAACAGAGATTTTCAGGCTACAACTTGTTATTAGGATAATCAAACTTTACTATAAATCAATTATTTCACATCCCATGTGGCTTTGTCCCACCACCACCAAACATATATAGACTAGTAATTCAGTTGGAATAAAAGTCAAGAAAAACACCCAAGGACTCTAGTAGCTAATTAGCTAGCTAGATTCTTTTTGGTACTGCTTTAGAGGGTAGTACCACAGCCATTGATGCATTTTAGTTTATGCAAAAGCTTAAACATTTTAAAAATGCAACTTGTGAACCTGGAAAAGGTACAAATCAATTCAGTATCCTTTTTTTAGGACGTTTGATTGATCCCTTAAACTTCTTTCCTGCCATTCATCTGGTACACATGATATCCACACTTTTGCATGTTCATGTGCATGTGTGCATGTTTGTGAAAGATTCATAAAAACATTATAGAATATAGACCACTTGTATGTAATTCCAATGACCATAGCACGAAAGCGGAAAAAGGGGGGGGGGGGGGGGGTGGCGGTGTCGTATATGATGTTCTATAAATAATCAGACCAGCGAAAAAGGGGGGGGGGGTGGCGGTGTCGTATATGATGTTCTATAAATAATCAGACCAGCGAAAAAAATACGGATAACTACAAGGATTGATAACCCTGTTCAAAAAAAGCAAATAGTAAATCCAACTTTCCTAGCAAAAGTTACTGATGTTCTAAATTACCAAACAGAACCCCTAATATATGGGTCGGACTCAAGTCGCCCTATACGATGCAGTATAGTTTTCATAACTTCGACTAGTTTTCCCTTCATCAGAATACGATGCAGTCGATGAGTAATCACATTTTTTCAGATCACCTCCATTTATAGACAGCAAAAAAAATAAAAAAAACAAACGCGTGTTGATAATATTCATCTACTGCTACTCTTCACCTTCGGAATATATCATTTGTCAATTGTCACCACTAAATACAATTTCCAGTTATCCATTCAATCAATTATATGCTTGATATTCTTTTCAAAGTAGCACATTATGTAAAATAATCAATTCAAATATCCCACTTATAATTTTTAAATGTAATAGTACTAGATCTATATGCAAAGCGCTGATCATTTTCAGTATATAATGTCATTTTTCATGGATATCATGTGACTAAAATAAGATAAGGGGCACAGTATCTAAACCTGAATTTATTCTAAAAAGGTCCTAAGAAAATGGCTTTTATTGCACGCTTGATAGAAACACAAGCCTTCCTTTTCAAGACCTATTGTGCCTACACCTCCCCCACACACCATACACATGCACACACACTGAAGGGGAAAATTTGGTGATAAGGAATCATGCATATTCTTGACATTTTAGTTACAGTTTCTTGTGAAACATATAGATGTAGCAGCTAGGCTTTAGATGCAATTACCGACTGAAGTTGGAGTCAGTTCATGATATATATGGAGTTGAAGTTTACAAATTTTGCAATAAATATGTTGGAGAATATATAGACAGTCGACACATGCATATATGAAAGTATCAAAAGTCGCAACCATATTTCCGAAAGAGTGATGCTAAAAGTCATGATTGGACATGAGAGCATGTAATTCCCATATGCCAATTTTCTTGTCTAGTATACTTTACCATTATACTAAATATCACAACACATCTCAAATAAGGGTATATTAATTAGTCCACACAAGAATGAAAATGAAATATAAATCAATCATACTTTTATTTATAGAATAGCCAAAACTCACACTAAGTTGGAGTTAGTGATGAACACAAAACAAATTAATAGGAAATACGCCTTAAGTCAATCCATGATTGGTAGCTCGTAAAACTCGGTTGAATCTCGACATGATAACTTCAAAAGACACCAAAATATATGCATGTACTAATTAATAATTAATTACAGCTCAAGCAAATCAAGTCCAGGAGTATAAGCAGTTAAGGATTGATTCAAAGAAAAATCATGAGAACAAACATGACAAGACCTCCTCAAAGTACAACATGAATCTCCATTTTCTTTTTTCAAATTTCACTCACAAAGAGTTTAGGAAAACATGAAGGGACGTCTGAAAAGTTGAGATTACTCCAAGTTGGTTGAAGTCCGTTAGTGCTTATGGGCCATGATGTTGACAATTATATTTACATGTCCAGCACTTATCTCACAAGCCCAAGTGCTAGGCCAAGAGGGGCTATGAACGACTGCTTCTTTTATTACCACGTGGACAAGGACAAGTTTCAAAAACTTGCCATCTTATCTTGAAAGATCCTCAATGCCTCTTTAGCAATTTTTTCTGAAGATTAGATTAGGTTACTTGAACATGGAAATTATGTCTTTTCCAAATACTAAATGAATGTTTCATCTACATGTCCCTATTCTAAGATCTAGGATATAAATTGAGCAAATTTTGATTATACTTGCTTTTTTTCTATTTTTGAAGCTCAATGCAATAGAGAAAGTTTAGGCTAGTGGGCTTAGTTGAATGTTTGTATTGCATTAAGAAACTTGCGCATAGTGTTGGAGATTTTTATAGTGGAAATTTCAGCTAGCTGAATTTCTATCCAAAACTCGATGGATTTAAACCCGAATTCGAGTAGGATAATATCTAAATCTGAAACCGATTAAAATAAACTATGTGAATCCGGATCTAAGTTGATCCAGATTCTATATGTTGATAGCCCTACTTAGATCCCGAAGGCAAGAGGAACATTTGTTAGAGCACTTTTCTGAAACAACAAATCAAAGGGACAAACTTCTTCGACATTATGACAATAATTATTACAATTTCATTTGCCTCAAATTTGTTATTCCTTTAGTGTTGACCATGACTTTCTACGCCAATTCGACTTGCTCATTCAAACAACTAAAACACGATTTGGATCGTTTTTTGTCCACTCGAATGCTACTTTACACAATATAATGTACCATATTAGCTAACAAAAACGATTTGACACTTAACCATATATTTTGCACCCAGAACCCCTAACAAACATCATTTAACCCCTATCCACGTAATTTTCATCCCAAAACCCCAACAGCGATACCACAACTAAGTCACGTCTCACGTTTTAATACAAAACAATTCCTGTTACATTATTCTACATTATGAAAATACATCCAACTTATTCAACTGTATCGCATTAATATCTAACAGAATTTATAAAACACAACTAAAATATGAAACACGCATCCAAAACTATAACCTTAAAGCTTGAAACCTTATTCTCCACCAATTTTGGTGTACATTTCAATATTGGCCCATTTAGCAAATACTGATGAAACCCCTCTGCCAATAAAATGTCCAATCACAGGTGCAGAGTTGGATACATTAAGTCAAACAAGAATGTTTATGGATGATGAACTCTTTCCACTCAATTAGTGATAGTTTCCTTTATCATTATCAAATTCCAAATTTCCAACTTTGCTTTAAGAGCGATATTATTTTCAACTAATGTACTGTTTTCTATATTACAAGTTATTGGTTATAGTTACAAAACCTAACAAGAAATGGTTCAAAAAATATAGCACTGAAACTTAGGTTCGAAACCAAAATTCCTGCTGAAAATTACATGGAAACATAACAACACATGGTTTCCGCTTTTTGAATAGCAAAATCACATTTATTTAAGCAGCTTTGAAAGATTCCTAAATATATTTTTGTTTAAGTACAAATAATATATTCCACATTCTGATGTCTTAACTTATACCTAAGGTAAATATATAGTCACACACAATATGATTTAAAGATGACAAGTTTTAACTTTATCAACACACAAATTCACCTCGACATGAAAGAGCAAAAATTCCGGAGGGTTACCCTGAGGATCGAACTCTGAAAACCTAAGAAGATACAACAGCAGCTGAAGCCTTCAACTTCTTTGGTGGGGGATTACCTCCAGATATCACAACATAGGAATAGAAGCACAACATTGCAGCACTAATACATATTAAGCAACAGACGAACATTAGACGATAAAAAATGTATAAAGTTGGAACTTGTTCAAATGCAACTTCGTTAAACCATATTGCAGTACCTGATGACAACATTAAAGCCTGCTGGGAATAGTTTTTGAGTCTGCAATGATGTCAAAATTTTCCATTAACTATGGAACATATAATGGGCAACAGGTGAGAATAAAATTTGGGTAATGTGATGTATTGTTACCAATGAATAGGCCTTATAATTCTTTGACAGGAGGGCCACAGAGAGTGCTGCAAATTGGAAAATGTAAAATCACAATGCAAAATTATCCAAAAGAAAAAATTCCATATTGAATACATTCGATCTAAAAATGGATAAACCACCATAATAATTTCTGTTAAGACAAAAAAAAAAAGCACAAAATTCAATTGGAAGGGATAAACGGAAGGGGTTCATTTTAATGATTCCATAAAGGGAAAATGCAATCACCTGCTTGTCCGAGTATGAATGGTAAGCTGGATTTTCCTTGTCTCCAAACCTTCAAACTAAAAGTGCTAAGGGCCAGTAGAGCACCTCCGAAAAGCACACCGGTGCCTAAAGTAGCCGGGTTTCTCGAGAAAATGAAACCAAGAAGTCCTCCACTTAGGACAAGTCCACCTGTGGTGTTAGTGAGTGAAACAAGTTTCAACGACTTTATATGAATTTTTTCAATAATTTCTTTTTATTTTTTTTCAAAGAAAGTAATGTTTGTCGCATGACAAGAAAAATTTACGAGCAATATGAATCTTCGCTCTCATAATTCGGTTAAACAGTAAAAGTTACTATAATTCAGCACAATTAGGTCATATGAATTTGCTTGGATATACTGCATCTCCTTTTGAGAATGTGAGATTTGGTGATCGTAATTACTATATTTATTCAGGTATCACCTTTTATATATTTGTAAGTTCTACTGAAATTGAACCCATCCAAATTAATATATTTCAAACAATCTGATGTCGAGTTCCATTGGAATTCTTTCTTTTTTTTGGTACAAATTGGAATTCTTTCTGAAACATGTTAAACAACTTCAGTTTACTTACATTAAAAATTTCAGGAGAAAATATTGATCTGATATGTGATGAAAACTTGCCTTTTTATTTTGTGTGTTTGGTAGTTTTTAGGGGAGTAAAGGACAAGGAAAGGCATAAGTGCCCAGCTTATAAACCCAAGGGCAGAAAGCAAGTATTTCCTCTTATACTTTAGGTCAATAAATACTCACCAAATGGGATTCCAAAACAAAAGTCATGAATCATAGCTGCCCTCTTTGGTTCGCTGACAACTTGTTCCTGTATGTGCCCATCTGTTGCTCCACCAACAACAAAGCTCTCTTCAATAGGATGTGATTGTACAGAGTTTTCATTATGTGATGCATCTTCATTGTAACTTAAAGTGGTCTTATTCTCCAAGTTGGATACTTCTGTGCCACGTCCATCACTGCTCGTAACGTTTAAAACCTGAAGATGACAGCATCTGAATTTAATATCATTTTCAAATTTAGCAAAAACATGATCAATACCATTGCTACCATTAAATTTAGATCCGAATATGACAAAAATAACACGAAGTACCACAGCGTGCAGCCATCCACTGATTTGCACTTATTTTGCATACATTTGCAACCGACAACAATACAAAATGCACATAGAATGTAATAAATATTAACCAAATATCTTAAAATATATCAGCAGAATTTATGAAAACGGTTAAGGCGCATCAGGCTTCTAGTATTTCATACAGTTATTTTACGAACATGGTTACTACACACTTCTATTCTTTGTCCAAATACTTCCATTGAGTACATCTTAAGCACTAGTCAGATCATGTGAAAGCAAGTGCGGGTATGAGAAACTCTAACCAACAACGACTAGCAAGCACTTGAGTTTCATATTCCCCCATCTTTCTTCTCAACCAAATTATAGCGTAACTTATTATCAACTTGAATCATTCATCAGTATCTCGCCTTCCCACTCACTCAATCTTCATATTAGCTGCCATCACTAATTGCTTCCCTTCGGTAAGTGCATTGAGAATAGCACCAATTAAGGAGGATTTCTTACTTGTTTATGTACAGTTCCAGAGTAATAATTGGAGATATAGGAATTTATAATTTGCCTTAGATTGTAGCTCCTCCTCTCAAGTCCGCGTGGATAGTGATTAATGTTACTTAGCAACCATTTAATTTTAAAAAAATCATAAAGAAACGTGAGTGAAGTTTGAAAAACAACAGATTTTGAATAAAACTACTTCACTTCTACTTTGCAATCAGCTCTGTGAAAAATTAAATTATGAATTTGTGAAATTATAGCATGAACATTCCTAATCAAGATATGGAGAATGTGACATCAGTCCAAGTTCAAAGAGCTCATTTATAATTCCAAAAATCAACTATGTTTTTAGGGAATTGTCAAACTTTATCAAAAGAATTCCTAGCAACTTTTTGTTACACCTGCAAAGAAATTTTGCATGGAAATCAAATTGTTAATCTGTGATTTTAAACTCCCTGTTCTTAGTTTGCAACAGTGTGAAAACTTTTTTTTATTGAGTAACCATAAAAGTAATTCACTAATTGGTGTACTTCTCCAAAGTTATATTATATGTAGACATTGATTAAACACAAATGCTTTGATGCGTTTAAAATCCAATACACACAATTTGAAGCTCTAATTTTACTAATATGGGCATCTGTAATTCAGATGAGTTATGTTTTCCGTCTCTAAATTCATGGAAAAAAGCAATTTGGCCTCAATATGTTGTAACTCTCATATAAATATGTGCACGTCCCAACGCATAAACATTTAAAAGTTCTGTTATTTGAAAACAACACCGATTAGCTTTCCAGTCGGACTCCTACACGGTTCCCCCTCACCCTCAACCTAAGCAACAAGAAAATTACAAATACCAACCTTACTCTATTTCCTTACCATTTGTTTACAGTACCTTAACTCACTAAACCAAAGAAAATGGCACCTGAATTTTATTGGCAATATATTCAGCTAAAGCAGCAAAAAGGAAAAAGCAACAAAATCGATTTCTTAATAAAAGTAACCAAATCCTCATGTTTTAACCATTCAACAAGTAAACCCATAGCTATTAAAAAATCCAAACACACTACAAGTCAGCTACATCACGTCGAATTATCACCGATTCTGACTATCATATTACCCCTTTTGCATTGAATTCTCATAACGCATCTAATCTGTGATTTTTTTTCACACAGGTAATAAATTGATGATGAAGGCGGTGATTCAGTGCAGCATTAATCTACAAATTCTGCAGAAATTAAAGAATAAAAATAAATAAATAGAACTATACCTTTCCGAGGCGAAAATTGGTGAGGCAGGGGTAGGATCTGGTGTGGAGCTGCAACCGACGGTTATTAGCTATGGAAGAGAAGCACGAGAACTGAATAATCGCCGACGACATGATTTTACTTTACTATTTCCAGAAATTCAATTTATTTCGATTTTTTATTTCTCCACTGAAATTTGTGAATTAACGGATGAATGAAGAACAATCGCGTATGAAGAAGAGGGAAATAGTCAGCAGAAATGCTTTTACTTTACCTACGCTCTTGACTGTAAATGGATTTGCTCACATTGAAGTAATTCCCATTTAGGTAAAAGATAACAGAAAAGCTAAATCCCATTTATGCATTTATTATTTTTTATTCTCTGGTTTGGAAAATTAAAGATATCACTTTTACAATTATATATTTATGTTTAGTTGTTTACATCTATATTCATACCTATAGCAGTTAGGATATTTTTGATCTATTTCATCTATATTTATATTTTTTTAGTGAGATTTTAGGTATTTTTATATTTTTACACTTAAATGTAATAGGGTAAATCATGTATATGTTAAAGAAACGTAATAAAAAAAAAAAAAATAGTCACACTTATTAAGGTAAGGTAATAAAATAACTTAATGTCCGATATGTGACTACCGCTTCTATGATGAGTTATTTTCTAATTGAGATATTCAGTACTTGCACACTTATTAAGGTAAGGTAATAAAATAACTTAATGTCCGATATGTGACTACCGCTTCTATGATGAGTTATTTTCTAATTGAGATATTCAGTACTTGCCATCCCAGCAAGTCACTCTATCGACTATCCAAGTCACGCTCGCGGACCCTAGCGTCCTCTAGTTTATCAGAGTGTACACATTTGTGAGGGTCTAACCAATCCATTGATGTCCCATCACAAATGGATTCTACGACCCTTGAATTAGTTTTAGATCATGACCTTAGAGATCAATCTACGGGTTGTCCCATAATCCTGTGATCTAAGGACTTCAATCCTTATGTTAGATAATTATTCACAAGATGATTAATCTAATTGAATAGTTCTTTTAATTATTACAATTAAATTCAGCCAAAACATTTGACTTGTAAGACACTATTTTATCAATCTTCAACTTGTACAAAAGCCAACTCTTCATACTTCGGATTCCCATTTAATACAGATGTTTCACGAATGCCTTTTGAGGCAATAATTTAGTTAGCGAGTCCACCTTATTATCCTTTGAGGTGACACATTTCATCTTTATGTCACATCTACCAATGATATCCCATATCAAATGGTA
The DNA here is from genome assembly GCA_003313485.2 of Penstemon barbatus. Classification (NCBI taxonomy): domain Eukaryota; kingdom Viridiplantae; phylum Streptophyta; class Magnoliopsida; order Lamiales; family Plantaginaceae; genus Penstemon; species Penstemon barbatus. The sequence continues at coordinate 19,490,533 of CM064883.1, read as the reverse complement.
TCGTCTTGGCATGTGCTTGGATTTCTGATGAGATCTCGACTCCTTCGCTTGCGAGATAGCTCCATTATTATCACAGAAGATAGTAATGGGCTCGACAATGCTAGGTACGATGTCCAACTCTTGGATAAAGTTTTTCATCCAAACACATTCCATTACAACTTCTCATACAATATTTTATGCCTCGGTGGTTGAATTTGCGGTAGTATCCAAATTACCGCATCACCATTGAGGCAGACATATCCAGATGTTGACTTGAAGTCATCTAAATCATAATGAAAGCTAAAATCAGTATATTCTTTCAATTTCAGTTCTCTCCCGCCGTATACCAAGAACAATTCTTTAGTCATTTTCAGATACTTCAGAATTGATCACGAGCGCTGGTTAGATGCACGCTTGGAAGAAAATAATTATTTGCTAATTTAATGAAATAATATCGGTTATTTTATGATATAAAAAACTCGCATGTAATATTCATAATTTATTTGCGAAATTTATTTTGCTTTTGCATTTAATATAGTTATTTTAATTAATTTTATTTTGTGGATTGCTAATAAATAATTTGGATATCATTGTAAAACAATCACTAATAGTGAAGTTTGACTCCCTAGATTCTTCAATCCTGGATCCACTTATGATAAGTGACAACAATAATGTATTTGATTTATGATCTATGCACAACGACATAATATGTAATTTTGTTTCTGCCATATATTTATAGTATAACATAAATGAGATACTTTCATAATAATGGTCTTTTAAAAAAAATGGTATTTGATTGTTGGTTCGTTTTTTATAGGCATTAATCCCTCCTAAATGTTAGACTAAGTTTAAATCTCACTGATTGTATTTTCAGTATTGAAGAAAGCTCAACTCTATAAAATCAACTTATTGTACATAAGTAGCCAAAAATACTATTTTTTATATTAAAAAGAGTCACGAGTAAAACAAAAAAAATTTCGTTTCTATTATTGAACCACATCCAACCAACCAACCAACCATCCTTGATTACAGTACATATGTATATAAAACATAGTCATTTATAGCTTGGTATGAAACTATGGCATACCATAATATTCCCTTCCAAAGTTTTTCGAGCTACAGTTCTTAAATTATTTCTACAAAGATTTTACAACATTGAGCTTCATTGAGCAAATTCAAGTTATAGAAAATCAAATTTATTGATGAAGATAGTCAAGTATGTACGTAGATAATTGAATAATAAATATGTAAAATAATTTTTCTTTATCCAACCAATTGGGTAAATTTCATTCTGAAAATTAGATTTCATAGAAAGAACAAAAAACATGTTTCCTCAATGAAAATGGCTAGCAATATTGCCAGAGCAAGGATTATTGCTGTTGGAATATTTTTGTTCTGGAAAATTGATTTTTTGGTACCATAGGATAGGCTGACTTGCACTTTTGGTACCATTGGATATGAAAATGCAAATTTGGTACCATATGTTATGTTTTCATTGCAATTTTGATACCAAACCCAATTTTTCTACAAAGTTAATGACAATTTACCCCATATGAAATGCATAATGTTCAATTTATCCCTCTATAATTTGAAAAAAATCAATTTACCCCCTGTAAAATTTTAATGAAGCAATTTACCCCCTTTAGCCGGAGATTGTAACTCACTTGCCGAAATTGAGAGTATGCATGCAAACTATTTTATTTAACATAGGAGGATAAATTGCCACATTTATCATAACACAATGGGTAAAAAATCACATTATCATAATAAAAGTGGATTAAGTGCCGTCTATAAAAATATCAGGGAGGCGATGTGAAATTTTTACAAAATTTCAAGGGGTAAAATGCTCTTTTTTAAACCACGAGGGGTTAAATTGAACATTATGCATTTAGTAGGGGGTAAATTGACATTAACTTTGTAGAAAAATTGGGTTTGGTACCAAAATTGCAATGAAAACCTATCCCATGGTACCAAATTTGCATTTTCATATCCAATGGTACCAAAAATGCAAGTCAGCCTATCCTATGGTACAAAAAAAATAATTTTCCCATTTTTTTTCCATCTAATTTGCCCCTTCTAGTCAAAAGTCATAAAAACGCATTCTTTTCACATCCCAAAATATCCGTTATTAATAATTAACAACTCACTCTCTTCTCTCTCCTATTAAAACACAATTAACTATTTTTTCTTTTCCCAAAATAATCTTTACATGATAAAAATTAAAGTTGAATTTTCATTTTGTTTATTTAATTTGAGGGTTTTTGGCATTTTGCACCCTGGAATTATAGGGTTTTGGCACTTTACACCATGACTTAAAAGTTTTGGCACTTTGCACCCTAGAAATATAATTTATCTGGCACTTTGCACCCTAGTGTGTGTTTTAGTGAGAAAATTCATTGATAAAAAGGTAGAATAGTTATTTTCAATTTTTTTTTTCACTTTGCGCCTTGGCAATATAGATTTTTGCATCCTTAAAAGATAGAATGTTGGCATTTTACACCCTAAAATTATAAAATATTAGCATTTTGACCCCGATTTAATTTTTTTGGCACTCTGCACCGAAAAAAAATAATATTATGAAATTTTGCACCCTAATGTATTTTTCCTAAAAAAAAAACAGTCTCATGAATGTCGACATGTAGAGATAAAATGGTCATTTCTATGCACTACAATCATAAACTTGTTATTCTAAATTTATTTTACTTTATAATAACTTATTTTAACATTTTATTTCTGTAAAATTTAGATTAAAAAAAATACATTATCTTTATTTTATTTTCAAGTATCCTCAAGATTATTTACTTTATATCTAAAATACACGTTTACATATTTAGCATATTACAATATTGCATGTTATTTACATAATTTAGATTATCATATTAAGTCGGGGTTAAAAATGCCAGAAATTATATTTTTGGGTGCAAAGTGCCAATATTCTATATTTAAGAGTGCAAAGTGTCAAAATCTATATTTTTAGGGTTTAAAGTGCCAAAAATATTCGAAAATAACTATTATACTCTTCAATCAATTATTTTTTTCTTCAAAACACACACTAGGGTGCAAAGTGCCAACTAAATTGTATTTCCAGGGTGCAAAGTGCTAAACTTTTTAAGTTAGGGTGCAAAGTGCCAAAACCCTATAATTCTAGGGTGCAAAGTGCCAAAAGCCCTTAATTTGATTAAATTTGCAAAATAAAAATTCAGAGTAAACGAAAATTACCTCCATGGAAGTCATATGGGTGAGTTCTTAAATAATAATAAGAATAAGAAACCAATTAAGTCTTTTATTGTTCCATATAGGTAATTATTTGCACATGAGGTATAAATATTAATGCGTGATTCAAAATGAATAGTAGCTATATCAATTAAAGATTTATGTTGTGTTGAAATATGAATTTAATTATTCAAAGTTCGACTAAATATTATTAGTTAAGAATTTATATAAAAGTGAAGTTTTTCGAGTATGATTCATGTTTGACTCGACTAAATCTCATTCGAGTCCAAGTCATTTGAATATCAAACCAAGTAAAATCACAATTTCATGTTAAATTTAAACAAAACAAATGTTTTCACATTTAAAAAAAATATAATTAAACTATTCTTGCAAAAGACGATGAAATGTTAACAAGGTAATAACAATATTTACTTCCTAAATCAAAAATACTTGAGTTTGAATATTCCACATATAAACTACATAATAATGATTGAATTGTCTAACAACAAATCAGATGTGGCCAAAATAATTTTTCAAACCTTTACACTACCCACATTCACATAGTTAGCTAAGTACATATGGAAATCCACAAAATAATTTCTCAATCATCAAGACAACCTACATTTACCTCTAACTCTCATATTTTTTTCTTCAATAAATATGTTGGAGCAGAAATGCACATGTAATTTCTTTCCTTCCTTTTCATCTCACTGGCTAGTTCTTCGATGTTTCTGACAACACATTTAGTGTAAAGAACCCTGCTAAAAACACATAAAGTATCAATTATAATGAGAAATTATATGCCCAGAACACTATAAAAAGTACAAGATGCTAGAAGAAACCTCATTTAAAAAAAAAATCCTTCACTAGGATTATTGTAATACTCATAGTTTCATAATCCCATGGAAAATCTTCACTTAAACCGGCACGAAATTCAAATCAATCAAGCTCCCATCACCAGTAAAAGTAGAAATATTGGCTTTCATTTTATTCAGGCAGGAACGAGGATTGTGCCCCACATTTCGGCAAGTTGTACAACTACCCGATGCCTCCAAAATCTCAAATTTTGAAGGATCTCTCTTATGCTTTTCTTTTTCTCGCTTTTGAAGGTCGGCCTTTACTAAGTTGAACAACTGGCTTGAAATGCATTTGCAGTCCACTTATGACCTTCGATAATTTCTCTCTAGCGCTGTCTTTTTCAATAGTTGGCCATAATTGTCACACAACTCATGGAGTAATTTATCCAATGCACCCTGCTTATCCTTTGAGACATCATCTAATAGAAGTGTTGCCCTTGTATCTATACGCCATTGAGAATGTATAGATTAAAGAGGCAATACCTTATCCCTCTAATCATTCATCATATGCACGCAAGGAAGACCCATGGTCGATGCATAGTGGTTTGTACATGTTAGTTGCATCACGCCTTTTTTGGCCATATCTATTTGTCTGTTCAACTCTTTCAACGCAAAAAATGACACTCGAGAAATAAGTTCCTTGAAGAAGGAACAATTATGAGGACTGTGGAGTCATTCCCTTGCACTTTGTGTCCTTATCTCTTTAAATTTGTTTTCAAGCATGAGACACATTTTATCTTTAATAGTACAAAGTTCCCCATTAGAAACCATTAAGTACTAATTAAGCTTTGAATGTGCTCCTTCCGCTTTTGATGTAACTCTATTTTTTAAATGCATGTGTTTTCGGGCCCATGCTTCAACAAAATATTTTTTTATGAAAGCCATGTCTGTAGCTTAGCACACTAATCTTCTCTTTGTATGATAGTTCAAACTAATGCCAAGCTTCTCCAAATCTATTTCACTAGCACTATTTATGATATCATTCCAAGATGATAAAAATCCATCTCATTCATCTGAATTTCCAAATTGAGACTTATTTTTATGTGCCAAACACATAAAAGGTTTACAACTCTCGGAAAAATAACTTTAATGGCATTCATCAATGCTAGTTATCTATTAGTTATAGGGGTGCACATGATATGGTATTGTGGTTTTACTAGCTAAACTCGTACCGTATCAATTATTGTGGTTTTTTAATCAAAATCAAACTTCACTTTTGAATACCATACCAATGCACCCGTACAGTTCGGTTTTGGTATGGTAACGGTATGGTTTTACGGGGTCATACTATTTTCCTCTTATAGTCAACTGATAGTTGAAAGAAAAAAAATTCAATGGAACAAATTGGTGATTTTTTTTCCTTTTTGCATAATACCTTATTAAGGAACGAGTTACATAATAATATCTTATAATTTTTTTTTTGCTTTTTCAATGGTTTTAATCATTTTCGAGACGCGTCGTGCACATTTAGTGGGAACCTATCCGAACATGTATTCGAACTTAGGTTCGCTACTTATAATATCCTATATATGAATTAGCCTTAAATGCAGTAGGTCATTAAAAAATGACGATAATTTATTTCTCATTTGTTATTTCTTTTAATGGTATAATTATTTATTAGTTAGTTTTTTTTATGTTTCAAATTTTTATTTTTGGACTTTTAGTTTTGTAAATTAATATTTTAATTTGAACACAATTATATGTTATACTCAAGTATATTTTTTGAGTTATAATTATTAATCTTGGACTATGTGTCATAATGATAGGTTGTAAGACAATAAATCTTAAATTTTATTGGATAAACTATTAAATAATTATTTTATTTCTTTTTACGGCACGATACGATTTTTTGTGGTATCTAATTTTCAAGACCTATACCGTACCAGAAAATTCGGTACGGTTTTCATATGTACCGATACCTACGGTTTTGAGAAAATAAACCTAAACTTCGTTACGGTGCAGATTTTGAAAATCTTGTGCACCCATAGTCAGTTACAATAACAGAAGGTTCACAATCTGGACCAAGAATTCTTTGAAACGACATGAGAGCCCAAACATAGTCTTCATTCCTCGCTTTTTCAAAAAGACAAAGCAAGAATAAAATGAAGTGTTAAAACATGTAATCCCAATAATTTCAAGCAATGCCATGTTATAGCGATTAGTCTTGTAAGTAGAGTCCATGACAAACACTGTGGGGTAACTTTTGCTTACTTACTGGACATAAGATGGGCGAAAAACAAATGACTCAATCGGCCTTCTTCATCTCGCTGGATATCAAATGTAAAGCCACCATTTTCAAGTTCTTCAAATAAAACTTGAATTTGAGAACGACCGGCTAATGTTTCCTTTTTTGAATCTTCACCTTCATATTGTATATATTTTTTGATGCAACTTGAAGATTTGGATATTTTTCTTCAAAGAGAGCTAAGAATCTGATGAGGTCTATACCTGACTTAGTCATATCATCAATTAATACTTGATTTCTCTTCACTTGAAAAGTGTCGATTAGAGGAATGTCCACGCATATCCATCGAAGCTTCATGATTATATTACACATTTCTAATTGCAAGTTTCCAAAAACCATCATCTTGCACTTTTCCTTGAATTTTAAATAGACAGTTTATAAGACGAGTATTGGTGTTTCTTTGGCGATGTTCAAATGGGATGTTGATTCGATCTCGATAATTTCCTCCTCGGTCACAACCAATAGTCACATATTTATCCTTTCTGGAATTTTTGATAGATAAAGCATATAATCTCTTCGCGTAAAAGCACCTCAAGACACTCATAAGTTCATCACATGTTACAAATTTTTCTTCAAGAAGTTGTAATGGTTCGGCGTAGCAACCTTCCACCGAGACCCAACCCGAAGTATATGACTTGATCATGGTTTAGTTAGTCTATTAGTCTTGCTAAACTTTAGCAGTTATATTCTGATTTATTATTTTATCTTATCTATAACTTGAACAGTTATATTAGTATTTGAACTCTATCTATGTGAGTATTTAGAGGGGAGTTATTAGATGTTGTAATTATTCAGCAAATATTTTCATCTAAATCTTCTTACTTCTGTGAGAAATATTATTAGATTCCTTGAGATTGTATCAATTGTTATCTAGAGCCAGGATGCGATTATATCAACGCTCCGCTCAAATCCATGGCAACAAACAGGGAAGATTAGATGGCTTGGAGAATTCGGTTCAAGATATCAGATCATCACTTGAACAATTGCAAACAAAAGGATCTAATCAAAATCGTCATCGAAATCCTACGGCACGAACGAATAGTCGTTCGCCACAGCCATCAAATTATTCACCAGGTTCAGATAATAGTGAAGAAACTCACATATCTAATGTGTCGGTGAGGAGCAGATTATCGAAACAAGGAAAAAATTGGAATCAAATCAGAATGGATTTTCCAAAATTTTTCGGCGAAGAACCGCGGGTGTGGTTGAATCGAGTGAAACAATTCTTTTTGGCAAATGACATCCATGGATCAAGAAAGGTGACCATGGCATCCTTCCATCTAGACGGAGACGCGAACCAATGGTGGCAATGGTTCGAACGGGCAAATCGTAACCAACACGTATCTTGGAGACGATTTCAAAAGGGGCTGCTATTATGTTTTGGACATGGAGATTATGAGGACCCGAATGAATCAATTTGTAGGTTGCGGCAAATTGGACGATTTCGTGAATTTTGGGGGGAATTTGAACGACTTATGAACTGTCTACCAAATTGGCAGGATGAGGCACTGATGGGCGCATTCATGGCTGGGCTTAAGGAAGAAATTGCAGGGGATGTAAGACTATTTAAGCCAAGGGATTTGCAAGCTGCAATTGAATTAGCCAAGCGGAAGGATGAACAACTACAAACTGGTCGGAAAGTTAGTATGGGTTCTCGAAATGTCGGGAGATCTATTCCGACAATAAGTGGTTCAACATCACTTAATCGAACACCACCAGTCGGGGGGGCAAGAAGACTTTCATGGGAAGAGATGAGACAAAGGAGAGAAAAAAATTTGTGTTTCAGTTGTGATGAGAAATTTGTGTGAGGGCATCAATGTAAACGAGCCCATGCGCTTCTCATTGAGACTGAGGGTGGGGAAATTGATGAAGAAGTTATGGAGGAGACAAAGTTCGATGAGGATCCACAAATCTCATTGAATGCATTAGGTGGAGATACTGGAGCCCCGACAATGCGGCTCACGGGATTGCTTCAAAATCATTCGGTCGAAATGTTGATCGATAGTGGATCGAGCTTGAATTCTATAAATCCAAAATTGGCTCAACGTCTACATATGCCGGTGGTACGTATCAACCCGTTTATAGTTTGGGTGGCTAACGGGGAAAAATTAGTTTGCGAGGACAGGTACGATTCAGTCCAAATGAATCTACATGGTTATGAATTTCGAACAACATTATTTGCGTTACCGATAATTGGGTTAGATGTTGTGTTGGGAATTCCATGGTTAGAGGGTCTAGGACCCGTATTAACTGATTATCGAGCAATGTCGATGAAGTTTCGAGAGGGTGACAAGGAGCATCACCTCCTAGGTCGCGCTCGAAAGGAGATCGAAGTAGTGGACTTCGATGTGATCATGGCAGATTGGGAGGAAGGGAGCAAATTGTTTAGATTAGGAGCATGGTCAGATTGCTCCAGGCTTGAGAATAATGGTTTTAGGGATCACGATGATATTTTAAAGTTGTTGGACGAGTTTCAAGACACCATCTCGAGCTTATGATCATCGAATTCGGCTTTATGATGAGTCGAAGGTGGTAAATGTACCCCCTTATCGGTATGCACAGTATCAAAAGAATGAGATTGAACTACAAGTTGAGGAGCTCTTGAAATCAGGCTTAATTTGGCGCAGCAAGAGTCCATTTTCTTCTCCTGTTTTGTTGGTAAGAAAGAAGGATGGTTCGTGGAGGTTTTGCACTGATTATCGAAGCTTGAATGAGGCTACCGTCAAAGATCGATTTTCGATTCCAACTGTAGATGATATGCTGGACGAACTGCATGGAGCAACCATCTTTAGTAAGCTTGATTTGCGAGCTGGGTACCGCCAGGTTCGGGTTCACCCTGACGACATCCATAAAACAGCGTTTCGCGCTCACAACGACCACTATGAGTATTTGGTAATGCCTTTCGGCCTTTGCAATGCTCCTTCAACTTTAGGCAGCTATGAATGACATTTTTAGGCCTTATTTGCGTCGCTTTATACTCGTATTCTTTGATGATATTCTGGTATATAGCGCATCATGGATAGATCACTTAAAGCATTTGGGTACTACACTGCAAATTTTAAGAGTCCAACACTTTTATGTCTAGCCGAGTAAATGTTGTTTTGGCCAACAAGAAGTTGAGTATTTGGGACATCTCATTTCACAAAACGATGTTCGTGTAGACCAAAATAAAATCAAGGTAATGGTAGAATGGCCTATACCCACAATGGTTAAAACTCTTCGGGGTTTTTTGGGATTAATGGGTTATTACCGCAAGTTTGTCAAAGACTACGGAGTGATTGCAAAACCATTAACTAACCTACTGAAGAAAGGGCAATTTAAGTGGAATGCAGCAGCGCAAAGGGCATTTGAGGCACTGAAGAATGCCATGTCCACTACTCCTGTTTTAGCTCTACCAAACTTCTCCGAGAATTTCACTATGGAGACCGATGCTTCGGGACAAGGGATTGGGGTTGTTCTCAGTCAGAATGGAAGACCATTAGCCTTCATTAGTAAAGGAATTAGCGAAGGAAAAAAGGCATGGTCGACTTATGAAAAAGAGATGTTAGCCATATTGGAAGTTGTACGTTGTTGGAGACCGTATTTACTAGGGAGGAAGTTTCGGATCTGCACAGACCATAAAAGTTTGGGATACTTGTTAGATCAGCGCATTACCACACCAGAACAACAAAAATGGATAGCTAAACTCCTCGGGTTCGATTACGAAATAGTGTAAAAACTGGGTCGAGAAAATAACGTGGTTGATGCTCTTTCACGCCGCGAGCAATGGGGGAAAGAGAAGGATGTATCATCGTCGTTTGAAGGGGAAATTGCTGCGGTTATTGAACCTACTTGGGGCATTTGGAAGGAGTTGGCTCAAGCTTCGGCTACGGATTCAATCCTAGCTGATCTCCTTAAAAAGTTAGAGAAAGACCCTGAAGGCATAGAGGGGTATCGAATGAGGAATGGCTGCATTTGGGTTGGGGGAAGAGTTGTGGTTCCTGAAAATTTGGAGGTCCGAAAAAAGTTATTAAGAGAGTTTCATTGTTCACCTTCGGCAGGCCATTCAGGAATTCAATGAACTCTCAAGCGGATATCACGGTTGTTCACTTGGCCTGAATTGAAAAGTAATGTAAGGAAGTTTGTACGGGAGTGCGATGTTTGTCAACGGAGCAAGGCGGACAATCAAAAGCCAGCGGGTTTGCTCGAACCGCTGCCAATTCCAGAGGTTATATGGGCAGATATTAGTATGGACTTCATTGATGGGCTACCGAAATTGAAAAGCAAGGATACAATCTTAGTTGTGGTCGATAGACTTTCAAAGTACGCTCATTTTCTACCATTGTCCCATCCGTATACAGCCAAGGATGTCGCAAACATATTTATACGTGGAGTTGTGAGATTGCATGGAATTCCCTCATCTATTGTATCAGATCGAGATCGGGTGTTTTTGAGTCACTTTTGGAGGGAATTATTTAGATTGCCGGGAACGGAGCTAAAGACTAGCTCGGCATATCACCCAGAAACAGATGGACAAACGGAGAGGGTGAATAGATGTCTCGAACAGTACCTTCGCTGTTTTGTTTATTTTAAACCGCGAGATTGGGAAAATTATATTTCTTGGGCTGAGTTTTGGTACAATACTTCATTCCATCAGTCGATTGGAATGACGCCATATGAGGCCGTATATGGTCGACCTCCACCTACTCTTAGTCAGTACACGCCGGGATCAACCGCAGTGCAGGAGATGGATCAAGCCCTGCGATCTCGGGATGAGATTATACGTGAACTCAAGTCCAACCTGATCATTGCAAGGAATAGAATGAAGCAAGTAGCCGATAAGAGACGACGGGAAGAACAATTTGAAGTGGGTGATTAGGTTTACCTTAAGCTCCAATCGTACAGGCAACATTCAGTGTTTAAGAGAGTATACCAAAAGCTGGCCAGTCGCTATTATGGACCTTTTCGGGTGACAGAAAGGATTGGACAAGTAGCCTACCGCTTGGATTTACCGGAGTCATCTCGAATTCATCCCGTGTTTCATGTATCATTGTTGCGAAGAAAGATTGGTGACCAAGTAGTGGTTGCACCAACATCACCACCTTACAATGCCGATGGAGGTCCAATTGTTGAACCCGAGAGAATTTTGGGCACCAGAACCATTGCTGGAAATGGGGGCAAGGTGAGGGAGGTGCTGGTTCAGTGGAAGTCCCTACCGGAAGAGGAAGCCACGTTTTGGGATGCTACTAAAAAGGTTTCCTGATTTGAACCTTGGGGACAAGGTTCGTTTCGAAGAGGAGGAGAATGTAACGGTTCGGCGTAGCAACCGTCCACCGTGACCCAACCCGAAGTATATGACTTGATCATGGTTTAGTTAGTCTATTAGTCTTGCTAAACTTTAGCAGTTATATTCTGTTTTATTATTTTATCTTATCTATAACTTGAGCAGTTATATTAGGCTGCGTTCGGTTGGCTTCATAGTCAATTGGGCAAATTGCTTAACTGAGGCCATAATTTAATTGGATGTATAATATAATATGTTGTTCGACAAATAATAATCCGGTCAAATTCAATTGGGCACATAAATTAATATTCAGTTTGGTTGGACTAATTAACGGACAAATGTGAAAATTGACAAAAATACCCTCGAAGATGGAAGTGCATTTTTTGCATTTTCCTAGTTTTTTTGGTTTTGTACAAATAGACACAAACACATAAGGGTATTTTTGCATTTTATTCAATGCAAACCCACTTCCACAAATTACCAACCATTAAATCATACAATTTATGGGCAAAGTAATAATTAGTACAACCCAAACATTAATTGCAAAAATCTACATGTCTTTTGTACAAAATTGGAGCATGCATTTGTAAACAAATACACCCCTAGGCATTACAATCAACCAATATTCCAAAACACTTGAAAATAATTTCCAAACTAATTATCACCAAAACTTAGCCGATTCCGTATCCAGTTAGCTCCAATCATTTATAAGTATCTCTTTTAAACAATGATCAATTATTGTTCTTCAAACTCATTGCAAGTTCTACGGGAATCCTGTGACTACCTTTGGGCTGGTGTATTGTCACCGTATTATGGTATAGAAGTCCATGCACAAAGAGAAAAATTCTATTATTTAAGTTCAACCAATAACACAAGCATGACCATATAGTGAATATAATAAAATTGATGAGCAATCATGAATCAGTTTAAATTAAAGTAGTTCAAAATCGCATTGTGACTTTCAAAAGCATAAATTGAAGTTGTAAGCATCTCATAATTCAATATAAGAAGTATACATACCCCTCCCCCATACATTTGAAAATTTGTAGAAATCCAATTGTCTTATATGAAAATCCAACAATAATCCCCCTGCATAAAGTTGGAAATGTGCAAATACCCACTTGCATTATTCTGAAAACTAGCAATTACCCTCTTCACATCTTCGTCAAGCACATCCACAACAAATTAAAATACAAACACAAAACATTGAAACACCAACAAATCATTAAACCCTAAAGTTTAGATAGAATAGGCTAAAATTGGGGGAAACATGTGATGCTAGACAATACACAGAAGTTGGGTTTACAAATAAACAACAATATCCATATCTAAATTCACTAAAAACAGATCTATTGTCATGAAAATTGCTCTAAATTATCCATATTCACTCAAAACCCAGAACATCAAACCCAACCCCTCTTCCTATAATTATATGTTTTGCAAGATCCAACTACCCATAAATCAACAACAATATATGACCCAAAAACTCCATTATCAGAGAGGTAAAACCAAAACATAAACATGAAAAATTTCGAATTTCTTGTCCGAATAAAGAGGGAGTAACAAGAGTAAATTTTACCTGAGGAATCTTGGAATTTTGGCAGTAACTTCTTCAAATCTGGAAAAATCATGCGAGACGAATATTTGCCTACACATAAACCCTAAACTACACGAGGGAAGAGTGCAATAATTTGAATGTCAACATTTGGGACCTTGAGGAGATGAAGTCATAATGCGGAGAGAAAGAAAAAAAAATTGGGACCTTGAGGAGATGAAATCGTAATGAGCAGAGAGAGAAAAAAATTCAATAGACAGGGTAGAAATTAGGATCTACGCCAAGATCGGAATCATTTAAAGCAGAACAGAAAGCTGAAAGAAATTTTTTTGTTACAATTTGATTGGTTTTTGCTGTAATTAATAACAAATTCAGGGGCAAAATGGGGTGGAGAAATTTCAGTTGGGCCAATAGTACTAATCGGAGGGGGGTGGTCCAATTATAATTGACCCGATAAAGGTGGCTGGCCCACAAATTGAGCGGATTAGGACGGGCAGCCCGAATTTTTATATGTCCAACCAAACAGAAAATTGACAGCCCAATTAATTTAATTTGCCATAATTTAGGACTAATTTGGGCCTTATTGTCCAACCGAACGCAGCCTTAGTATTTGAACTCTATCTATGTGAGTATTTAGAGGGGAGTTATTAGACGTTGTAAGTATTCAGCAAATATTTTCATCTAAATCTTCTTACTTCTGTGAGAAATATTATTGGATTCTTTGAGATTGTATCAGAAGTTGATCTATATATCCTTCTTCTATTAGCTTGTCTTCGAGCACTACTTGAATACTCAACATTATATTGATCATCCATGACTGCACGTGATTTCAATATTCAATATCCAATGTTAATATTTTTTTTAAAGTTACACAAATTAACTTTATTAGCATGGAATTATAAACGTTGAACTTAAACATTACCTCTATGGAACAATATAAGACTAAAATAATTTATATTACGTATGTGGTTAGAAGTACTGATAGAGAATACATGCAATATTCTTTGCTTTTTCCTTTCACTGGAAGGCCATTTTGGCTTCTTCTTCAATATTATTCAAGGCATTATAAAATCTTGATAATATTTTTCACATTCATTGCTTCTTCTTCGATATTCATTCAGGGCATTATAAAATCTTGATAATATTTTTCACATTCATTCATTCCCCCTCTTAAATCTTTCTCACACACCCTCTCACACGCACACACTATGCACACACCGAAACATATTTCTCAATGCTAAGAAAATTGTTTTATGTATAAACTTTGAAATCATGGGCAAAATGAAAAAATATGAATTAATCTTTATAGACAAAACAATGGTACTATAAAAAAAGATATTGTTTGTTTTGATAAAGAATACATGAAACTAGCAGGGAGAAAAAAAATGCATCATTGGGCCAAGCATTAAAAATGAAATTAAAAAATACCTTTAGTAATGGTGATGCAAACGTTTCAGTCTCCTACAATCTTCAGATGTAAGTGGTGTACAACAATGAAAATTCAAAGTTTTGTGATGGTGTGTATCTCAAAGGTCAGTTAAAGAATTAGTTTGTTTAGAAAATGTATTATAATGATGTTATAAATTTATAATGATAGAGAGAAGAGAGTGAGTTGTTAATTATTAATAAGGGATATCTTGGAAACTGAAAAATATGGTTTTTTTTTATGATTTTTGGCTAGTATAGGCAAATTAGGAAATGGAAAAAAATTGCTCTAGCAGCAATAATCCTTGCTCTGACAATATCACTAGCCAATAAAAATGGGCAAAATGATCATAGAAAGCGTGTGGAAAATTCTTGTCCAAACCTGACTTGGCCAAACCCATCCAACCACCAAGCAAGTGTATTACACTTGCTTTGTGATTGGTCACTTTCCTGGAAGTTACATCCAATCCCAAAGCAAGTGTATTACACTTGCCATGTAATTAGTTTGGGTTCGGCCAAACCCGATATGGATAAGATTTCCGTGGTGTTGTACGAGTGTGCATAATTGCAATTTTTTTTTAAATGGAAAAACATTATACTATCATTAGTTTTTATATCTAAAGCCTCAAACTTAATAAATCTCGTAGGACGTCTTTGCCTCGCACTAGCCTATAGTCTTCTCACGCTGGTTGTGCATATAGTGGTGATGGTAATTCCGAACAAAATGGAAGTGGTGGAGTGGAGATTGAAATGGGAAAAAAAACTAGGGAGTGCATGTTGTCAAAGTTGACTACGATCTATGGGTCCTATTTTTGTTAATTTAATTTTTTTTTAATTTTTTACTTAGGTGGATTTAGTTGAAATTAACAATTTAAATTTATGTTTTGTCGGTTTAACCAAAATATAAATTTTTAAAAAAAATAGTATTCGACGATCTATATGGGTGGACCATGTCGCGGCGTGACCCACCTTTTCAATCCTCACAAATCCTACTCATTGTCTTGTCATTATTAGCTGAGATAATATTTTTAACGGCTGCCTTTGAAATATCCAAACCTTCGACCCGCACAAAACCTACTCCTTCGATTGTCATTCTTAATTGAAACTATATATTTAACGGCCACCTTTGATATATCCGAACCTTCGACCCGAATAAACCCTACTATTTCGATTCTCATTCTGGACTGTGAAATAACGGTCGCCTTCAATATACGAGCTCCATAAAAAAGAATTCTTAATTTACCTTTATTTTTGTCCGACTAATTTTGTTCTTGTCTTGATACTTCCTGGAACGGGCTGAGAGCGAGTTGAAAGAAGAGAATGAACTCGATTATCAAGATTTCCTATTGCGGATACCTTTATCAATTATATATAGATTTTTGAATATCTTCTTTTTACAAGTGTTTTCACGACATTGATTGTGATCTCTGGTGAGGAAAAGCCTTTACAAGTCTTGGAGTTTTCACCATTTTCTTTGCTTCAAAGGTAAATAGTCAATTCAAGCTTGACTGAAAGTGCATTAGTTACTGGGTCAAGAGAGAAAAGAGAAAACCCTAATAGATCTTTAATTATGTTTCTAGTAAGATTTTAGTGAAAATTATTATTAAAAAAATGTTACTAGAAACATTTGAATTTTTTTTCGTTCTTATGATGTAATTCAAATGTATCTTTTGTGTCGATGTTAATAATATAATCATGGTTATACTCTATCATGTTAGCTCATATCAAATAGGCTAATAAGCAGTGTTTTAAAAATCGGACCGGCCTGGCCGGTTCGATCGGTAACCGGCTGCCAATCCGGTTCGGTTAACTCTTTCAAACCAGTTTTGTTTCTGACCAGTTCGAACCGGAAAAAACCGGTAAAATCAATGAACTAATGAATCGATTGAACCACTGGTTCACTTATAAAAATAAAAAATTTATGCTACGGATTTTCACTTCTCTTCCGCGACCTTTAAACTTCAACAATACTATCACATCACTTTTTCTATTTTTCATTTGAATTAAAAAAAATAACAAGAAATAAAAAATCTTAAAACTTAAATTAAAATATTATATTGTAATGACATCACACCGATTGAACCAGTGGTTAAAACGGTTAAACCGATCTAACCAGTAACCAGTAAGGCTACCGGTTCGATGTCCGATCCGGTTTTTAAAACATTGCTAATAAGTGATGCATACATATACTTATATTGTATAATCTCTTGTATATACACAATTAAGAAATTTAGTTGAAATATACTTAGAACTTATTATCATAATATATATCTAAAGAACCATAATGGTTCATATAAAAGGGATCACAATTATTGTGCGATGTGCGAGCAATCACATATTTGCACGCACGAAAAGTGCTTTTCATTCAACTCAAAATAATAGACACAACTTTTTAATTCTAACACTAACGTTATTAAATTAAATAGATGGTAGTTTCATATGTACTACTTTTGCTTAAGTAACTATCCAAAATTCTTAGATGAAAAATTAGAACTTCAATCTACGTGATAATTAGAATCAATTGTACGATAGAAAGAAATCAAAGAAAATCAGTTTTCTTTCCTGCGCATCTTTATTACAAATTATTATGAATATTGGATGCAATTTTTTCTATTCATTCTTTTAATCTATTTTAGGTTTTCTTCGCTAAAGGAGGTGGAAACATTTTCTCTACAACAATGGACCAAATCAAACATGGTAGACAAATCAAAAACATGCAAGAAGAAACAGAGGTTGCTCAAGCTCAAGCACAAAAAGTTCATCTGATCCAGAATATGGTTTAAGACGGTCCAAAAGATACAAAAAACAAAATCGCCCTAAAGAAAGTAAGTTAAATGATCAAATGAATAACTTCAGAGATTAATGATCTATTAAGAAGAACAAAGAGTTGTTCCCCTTCAAGAAAGAAGAGAAACTTAGAGAAAGAGAACAAAATTTCAATATCAAATGAAGAATATGAAAATTTCGTGATTTCTTCCATAAGGAAAATGAGTACAACAAAGCAACGACATGAGAATAAGAACACGAATAGAACCTTATTTTCATGGCTTATAGATACAATATAAGGTGCATGCATAAGTATTTTCAGTGGATGATATAAGGAATAATTCAGAGAAATGACATATTTTGTGTATGTTGCAATGCATAAGTATTTCTGATGTATTGTGACGAATGTAACTCTACTTATCATCAAGTATGTGTTGGTATGAAGGTAAGAACTTATTGTATGCTCTTTATTCAAAATAATTATAAACTTAGAAGAAAATTAATTTGTTTATCGAATTTGAATTGCAGGATGTTATTGAGGAATCAAGGTATTGTCCATATTTTGTGTGAAAGCTTGTGCTAATCCAGTCTATAAAAGTGATTCTTACTAACTATTCCTCAGTGTGAAAAAATATGTATGCAAAAGTCTAATTTTCTTAACTATATTTCATGATTTAGCATTTAATTTAATTGTCATGTCTTTTTAAATTTGATTACAAATGTAGTATTTGCATAGACATAAGATAGACTTAACTTTTTCCAATTTGGTAGATCATTGGGAATGCCATGAAAAGAAAAAAGGAAGAAAAGTGGATCTAAATAGCATTACACTAGCTTCATTTTATAAGGCCATCTCCAGCCGAAGGGGGAGGCAAGCAACAGCCCCCCCCGGAGCTGGCAGGCAAGCATCCAAGCATTCGGGGGGAGATGCTTGCCAGCAGGCTCACGCGCATACCCCCTTCTTTTTTTTTTTTTTATTGTTTTTCTTCAATCAATTGGCTGCCTTCAATCTGCTTGGCCGTTTCTTTTATTTCTTTCTTTCAATCAATTGGCTGCCTTCAATTGTTTTTCTTTTATTTCTTTCTTTCAATCTGCTGGGCCGTTTCTTTCTTTCTTTTGTAGTGTATTGTAGTGTATTATTGCAATATTGCCTACTGTTTTTTGTCTTATTGCATTCCTTCCCATATAAGTCCTGCAAGAATGTAATTTAAATGTATAAAAAAGATATAAGTTAATTCACTATAGGTCTCGTTTGACAAATTTAATTCACTATTATTAATTTCTTTTAAGTTGAATGCTTATTGTGATATTTAACCTTACTCCATTAGATTATATTAAAATTTTATTTTAATTCTTTAAAAGTTATATAATTAAGTTTACTTTAACAAAAGTGAATAAGATCTGAATTTAAAAATACAATTTAAAGATCAATTAAACAACCTAACAGATGTGATTACTAAAAGAAACATGTAATTCTAAAATAGCCCATAAATAACTTAACAGATGCGATTACTAAGAAACACGTAATTATTATTATTATTATTATTATTATTATTATTATTATTATTCTTGTTGTTGTTGTTGTTGTTGTTGTTGTTGTTGGGGAAAGTTTGAGATTGAAATAAATATTTTGAATTGTTGGTTCGGCTGGAGATGACTAACTTGGCAAAGCAGACAGACAAGCAGGCAGGAGGGGGCTATTGTCTGCTTCGGCTGAAGATGGCCTAAAAGAAGTTGAGAAGAGGTATTTTTTTTTTTTTTTGAGTTAATAGCATTAGTAAAATTGGATTATGGTCCTCATAACTTTGGCTATTCATATTTTTTTGGAATATTGTCTCATTTACATGGATGCTTACGTGTCATGATATGACAAATTTTAGCATAAATAATTATATAAGTTTACAGAATTTGTCCCAAACTAATTACAACGTCTCAAACTATATCGACTTCCGTCCCGTAATTGAAATGACATAGGAAAAAATTTCGTTCCAAACTAATTATAAATTTATTATTTATTAATACAAAAAAAGCACAAATTTTTCCTAATGAACTGAGATATGATTTTTTTCTCAAAGAGCATGGGAATTTAAAAACTCCATACTCTTTTTCTCTTAAAAAAAAATTAATGGTAATTTACTTCCATGTGATTTTCATAATAATCAACTTAACTTAAATTGCTTATTTTCAAATTATAGGGGGTAAATTGAACATTT
This sequence comes from Penstemon barbatus, assembly GCA_003313485.2. NCBI lineage: Eukaryota > Viridiplantae > Streptophyta > Magnoliopsida > Lamiales > Plantaginaceae > Penstemon > Penstemon barbatus. The sequence goes on along the minus strand of CM064883.1, from coordinate 19,471,017 downwards.
TGAATATCATAAGGGATAAATTGTCATTAGTCCCTTAAAAAAGTAAAAGATGAATAGTCATTTTCATTAAATTAGAAATTTAATAATGGACTAAATTCATGCCAATTGTGAGACGAAATTCGGCGAATTAGTATAGTTTGAGACGAAAAATCTAAATTTTATAATTAGTTTGGAACGAATTCTGCAGTTTTGTATAATTGTTCATTCTAAAATTTACCACTTCTTGACACGTAAACAACCACGTGGCAAGTGGGACAATATTTCAAAAGAATGTAAAATTACGGGACGAAATTGTCTAAGTAATATAGTTTGAAACGAAAATCCAAAATCCTTGATTAGTTTGAGACTTTTTTTTATAATTTTACCAACTAATAATATTTGGAAATCCAATTGTTATAGATTATTTAAAGCAAATTATTTTATTACTTCCATTTTTTTTTTGAGAGGTATTACTTCCATTAGTATTTGTATTTTTAGTATCAGTTGTATTTCCTAGGGCTGAGCAAACGGGCCGAATTGGACCGGACCGAACCGAAGTTCGATTATGGCTCGGTTCGGTCCCAAAAAAACATGGACCGATTATCGGATCGAAATAGTCGGTCCGGTTCGGTATAAATACCGACCGGTCCGGTTCGATCCATGTGTACCGAAATGTTCAATATCTTTCAATTTTTAGTGAAAAAAATGGCCGGTTCGGTGTCAGTTTCTTCATTTTTCTTTAAAAAAATTGTAACCAAACACCTCATTTAATGCCCAATCCAGTCGTGTCTAGTTAAAATAACCAAAGGGGACAAATATTTGATTAAAGATTCAGTTTGCTCACCCCTATTTAAGATAACCGAAAAGTGCCCTAATTTACTAAAGTTCTCCCACTCAAAATCAATCCAAGAAAACCCCAAAAAAATTTAAAACTTGGTAGGAAACATAACCCCAAAACAGAACCCAAAAGTATCACCTTGAGCAAAATCAACCGGAAGCCGTGCTGGAGCTACAGAGGAATCGGACCGAACTGGTAAGGTGCTGCCGTGCTGCTGCTGCTGCTGCTGCCGACTGCCGAGTGCTGTGCTGCCATGTTGGGCAGCTGCTAGAGTTAGAGAAGAAGGGTTTAGGGTATGAGGTTAGATAGAGAAGAGAATAGAGATGAAATGGGTTTGGGTAATATGATAGTTTGGTAGGAAAATTGATATTGGGTAATTGGGGAACCGGGTATTGGGTAAAAGGGTTGAGAAATCGGTTTGGTAATAGAAAAAAAAAACTATATAGTACTAAAATACACTTGGAAGTGAACCCTAATTTTTTTTCAAAAAAAAACCCTAACTTTTACAAAAGAAATTCGGCACGAAGAATAAGGAGATATGGTGTCTTTTGCACCGAAATCAATCAAATATGTTCGATTTAAAGCCATTTCGGCCTTTCGCCTCTCCTCTATCCTCTCCACCGAACTGCAGGTAAATTATTTTTACACACGAATAGGTGTTTATGAATATCGAATAGTGTTAATATTCTCTTTAACTTTTATATTTTGAAGTTGAAATGCTTAGTTTTGCTTTTTAGTGGTGTTTGTTTAATTATTTGCGTTGAAAATCTAAAATTTAAGTTATTTATATTCTTAAGTAATTATTTTTGTAAGAATGCATTTGATTGGACAAGGAAGCAGACTACATATGCATCATCAACAGGTAAAGAATATAGTTTGAGTAATCTTATTGTCCAATTTTTTTTATTTTTTTTAATGTATTGCAATTGGATAAAACAGGTTGCTTATCATTTGTTTGTTGTGGTTTTAGTTGAAGAATGTGCATACGATGATCATATTCCTGACGATTCGAAGGTGACAGAGAAAGATACTGCATTGCGTCTGGCTCTTTCAAAGCTTTCAGGAGAATTTGGTAAAGAATCGATGCTGTCGTTGCAGCGCTTCTTTGGTGCTAGACGGGCCCCTGTTATATCCACAGGCTCGATCAGGCTCGATCAGGCTCTTGGCACTGGTGGTTTACCGAAGGTTTGCTCTGATAAACTAGTTGCATATGCGTTTTTCATTTGATTCATCTTTGAGAATGTATGGGTGTGGATTTGGAGATGCCGACCTCCCTTTTTCTCTTTTTGAACCATGTTTATGCTGATTCAGAGCTTAGGGAATCTCTTCTAACGAATGTTTATTTGCATAGCATGGAACTAGGCTGTACTTCTGAACTTTGATATGTTGGACGTGAGCAAATGTGCCCATCCTCTTTTATTTCCCTTAGCTTCACATGAGAAATATGAACACTGTAACAGAGCTTTATTGCTTTTATCAGGGAAGGATGGTTGAAATTTATGGGCAAGAAGCATCAGGAAAGACGACACTCGCCCTCCATGTTATCAAGGAGGCTCAAAAGCTTGGAGGTGCTCACTATACCACGTGTTCAGTTTTTGACATGCACTATTGAGAATTTAAGTCTCAATGAGCTTGCTATTGTTAGTATATCTAAATGTTGAGCGCTGGTGACCAAAATTTATGTGGTAGTAAGAATGTCTGTTTCCATTTTATTTCTTCTTTCATGGGTATAGTTATGTCTGATAATTTATTTTCTTTTCAAAACAACCTTTTATCAGATGGAAACTGTTACAAATTGTGATGCTTTTGCACATTTTTATTGTCTACAAACTACTAATGGCTTAACCCTCGAAAACAATTATGATAGATTTTTGTGTATTATTGCTAAGTCATGTTTCTTAATAACAATTCATACAGTTTTTTGAAGTACAAGGAAGATTTTCTGAAGTAACAGGCTAGTACATTGTACATTGTTATGTACGCAAGGAAGTCTATTGGTCTGCTGTCTTTGTACTCTTCAATTGTTTCACAGTTGAATGCCAATTTGAACTTGTAATATGAAATCTCAAATGTCTTGTTAAAAGTAGATTATGGAATATAATGAGGAGAACAAAATTAATGATAAAATGTGAAAGATAATTTGACTTCCTTAAATCTTCTAATCCGTTGTCCGCATTTAACCCTATGGAGACCTTACCAGCGAATTAGTAAGAATGTTCTATCTGTTTTAATATAGTTTCACATTAGAGTTTAGACAAATTTTTTGGTCTTTTTAAATATATTGTCACATTAGAGTTTACACAAATTTCAATGATGCAAAATGAGAATAATCAAAAGGAAAGGAAAAATCTGGATTTGTAAAATCAGGTTGACAAGATGTTCACTCTTCATTCTGAGCGCCACAAAGTCTCTATCTTGTCAAGGTTCAATGATGTGGTGATATCTTTGGTCGATATGAAATACCCTTTTGTTCTTCTAACAGTCTCACTTTTAATGTCACGCCTCTGCTTTCATCACTTTATATTCTCTTGTTTATCTTCTTGATACCAGTTTTTTACTTTGATAGGTTACTGTGCATATCTTGACGTGGAGAATGCTTTGGATCCTTCGCTTGCAGAATCAATAGGTGTAAACACGGACAATCTCCTTATCTCACAGCCTGATTCTGCTGAAAACTTGTTAAGTGTGGTAGATACATTGACAAAAAGTGGATCAGTTTCTGTAATTGTTGTTGACAGTGTATGTATTTTTCCATCCTAACCTACTTTTGCAAAAAATAATCATTTTTGGATCAATTTGGAAATTTTCAAGATGTGTTAAATTGGTGTTCTGGTGTGGTTTCCTCTCTAGGCAATTTGCTTTATCGTGTTCCCTGAGATCTAAAACATTCTGTTTTTGTTTGGTGATGTCTGCACATTATCTTTTTCTACCTTGTCAGCAGTGGATGATTAACTTGTTCAGAATCTTTTCTTCCTCCCCATAATATTTTATATGCATTACTTTTGCAGGTAGCTGCTCTCGTTCCTCAATGTGAAGTTGACTCATTATCATTTGGCTCCTCAAGAGACCTACAATCAAAATTAATGACCCAAGCACTTCGGAAGATACATTATTCTCTTTGCAATTCTAGTACTCTTATTATTTTTATTAACCAGGTCAGCGCCTTATTACTAGAAACTGTTTTGTAGATACTGAGTATTTATATTCAGTGTTTGCTACGCATTCTAGGTAAGGAAAAAATTGCAATTAGTTGAAGGCTCTGTTCGTGCGGATGAAGTAACCTGTGGTGGAAATGCCTTGAAATTCTATGCTGCTATACGGCTACGGATTAGCAGAATGGCATTGCTGAAGACGGAGGATAAGGTAAGACTCGTAAGGGTATCAGAGTGGATGATGTTATGTTGTACTTATCTCTTGACCTATGAAGTTTATTGCAATTCTTTTTGTGTTTGATAAGATTATTATCTTTGAAAATCTAATACCTTGTTCGTTTGGATATTCTGAAAATTTTCAAAGTTTTTCAAAAGACAAACCAAACACACATCGTCTCACATCAATCTTTTATTAAATTCATTTCTAAAAAAACATCTGTCATTATCCTATTTTCAAACATCACACCCTATAGATTTGACATCTAACAACCCATTTTCAGCAAAAATCTCTTTGTACTAAAACACATTTATTTCTTCAAAACCATCATCATTACCTTAAACCCTAATAATAGTGAAATTTTCTAAAATTTTGAAAATCCTCACTTTCGAAAATAAACAAGGATGTGTGGTTGAACCTAAGCTTTTGATGCAAATTCAATCAGTATTGTGATTTGGAGTATATCGTTATATGTTCTCTCTATTACTTTTACTGTTTCGACAAGATTAATACAAAGTCAATATAATACCATATCTTAATTTAATGATTTCTTCGCTACCAGGCTACTGGTCTTGGAATCTGCGTGCAAGTAGTTAAAAATAAGCTAGCACCTTCAATGGCAAAAGCCGAGTTAAGTATGAAATTTGGGAAAGGATTCTGCTGTGAATCCGAAGCTTTGGATTTAGCCTGTGAACATGGTGTCATTGTGAAGGAAGGAAACAACTACTTCATAAAAGGCAAAATATTGCAGAGTAAAGAGGAAGCTTTAAGGTTTTTGGCTGCAAATGATGGGGCTTTGGATGATATTATCAGAACCTTAAGAAGTCATCTGTTTGAAGGACAATTGGTCGACAGATATCGTTGATTTCACAATCCCATCTAAAGGTCTGTAAATATGCATGCGTTCGATGGCTCATAGTTCATTATTTGTTCAACTAATTAGTTTGTGAATTTATAATGCACAAAGAACATTGTGTGTTGTGTTAGTAACCTTCTAATAGTCATGTACTATTTATGATGACATTTGAATTCAAAATGAAATCTATACGTTCTAGATCTCCTAAGATGTTTCTCGGAACATCTGAATTTAGCTTTTTGATATCAAAATATATAAACATGGAGATTAAATATAATTGGACCCAAGTAATGGTGGTAATTATGTTAATATGATGTTTTAAAAGAAATGTTAATAGATATTTTGTATGAAACCGGGCGTGACTCCGAACCTATTGAATTTATTAGAAATTTATCTCGGTTTCTATATAATAATGCTGATTGAACCATTTGATTGTCATTTTGCAAAAAGAGAAAAAAAAAATACAATTACGCAAAACCCCTCATGAAATTTGGTTATTCACATGGAAATCCTTGTGAAATGTACAAAAATATAACAGATGATAATAATTAAAAATCAAACTAATTTATGACCAATAACTTCTTATTAATTTTTAACCCAAAAAAAAAAAATTAATTTTAATTGAAACTAATCACTTCATCTTTAATACCATTTGAAAAAGCACTAGCTTTCGAACTACCATGATTCTAGTCTGTAATTTGTATAATGAATGTTGCCTGAAAAATTTAATAGCAAATCATAATCGGAGTCCAAATCATTATTATGATATGAAAATTATTAAACCCTGAAGATTTCATTTATATTATTTTTTTTCCAATATAGTCTTTCAGATAAAAGTATTTCCAAAAATGACTAAAACTGAAAAGTATTTCCCTAAATGTATCTTTTTGTGAAAAATAGCAGTTGTCAACTGATATTCTTCAAAATATCGCAATTGACAAGTGCGATTCTTCATTTTTACGAAATTAAGAAAAGTAAAATAAAAATTTTTTTTACCAAAAATCGCAGTTAGCAACTGCAAATTTTAGTAATTTTTTTTTTCTTCTATAAAATGGCTTGAGTTTTGTAAGTATTTGATATTTATATTAGTAATAATACTTTAAATGAATGTTTGTCTTCCATTTCAGTATAAGTATGGCTTTGTGTTATCTCTTATATTTATAAATAATAAATCAAGTGTCTACTGCATTCTTATCAAGCATGTTTATATATAATCAGGTGAAATATATTTGTGCCTAAGACATTCATGTATTGTTCAAGTATTGATATTGGAGTATAATATATTGCTAGCGTGTGACCCATTTTTTTGTGTGTTAATAATATTTATTTGAGATGTTTTTTGACACTATGTTTGTAATGATTCATGCAAAAAGATAGTACCACCCATCTACGTAGTAAAAAGATAACATAAGTTAATCATTTACATTTGGATAAATGTACATTTAGGGAAATACTTTTCAGTTTGAGTCATTTTTGGAAATACTTTTATCTACAAGACTATTTTGGAAAAAAATTCAGAGAGGGATTTTTTTCCATAAGAATGGACACAATCATGTCTAAATTAATACCATAAATGATAATACCATAATTAATTAATACCATAAATGATAATTGATTCCATAATTCATAATTCTAGTCCAGTTTCTTGTACATGGTACCTTTGTCTCTATATAAACTAGCCAATCCTATGTACCTAAAATGTACAATAAATTTGCATTACTTTGCAATGGCCAAATCACAGTTCTTGCTCCTCCACTCTGCAGCAATTGCTCAAATTCTGCTAATGGTAATTTCGATCTTTTGCTTACACGAAGCAGGTCCGTCTCTATATCGATCTCTTATAAGTATTGCATAATTTTTTTTACAAGATTATTAGAAGACTAATCTTTTACTCATTTTGACATGTAGATGCACAAATCGGAGCTTGTTATGGAACTCTTGGTGATAATTTACCGCCAGCGACAGAAGTGATTGCCCTCCTCAACGAAAACAATATTAAGGGGATTCGCCTCTACAATCCGAACCCATCGGTTCTCCAAGCTCTTAAAGGCCAAAGTAACATTTCAGTCATCGTAGGTGTTCCAAACGAGGACATTATTTCAATTGCTAATGATCTCACAGTTGCACAATCGTGGGTACAAAACAATGTGGTGCAATACGGAGACGTAAACTTCAGATACATTGCAGTTGGAAACGAGATAAGCCCGCTAAACGCAGGTTCTAGTATTGCACCAAGCGTGCCCCGTGCTATGCTAAATATATTCAAGGCCATATGTGGAGCTGGACTGGGGAGTAAAGTTAAAGTTTCCACCGCTTTGAATGTGGAAATTCTTGGAAACTCGTATCCTCCATCATCCGGCGTGTTCAAATCGGAAATCCAGACGTTTATTGCCCCTATAGTGACAATTCTTGCAAAAACACAGAGCCCTTTACTTTTAAATGTGTATCCCTACTTTGCGTATGTTGGCAACCCGAATGATATTCGTTTGGACTATGCACTATTTACGTCTAGCTCGACTGTGGTACAAGATGGTCAATTTGAGTACCAGAATCTATTTGATGCTATGGTGGATGCAGTCCATGCAGCACTTGAGAAAGTTGGTGGGGCTAATGTTGAGATTGTTGTGTCGGAAACGGGATGGCCGTCGGCTGGTGGGACCGCAGCAACTATTGACAATGCTAAGACTTATAACTCTAATTTGATCAAGAATGTTCAGAACGGGACTCCAAGGAAGCCTGGAAAGCCTATTGAAACTTATATATTTGACTTGATTGATGAGAACCAAAAGAGCCCTGAACTTGAGAAGAATTGGGGACTTTTTCTCCCTAATAAACAACAAAAATATCCTCTTACATTTTAAGAAATAGATAACACAGTAAACATATTGTAGTATCATTTAATTAAAAAGACTTATTTCTTGATCACTCTTAAAAAAATTATGTGATTTTATAAAAGTTTCACACCGTCTCGATCTCCCAGACATTTTTTTAGGTGGTATTTTATCCCCTTTTATAATGATAATGTGGCAGTTTACCTCTGTGTTATGATAAATGTGACAATTTACCCCTCCCCCCCTATGTTACGAAATATTTTCCATGTCCACTCTCAATTAGCAAGTGAGTTATACTCTCCGGCTTAAAGGGGTAAATTGCTTCTCTAAATTTTTGACAAGGGGTAAATTGCTCGTCTTCAAATCACAGGACATAAATTGAATATTATGCATTTCATAGGGGATATATTGTCATTAACTTTTGAGGTTTGGTACCAAAATTGCAATAAAATCTATTATGTGGTATCAAATTTGTATTTTCGTGTGCAATGGTACCAACATTGCAAGTTGGTCTATCCTACGATACCAAAAAAGCGAATTTCCAATTGTAAAATATGTAAGTATACAAATTGTTAGACATCAATAACCAGTGTTTTGAATGTCATCCCAATACATACAAGAAGCATAAAGGCCTATTTGGATAAGTTTTGGCTCGGTTTCGCATGTCTTGGTTTAAAAAAAATGGTTTGGGTGAGATCTTTGAAACCCCATTTAGTTAGGTTTTGGATGTTGAGTTTTGTGTTTTTGAAAAAGTTGAAACTCCACTTTGAATTGATTTTGGATAATGAGGTTTGGGGAAAAAAAATAGGTAATAGATGTCAAATCAATGTTGTTACGATCTTCTTTTTGATGATAGGACTCTTTATACTTATTAGTTGGATAGAACTCTGTAATTGTTATTTAGTTAGATTAAGACTTTATCTTTATCGATTAGATAGACTATGAACTTATCTTTAGGTCGTATGTTAGTAGTATATATTGCTTGTAGTTTATTATAATTAGTTAAGAAAATTAATTAATAAACAATTAACGGTTTCTCCACCTAAAGCTAGATTGTGATAACTCTTATGACCCTAAAGTAAGATTATAGTCCTTTTTACGTCCATAAAAGTAAGAAATATAAAAATGATGCCAGAAGATCGTTTCAATAATGTTACGATCCTAATTTTATTTTTTGAGATGCTGAATATATTGTTACATCAAACACTATATCGAATCGAAACATTACAATGATATCAAAGTAAATTAATTGCTAGTATTAAACTAGAGAAAAACTAGTATGAAACTAGAGAAAATACTGTTGAAATATGAGATATTTTGCTTGAAGATTCTAGAAAATTCTAGGATTATCATGAGATATCATGTAATTGAATCAAATGATAGAAGAATCTAGATAAATCTCATGTAATCCTAAGTATCCAAGATAGATGTTGACAAATCTAGAAAATGTGGATTGTACTAGAAACTATGGTTAACTCTAGATAATCTAGAATGTTCCATAGACAAGTATAAATATGAGTACACTACTCAAATGTAAGGGAAATGTAAGAGGAATCAATTGAATAAAATTTCCTCTCTAAAAATTACTCTCCTCCAAATAACAACAAATACAAATAATAAATTAAAAAATCAAGTTGATATCAATTCTACAATTGATTCAACCTCAAAAACCCAACAAGTGGTATCTAGAGCTCATTGATCTTAAGGGATTGAGTTCAAAAAATGGGTTCATCAAATATAACGCTTCCTACACCACCGATTTTCAACGGTGAAGACTACGACTATTGGGCTGTAAGAATGAAGGCTTTTCTCGTAGCAAATGAGTTATGAGAAATTGTTGAAAACGGTTATGAAAAACCGGAAGATGAAGGTACTCTTACCGCACCTCAACAAAAGAAGAACAAAGAAGAATATACAAAGAACATGAAGGCACTTACATTCCTCCAAGCTACCGTTACTAATGAAATCTTCATCGAAATAGTCGCTACGACTACGGCCAAAGAAGCATGGGAGATTCTTCGAGAAAAATATCAATGCTTGGAGAGCATTTCAATGGCGAAACAAGAAAGAGAAGAGCAAGGAATTAAGCAGCGAATCAAGAGTGCATTTGTCTCTCGCCTGCAATATATCAAAGACCAAGCCGATTCATTGACGTTGAATTCTTTGCTAAGATTGTTAGAAATCGATTTGGGGCTTGAGAAATTTGCATTGGATGCCCACAAAAGATTTATTCGCCGCTACTTTGAAAAGATAATGGATGATGATGATGGTTGCACCTCTGAAACTGCAACTAAAAATTTGGAAAAATATGTGGATATAAGTAATCCAGAAGCACCAATAATGCCTGAACAACATGAGACAAAGAAGGGTCCGGAAGAATCCAACACTAAAGAAGAAGATATGATGGAATACTCCTCCAGGTGCAAATCATTTGAATCTCCGAAAAAATTCAAATCCGTTACGGATAAATTTGCATATTGTCAAATGACATTTACGGAGCAAAGCAATTACAATGAAACGTCTGAAAAATGGAAAGTTGGAATAAAGGAGGAGATAAAAAAGAACATAAAAGAAACGCAGAAGCTGATTGGAGGACCTAATAACACGAAGGTGCTTCGTGCAAAAAAGAGTTATAAGAAAAGAGCAAATCTAAATGGCACAGTCAACAAGCATAAGACCAAAAGGGTTATAATGAGAAGTGCACATAAAATGATATTCAGCTACAAAGATGCAATTGCCCATGTGGCACATCATAATACAATCAAACATTTCCATAATCAAAATTTGAGATACATGGATATAAGCTTGGATTATCAAGCAAAAATCTCAAGGAGGAGTGTTGAAATATGAGATATTTTGCTTGAAGATTCTAGAAAATTCTAGGATTATCATGAGATATCATGTAATTGAATCAAATGATAGAAGAATCTAGATAAATCTCATGTAATCCTAAGTATCCAAGATAGATGTTGACAAATCTAGAAAATGTGGATTGTACTAGAAACTATGGTTAACTCTAGATAATCTAGAATGTTCCATAGACAAGTATAAATATGAGTACACTACTCAAATGTAAGGGAAATGTAAGAGGAATCAATTGAATAAAATTTCCTCTCTAAAAATTACTCTCCTCCAAATAACAACAAATACAAATAATAAATTAAAAAATCAAGTTGATATCAATTCTACAATTGATTCAACCTCAAAAACCCAACAAATACCCACATTCGTGGGAGTTGAACCTATGACCTTATGTTACCATAGTTATTAGGATTCTTTCCTTTTAGTTAGTTGTTTTCTTATCTTAGTTATTCTATTTTCATAGGAGTCTATTTATATACTTATCTAGTTGTTTAGGGTTTATATTTTATATAAGCACTCATTGTAATTTTCTTATAGGCAGTTAATGAATAAACAATTATATGGTTTCTCCACCTAAGCGTGATTGTGGTTACTTGTATGACTCTAAAGTAAGATTATGATCCTTTTTATGTCCACTAAAGTAAGAAATATAAAAATGATGTCAGAAGATCGTATCAATGATTTTAGAGCTGGTTGAGATCACATCAACGCTTCGCTCAGAGTGGATCGAGATCACATCAACATCTCTCTCACAAAACTATATCTAAGGAAGAGCGCTTGGATCGATTAGAGACTTCTCTCCAAGAGATTCGAGAATCTGTTGATAGATTCTCTGAGCTTTATTCTCTTAATCATGGAATTTATGGCATAGACTCTTTGAGCTTTATTCTCTTAATCATGAAATTTTTTGCATAGATTAACATATTCTATTATGTTAATAGATTCGATTAGGGAACAAAGGAGCAACATATTGCCTCTATCGGTGATTAAATCGAATAAGAAGATCTAATGCAATTCTGTAAAATCTGCAACTAAAGAGTTGTGACTCAAAATCTATGTCGGATATTACATCAAAGACATATGGCGATATCACATGTAGATCTACATTCACTGCAATTATCCAAATTACATACTTGACAACCCTAAAATCTACAGAGTTGGTTTTGACCAACCTTAAAAAATCCACAGAATATGGTGCAACAAAGAAGTCGATATTTATTATCCAATCAAAGTCGATCTGGGGGCTAAAAGAGCTGGCCAATCAAGATTAATTAATAATTTGAAATTTCCATATCCATTCAAGTTGACTGAGTTAAAAGTCATGCAGAGTCACCAACCGACATCCATGATTCCTAAATTATTATTGGTGGGCAATGGATTGAAGATTATCCCATACATGCTAATGTACTACCATACAAGAAACAAACCAAATATTTTTTTGGGATCCGAGAGGAGGTGTTGAAACAACTAGTCTAGAGTATGAAGACAATGTTTGATACGATCCTAATTTTAGTTGTTTTCTTCTCTCTTAGTTATTCTATTTTTATAGAAGTATGCATAACACTCATTGTAATATTCTTATAGGCAGTTAATGAATAAATAATTATGTGGTTTTTCCATCTAAACCGTGATTGTGGTTACTCTTACGATGCTAGTAAGATGATGATTCTCCTTACGTCTACTAAAATAATAAATATAAAAATGATGTGAGAATATCATATCAAATGTTTTTTTTAGAGAGTTTTGAGAAAAAAATAAATGGTATGTGTCAAATCAATATTTCATAGGTTTCAAGAGTTTGGAGATAAATTTATGAATATCTTTGTAATGAATTTCATGAATTTGACAAAAACTCATTTGGAAGAGTTTTGGCACAATCTCGCAAAACCCGCGAGACTCGGCCAAAACCCATCCATTTACAGCCAAAGATTTTGTATTATTTCATGGAAGATGATCAATAATAACAATAACAAAAGTATCAAGAACTTTTACCTCATATCTGAAAACTAACTAATAACTCAATAGTCTAATATACGATTCCTACAAACGTGCCTAATCTCCAAAATTTTACTGGCTGCAATTGAAATCCTTGTTGGTTCCTTTTATGGCCGCAATTTTATGTCATGAGATGTCAAAACCTAGATTGATACTAAAAGTCTAAAACTAAACCTAAGGAGTAGTCTTTTTTTATTCCACTCTATATATACTAGGATTTGATTTGCTTATAATTACAATATTAACTCTCCTCTAGCCTAATTTTCCTCGTCACCCAACCTGAAAGATGTGGGGTTATTTTAACAATCTGAAATGTTATGGGGTAGAATTGTCAGTCTATAACTAATTGTATCAATTTCACAATAACACTTCACTGTCATGTCATCAGTTAACGTCCATTTTTAAAGGACTGATTTTTATTGTGATACCAAATATGTCGACCTCAATTTTTATGATATCACAAGTGAGAATCGACATATAATTTAGTACCACAAGTGCAACATTCACATATAGGAACTTATAATCTATATGTTAATGTGGAAGAAAATTGTGGCATGTCACAACTACTCTGCTTATATTTTATTTTATATTTTAAAGGTAATAATAAAAGAGGATTGTCAACACAGTAGGGTTATTGGAATAATTAACAATTATGTTAATGGACATGTGATTTATATACAAACATATAATGAAGGAGTATATTCTATTGACTAATTAAAAACTTATTCATTGAGAATGGCCGGGCTAGCTGAAACCCTAGATGTTATACATATAATAACGGTGATAAATTAATATTGGAAAATATGCATTGTTATTAATTATTATTATTAATATTGGAAAATATGCATTGTTATTGCACTTCATTTCTTCCCCTAAAAATGATAAGCTTTCTATATAAACAATCATTTTACAACATCAAAAAATACATTTCTTACAAACTTCAAATTAAATTAAACAATGGCGGAATTCATTAATCGCCAAGTCCGCGATAGTGATTTTGCTAGACGCAATGCCAATTACAAAACAAATATATGGTATTATGAACATCTACAATCCCTCACGAATCAATACGATGTAAGTTTTTTTATTTATTTAACGGAAAAGAATCATTTGATACTTAGGTAAAATTAATTAATTACGTATTATATATATATATATATATATATATATATATATATATATATATATATATATATATATATATATATATATATATATATATAATAGAAATTAAATTTCTTTTTAATTCTTTTTCTAGTAGTGAAAAGCATAAGTATGATTATTTTAATTATTGAAAAAAATTATAAGAGGGCTCTAGCTCATTTGATAATTTGATTTGTAGAAAGAGAAATACAAAAGAGAAATGGAGGCACTAAAAGTGGAGGTGTGTAGTATTCTTTGTGCAGTAGAAAATCGATGGTACTATAAGTTGGAACTTATAGATGAGATGAACAAATTAGCTCTTTCCCATTACTTTGAGAAAGATATTATTGAAGTTGTGAATGAAATAGCACGTACGCAGAATACTAATGTAAGCGTCAACATGAACGAGGATCAGTGGCGGAGCTAGACGGATTCTCTTGGGGGGGCGATTTTTTTCCGATCAATGCATTAAATAAGGAAGGAGTATTATAAACAAAATAAAACACCATATCCTTTTTAAAATTATTAATAAATATATTTTTTTTGAAGCATTACACTAAATAAAGAAAATAATTTGAAAGAGAATGCACTAAATCAATATAATTATAAGGATATATTTTATTATAAAGAAATATAAGAAGTGTCAGTATTCTTTTTATTTAGGAACAACGCACTAAATAAAGAAAATAATAAAAAGATGATCATATTATAATAACAATACAATACCATATTTATAATCATTAAGAAAGAAAAATTAAAAATATGCATAAATATTCGAACCCTGCCCTCTCATTGACATTTGCAAAATGGTTTTACCATCTAGCCAAGCGACATACTTTGTTAAATGTAACTACTACTAATATTTAAACGAATTATTCTTGGGGGGCGACCGCCCCCCCCCCCCCCCCCCCCCCCCCCCAAGTCTAGCTGTAGCTCCGCCCCTGACGAGGATCCCTATATCACGGCATTGTACTTCATGATTTTAAGACAACATGGTTACAATGTTTCACCAGGTAAAAATTAATGTATATTAAATGATGGGATCATAAATTAATTTTTTTCAAAAATTGCAGCTTTTTAACTTGCGGAATAAAAATTGCGGAGAATCCACTTTTTTGGGACTAAAGATGCATTTTCCTATTAATGGCCGGGTTTGCTTTGTCTAATTTCTAATAAAATATCGAATAATTGTTGGGAAAAAAAAATCTTACTCATCTGAATTTTGAGAAACCTGCGCATAACCACCATGTTATTTTTTTGCAGGGAATCCTCTTGCATATTAAAAATTAATGGACATAATCTCTTTTTTTTCCAAAATAACGGAAAGTGTCTCTTACTCGCGTATTGTGAGATGAATTTATTTTTCATCAATTTAAATTGACAAACTACTAATTAAAATACCCTAGCCAAAATGCAACCCTAGCCACCTCCGATCTCATCTGAGATCGTCGGTGACATGCCAGCGGCTGCCTGTATTGCATAGTGGGGTGGGTTGGGGGGAGAAATTATTTAGTACAACCGATGCACCACGTCATCAAGTACATGCGGTGCAGCCCACCAATACACTTGGGACATATATGTGGATTAATAATCCACATCACCCATGTTTTGGCAATTTGAACACAATTTCTGAATTCCTATTTTTTTGGAACATGGCTAGAATATGGGGTGATGTGGATTATCAATCCTCATGTCTCAAGTGTATTGGTGGGCTGCACCACGTGTACTTGTTGACGTGGTGCAGCGGTTGTACTAAATAATCTCGGGGGGTGTTGTTACGGGTAGAGTAGTATTTTTCCTTTTTTATTTTAATTATAATAATAATATATATAATTTATTATTGTAATAAAATTTTAAATGGGTTGGTAGTATCTTTTTTTATTTTTAATATTTTCTAAATTATAATATATATATACATATAATTAGTTTAATAGATTGTAAAATAAGTTTGGAATGTAAAACACATTATTTAACCCAAATAAACTAATTGTGTTAACTATTTAATGGACGAAAGAGTGTGCACATTTTGTGAAAACACCTTATTCCTTGCAAAAAAAATCATATGAGAGTTTTGCGCATGTTTCCCAAAACACAGGTGGGTATGGTATTTTTTCCCTAAATACTGTTTAGTATTTGTGCCAATAATGATCAATTGAAGTCCTTGCTAGTTAGTTTAGTTATTTCTAATTTCTCAATGTGTTTAGTGTATTTAAAGCTTGTACTTCTATAACATTTTCCATTTATTTTTAATTCTACAATGTTATAATGATCAAATACACAGATGCATTTCTTTGCCTCATGGATGATGAGGAGAAGTTCATCAAAAGCGCATTTTCGGATACTAAAACGATTATTGAAACTTTTGAAGCCTCTCATCTACTTGCGGAGGATGAACTTGTGGTATTTGACAAGGCAAAAACATTAGCCTCAAACTTTTATCGATTATACATTTCTCAATGTTTTCCCATTCTTCGTCGGTCTTTTTTTCAATTTAAACCACTTTCTTTCGATTTCACTTTATTTTTGTCAATCAAAGTTTAACTCGTTTTCACAGATTTCACATGTTATTCACCTAAATTTTTCATTGATTAAAAAGTTTTCACCGATTTCAAGCTTTTTTGATTGATTTTATCCGTTTCTTTACAAATTTCACCCAAAAAAACTTTCATCTATTCATATATTCTCACTGCTCATATTTTTTTACCTTTTTTTAGCGATTTATCCCTTTTTTTATCGGTTATGAAACTTTTCTTTGTTTTCTCATTTTTTGTCGATTTTTTTTTTCTTCAGTTTAAACCATTTTTCTACCGATTTCACCAGTTAAACTCTTATTTTAACTGATTTCACTCATTATTATCATTTTAACCCCTTTTTACCTATTTTTCATTTTTTTTTCCGCTAATTTCACATGTTATTCACCTTATTTTTTCATTGATTAAATATGTTTTTACCAACTATACGTTTTTGACCGATTTTACCCTTTTTTCATACCAAACTTTTACCTACTTTATACATTTCATACCACACCTTTCAGAATGACACATTTCATACCAAAATCGATCAACCTTTTTCAATTTTGGTACCACCGTTAAATATTGGATGGAAAGGCCGCAGGTGTCCGTTAACTCTCAGGAAAAAAAAAAGGAAAAAAAAAAGTCGCGAAGAAGATGATGAATAGTAACCTAAATTTTAAAAATTGGGGATTTCTTCAATACTTAATGAAAATGGATGAGGTTGGTGGCAAAAGACGCAACACCAAGGGGAATGAACGGCGGTAGGTATTAGACGGTGGGTCGACCTCCTCCGCCGGCGGCGGAATAAAAACCGAAAACGTTAAAGTTCATAGATTTGAAATACAAGTGGCGGGATGGATCTGAAACAACCTAATAGTGTATTATCTTTGTAGAGGAGGTCAAGACGAAGCTGTAGCCACCAAGGAGAGGTTTAATGGTAGCCGAAGTCACCGGGAAATTGAAAATTACGTGGAGGTGGTGGAGATGGTGGAAAATAATTGCAAAAATCCCCCCTGACCAATTGCAAAAATCCCCCTGACCAATTGCAAATATCCCCCCCCCCCCCTAAGAATTCAAAATTGTGACTTAACGCACGTGTCCTTTCCATCCAATATTTAACGGTGGTATCAAAATTGAAAAATGTTGATCGATTTTGATATGAAATGTGTCATTCTGAAAGGTGTTGTATGAAATGTATAAAGTAGGAAAAAATTTGATATGAAAAGTGCAATTCCCTCCTAATTTTACTGGATTTCACTGGTTTCATCATTTTCCTTAGAAATTACTTTCAAATTAATTTTCATCCATTTCACATAATTTTACCAATTTTACCTTTATTTTAAACCGAATTACCTGTTTTCATCCATTTTTCACAAATTTTATCCGGCTTTTATATCGATTTCAAATGTATTTACGATTTCACATGCATTTTTTCCACCGGTTTGAAGTGCACATAAGTTGTATGTGACTATTTTATTTCAGTGGTATTTTATTGTAAATCAGAGTAAAATTAACTTCATTCTGTCATAAAATAGCACATATTAATGACTGTTATTCAGTTTATTAACATCATCATGGGTATTTTCATCGATTTCTTTAGCTTTTTTCGGTTTAAATCATATTTCTAAATTCAGTTTATTAACTCCGTTCCTGGCACGACCTCCTCGAGAAGCTTCCGGATGAAGTGGCCAAAAACGCAATCGCTTCATTTGCCGCAGTCGTAAAGACCATTACCATTCACCAAGAGGAAGAAATGAAGTTCAAGGAGAAATACGAGGAAACGAGAAGAGAGTACTTACGTAAGAAGCAAGGATTTGAAGATTGGTATCAAAAGTACATGCAAAGGCGGGGTCCGCAGGATGAAACGGACCTGGATAAAGTTGTGGATTCAAATATTAAGGATCCGGTTTCAGAGAGGCAATTTGTGGTTGAGAGTTTGAAAAAGAGAATGGATGAGGAAATGGAAGAACACCAAAAGCATTGTGTCCAAGTGAGAGAGAAATCACTTGGGAGTCTTAAGATACGTTTGCCTGAGATTTTCAGAGCTCTTACGGATTATGCTCGTGCTTGTTTTGAAGCTTACGAGAGACTGAGATTGCTGACGCAGTCGCAGTATGCGAACAGGCCAGAATCATAAACTTTTGTGGTAAAATGTTTTTTTGTTGTACAATGTTTTGTAGGGGAACTGAGTTTTGTTGGATTTTAATTTATTGACTTAATCATATTGCAGTTTCTGCAATATTTGTTGGTTTGAAAGGGAATGCACTCATTATTTTGATTGTTATTGGACTTTTACTTGGGTATGTGCTATGAACCAGTGTTAAATGAATCAAATTAATGGAGATTGAGTTGGCTCAAGAAAAATATTGAATTGAGTCAAAAAAACAATATTGATTATATTGGGTTTGGTTTCATTTGTTCAATAAAGTTCCTTGTAACTTTTCTAGTTTTGGAATTGGGTGGTTTGTTGGAGCTTTTGTGTTTTGCTTATGCTTAACTAAGAGACAGTGATAATAAGCTAGTTGTTTGGTATAAACAGGATGCTTTTACAAATTATATATTAAAAAAATAGTTTTAAATATTGTTAAAGTACTTTTTTTAACATAAGCATGTGTTATTATAATCCATTTATTTCTGCTTATTTTAATTAGCTCATAAACATAAGTAAATAATCAAACAATAACAATATGTTTTTTTTTTCCTTCTGGTTTTTAGGTTCTATTACTTCAAATAAGCTCCAACAAAAATCACCTTGATCTAATATGTGAACATTCTTCAAAATTTGTTTTGGCCTCCGTTTACATCATATTTCTCATATTTTTCAAGTTTTCCGATTTCTACACAAACTTTATTTCCACCCATTGAAAAGAATAGTTAGATCAGTCTCTAACTCTACTATTATAAAAACATTAATATTTCTTAACTTTTTTGTGCGGACTAAAACATCCTTATTTAAATTATAAAGTGCTATTTAATTCAATCTAAATTTATAAAAGTAATTGAAGAGGTATAATTAAACATAATGTCTTATTATATTTATTTTCTACATAAACTCATAAAATTTATAAGTTCTTTCTTACATCAATTTTTTTTATTTTAACCTTTTTCTCTTATAATAGATAAAACTGAAACATTAACAAATTTATTAATAAAGAAAATATTAATTCAAAGATTTAGTACTAAATAAGTCATAAATACTCTATATATAAGCATTTAAAATGAAATTATCCTATATATCATTTTGTTAAAAAAATTAAAATTGAATCACATCTTACTATGAAAGAATAAAAAAAAGAGAATTGCATTTTTGGTACATAGCTATAGGTCAATTCCCACTTTTGGTACACAGCTTTATGTGTACAACACATTTGGTACACCTCTTTAACAAAGTTCGACACATTTGGTACAACCGTTAAATAAATTACAAAATCACCGTTAATTTCGTTAGTTCGACACATTTGGTACACCTCTTTTACAAAATTGGCATGCGCACGGCACATGGATGCCCAGAAAAAAAAAATTTGAAACTTGATAAACTTTTTTATTATATTTTATTCTTCTTCCAATATTAAACTATTAATGACATTATAGTTTATTATATTTTACATGTCATATAAATAATAAATACATATTTTTTAATAATTTTTATAAATATGATAAATTAAAGTAACTTGTTTATTATATTTTATTCTTCTTGCAATATTAAACTATAAATGACATTATATAGTTTATTATATTTTACATGTCATATAAATAATAAATACATATTTTTTAATAATTTTTATAAATAATAAACTATAAAAATAATAAACTATTTTTATAAATAATTTTAAAAAATTGGAACTTGATAAACTTTTTTATTATATTTTATTCTTCTTCCAATATTAAACTATAAATGACATTATATAGTTTATTATATTTTACATGTCATATAAATAATAAAGACATATTTTTTAATAATTTTTTAAAATAATAAACTATAAAAATAATAAACTATTTTTATAAATAATTTTTAAAAATTGAAACTTGATAAACTTGTTTATTATATTTTATTCTTCTTCCAATATTAAACTATAAATGACATTATATAGTATATTATATTTTACATGTCATATAAATAATAAATAAATATTTTTTTTATCATTATATAAATATGATATGATAAATATAATAAATACATATGATAATTTTTATAAAAGTTTATCAAGTTTAATTTTTTTTTGGGCAGTCATGTGCCGCGCACATGTCAATTTTGTAAAAGAGGTGTACCAAATGTGTCGAACTAACGGAATTAACGATGATTTTGCAATTTATTTAACGGTTGTACCAAATGTGTCGAACTTTGTTAAAGAGGTGTACCAAATGTGTTGGACACATAAAGCTGTGTACCAAAAATGGGAATTGGCCTATAGCTGTGTTCCAAAAATGCAATTCTCTCGAATAAAAAATATGACTTAGCTAATTAAGTAATTTTACTTCAAGTAGAATAGAAAAATATTAAAAATATTCAATAATATCAAGACATGAATAACCTTTTTATGAAATTCTTTTTGTGAAAAAGCGGGTGAAATTGGTGGAAATGGGTGAAGTCGATCAAAAAAATCTATATAATCATGAAAAACATGTGAAATAGATAAAAATTTGGGTGAAACCGATAAAATAAAGTGCCACTGAAATCGATAAATACATGTGGAATCGATGAAAATTCGGGTCAAATTCGTGAAAAAATGATGAAACCGATTAAACAACAACTTCAATGAAAAAACATGTAACAAATGGGGAAAAAATTAATAAAGTCGGTGAAAACATGTCAGATTAATGATAATTCATGTGAATTGGTGAAAAGAACATATCAAATCAAGGAAAAACATGTGTGAAATAGGTGAAAACGAATTAATTTAATAAACACGTGTGAAATCAGTAAAAAAAAAAGAGTTTAACTGATATAAAAATTGTTTAAAAACGAAAGAAACAGAAGGACAAAAGCGTAAAAACAATGAAATAAGTTATAACCGATGAAAAAATGGGTAAACAGTAAAAAAAATATTAAACCAGTAAAAATGAATAAAATAGGTTAAACTGGTGAAATAAATTATACTAATTAATTAAATAGTGAAAACCGGTTAATTTGTTGTAATTTACGGCATAATAAAATAATTTTACTATATTTTACAAAAAATATCCACAAAATTAATTAGACACGTACTACGTACGTGCAATTTCCTAGTTACTATAAAAACACAATGTCTATTGGGATATCCGTGTATTTTTCAAATATATATTCTAAATTGTATTAGCATGCAAAATATTCATCCTCGTGTTCATTATTTTGGAAAAATTCTTACTCAGACCGGGTTCGACTGAACCCAAAATCAAGTTTAAATAAGAATTATCCATATTGTTGGATGAGTTTGACCAAGCAAAGTTAGACAAGAATTCTCCATTATTTTAAATGAATTAAATCTGTATAATATTTGATCCCTTCGAGTCATTTTTAACTACTATTACGTGTCATTTCAAAAAGGAGAATACAATTCAAACTAAGATTTGGGTGGGGTGCGCCAGACCCTTAGGGTATCTCTAATGACTAGTGGGGAGATGCCATAGAGGGTATATGGGGGGAAGGGGGAAAAAATTTCATCTCTAATGACTAGGGGGTGGGAGAGGGTATACGGACTAGAGGGACCCTGGAGGGACCTTGAAGGTAGGGGGAGGGGGAGCTTCTCCCATCCAAGCCCCCTCCCTCACATGATATTTTTTTTTGTGTGTGATTTTGTTTTGTTTTATTTGATTCATTTTTTTATCTTTATTTAAAAATAAAAAATTCCTAAAATTTGTATATTATTTGTAGATAATTATTTTAATTATAAAAATATAATTTTCATTTCATTAAATTAATACTATTATTTTAATATTGATTTGTTTTAATAATTTTGGGGTTGTATTTATCACTCAAAAATAATTCTTTCTAAAAATTTAAAATAATGCGATACAATCATGAAATCATGTTCAACTAAAACATAGACGAATATGGCGGAGATGATGAATTTTCTTATATGAATTAATTTAATATTTGATGTAATTTTTTAATTTTTAAGTTCCCTAATGTACTTTTAAGTTCAACAAAGTATAAAAAACAAGCCACAATGCAATATAATCTATGTAAGACATATACTACTAAATTTTACTATAAAAAACGAGTTAAATTGTAGGGGTCCAACTCAAAAATTGTAACTCTCCAAAAGTTGGCCTATGTTGCTTAAATGCAGCGAACACACGGTATTCTTTAGTGAAAGGCGAAAGAATAGTTTGCTTTGTGCTCACTACACAGCTATGTGTCTTCTTACCTCAATTCGTAAACATGTTTATAGTGTGCTCATATTTATAAAGCTTTAAACAATTGATGTGGGAATTTTGGTACCGAATAGAAACAAGAGAAGAGGCAACGGGAACCCAGCCTGTATTCACAAATTTCATGTTGCACTAGCTAGTGGAAGAAAAAACACTAAGATGAGGCTCTTTAATTCTTTATATTCATTCATTTGGTTTTGAAGGAGAACATGCGGAAACATAATTCTGTGGATGTGAATATGAGAAAAATTATTGATTTATACAACAATTTCATTTGTTTTTCTGTATCAGCTATATTCATAATTTCATACTGATAACCTTGCTATTTATTTTGCTCAAAGATTTTTTTTTTGAAATATACTACAATATCTTTCACCAAATGCTATTAATAGAAGTTTGAAAAAGAAAAAATAAGATAAGGGTGAATTTACTCAAGGAAAGAACAGAATAAAAACCATTTATAAACTTTATAATTAAGGCAAAATAGAGAACTATGTGCAAATCATTAATTGTTTTGTTCTTCTAGACTTTTAAAAACTAGTTTAACAAGTATTCAGCAAAGAAAACTTTTGAACTAAGACTTGGGTGGGGTGCGCCGGACCATGGCAGCAGTGCAACACCAAGGCGACGCTTGAGAGCCCCAATAGCAAGCTACTGTGATGGAATCTCCCCCTCAAAAAATAAATTTAATATCGTGTGAGTCAATGACTCACATATCAGATATTAAACTGATAAGAACAGATACTACACTTGATCTTAGCCAAAAGGCCGAGAAAGGTATGAGTAATTTCCATGCTCGACTTCTCAACTTATAGTGCTAGTCGTAGTACTTTTTTCTCCCTTTTCCATGTGGGACTATTGGGTTTGGTTTTTGTCTTATAGTTTAATCAGCATCAACCTGGAAAGCTAAAATGAAGTCCATTGTGTTGCAACTTGCACCCACAATTAATTATTGCAAAATTTAAATGCTTTTCCTGAAACATCACTTTTCTCTTTTTCGATAGACTAGCAATTAGCTACTTTTACCCACACATACATATGATTAGGCAAATGTTAGATTATGAACAAATTAGGATATTAGATTTATTACAGATTAAGCTAATGTTAGATTATTAACAAATTAGGATATTAAATAATGTCGTTTCTACTATTCCAATTACAACGTGGGATGGGAACTTAAGAAACCATCTACATACTCGGGGTAGATTCCTATATGGTGCACTTTTTATAGTGTATTAGGGGTCATATTTGATGGAACTTTCCCAGAGGTCCTTGACAAAAAAAATTATATTCCTTCCTTCCACTAAATCAATTATAACCACTGCCTATTTGTTTTCTATCGCGAACAAGATAAAAGGAACAACGATCGATTGTTAATTATCAATAGTGTTATGTTTTTTATGAATTCGACTATCTTGTAGAGTTGACATAATTTTAGTCTTTCCATTGAAGATTATATGGAAAGTGGAAACCTAAGTCCAGCTCTGTCCACAATTGCAGTAGCAGATGATCAAATCAAATCATTTACCAATTAATCATGATTTTTTGTCAAATCTTTACATTCCAAAATCCTTACTAGTGTCATATCTTTACAATCTGAATTTCTCAACCAATCAATGTTCTTGTCTCCATCTTTATCTTGTGCCAAGTATTCATGAATTACGTACACAAACATCAAGTACAATGACAAGGAAATTAACAATATATAATAATCACAGAAGAGGATATTAGATTTTTAAACTAAGACTTGGGTGGGGTGCGCCAGGCCCTTGCAATAGTGCAACGCATGGGCGACGATTGAAGGACCAGGTAGCAAGCTACCTTGGCGGCCCTTCCCCCTCAAAAAATAAATTTAATATCGTGTGAGTCGATGACTCACATATCATATATTAAACTGATAAGAACAGATACTACACTTGATCTTAGCCAAAAGGCCGAGAAAGGTATGCTTTACCATGAGCTCAGACATCTCAATTTATACACATCTTTTGTGCAACTTCTTTTGCCTCCTCCATGTGGGACTAATATCTGTATTTCGTCTTTGATTTTAATGATCATTGTCGTGGAGTCTCATAAGGAATGTACACAGATGGAACAAATATCTTTGCACCCTGATCGACTGAATAATTTTTGGTCTCATTGAAATTTTATTTAACTAATGTTTTTCGATCCTGTCCTTTTGAACGACTAGAAATGGTTATAGTGATCGCTTGTCTATAATTTACCTATTCCCTTTTTGCAAGGAAGTGACCATGAAAGAATATCCACAAGTTTTCAATAGGTAAAATGTTTTTGTCTTAGTTCAGTAATATCTCAATTTACTGATAGTATAGGACTTATTTTATTTACAAAAAAGAAAAGTCATCTGTTCTTGGCTTATTTGACTGTTAACATTAATTTAAATATTTCTTGTGAATCTTATTATGTTATGTTATGAGTCTCTAATTGTTTGTACTATTTTCAGGAAATTTGACACTATTTTTTTATAGCAGAAAAAAAATTCACAATTCACCTGATTATATAAAACATACCAAGAAATTCAATTTTGTTCCCATTATATTTAAAGCATAAAATATTTATATTAGGCCGGAATAAAATATTTCTCTTAGATGGGAAAAGCTTGCTTTCACAGTTCTACAGTAGTCTGTGTCAATTTTTCAACATAACGAACTTACGAAGAATTTTTTTAAAACTCTAATTGCATGGGTTAAACTAAAATAAGTTGAACCCTCCAGAAATTTGCTTATGCCGCTTAAATGCAACAAGCACACATTATTCTTTAGTAAAAGGCGAAAGAATAGTTCACTTTGTGCTCACTGCACGGCTGCGTGAACTAAAACTAATTCCCTTCCACAAACTTATACTACTTACTATTGGCTCTTATACTCTTCCTATTACAATGTGGGAAGTTAAAAGAGCCATTTGTTTATGCAGTAATACTTTGAGCAAGATGCCTATTTTAGTAGACTTCATATGCTTGTAATATATGTCGAATTTTCTCCAGAAATCCTCAACAAGAAATGTTAATTCCTTCCTTTATGTCAACTCAGGCTCAAATTGTAAGATTCATAACTATTGACTGCTTCCTTTTATTGATACAACATTTAGAAACTACATAAGTACCTAACCAATCTATAAGACCTCCTCTGCCACAAAACAAGGACGATGGCAAATCGTTATGTCACAGACAATTTATCCTAAAGAATTTGTCAGAAGCTACATCGAGTATTGTCACTCATTCTACAAAGCTTCATGATGAGACATTGTTTGCCTGTATTTAAAAAGTGCATTTACATATAACATGAAGCTGATGGTACAGACAAACGTGAAACCTCAGAAATTTTGTTGTTAATATTTTCATTGATTCGGTTATGGTTTGATATACATTTCAATTAATACTTGGCACATCTGGTTAACTGGTTTGTCTTTTCCTCACAAAAGAGTTCCCAGATAAGCCCAATAATTCATAGGAAATTCAGAAGAGGTCTGCAAAATAAGCCTGCCTTTACAGAATTGGTTTTCTAATTTATGATAAACCACAGAATATGGGAGTTGTCAAAATCAAAGTGCAAATTTTATGATTGGTAAATCATTGATCTTGAACTAGTTGCATCAATCAAATCAATCAAGACAATATACAAAAAATTAATTTGCTAAATGAATATTGGAGACATCTATATATGATTTCAAAAAAATTGAATAAGATTTGGGTGGGGTGCGCCAGGCCCTTGCAACAGTGCAACACAAGGACAACACTTGAAGGACCAGGCAGCAAGCTACCTTGGCAGCCCTTCCCCCTCAAAAAATAAATTTAATATCGTGTGAGTCGATGACTCACATATCAGATATTAAACTGATAAGAACAGATACTACACTTGATCTTAGCCAAAAGGCCGAGAAAGGTATGCTTTATTAGGCGCCCAAACTTCTCAATTTATACACATTTTGTTCTGCACTTTCTTTTGCCTTATCCATGTGGGAATAGTGTCTATATCCCATATATTTGACTTTACGAGCACCACAGTGTGGTCTAGTAAGGAATGAAATCAACTAGAACGCTATTTTTGTTTTGATTTGTATGTAAATATTTAATGCTTTTTCATCTTGACCTTCTTCTAATTTCATATACAAACTAAATATGGTTTTTTTTAGTGATTGCTTGTCTAGCTCGGCCCTTTTTACCAAACAAATTCGATTTGTTACTCCTTTGTGGCAAGAATGATGTGAACACTGAGCATCGTCTGCTTTTTCTCTGATGTAATGGGACATACCAGAGTCGCCTGCTCTAATTTGAAGCGAAAAGCTCATATAGGGATGAAGGTGGTAGAAAATAAAATGGCAATCTTGCAAGGAAGTGACAAGGAAAAGAATGAACATCAGTTGAGGTTTTATGACTAATTTTTACCATTTGGACTGTAATACCTCAATTTTATGACTAATTCCATAATATACATTAGTAAGTTGAGGTTTGTTTGCTCTAATTGACAGTATTTTTTATTATGTGTTCACATTTTATTAGCTTAAGAAAAAAAATGATACGAGGTTTTTCAAACCACTGCAAAAGAAGAATTTCTCAAATCAAATCATTCTGATAAAATGCTAATTGGCAATAGGATATTTTCAGTTCATGGTGATAAATAACATTTGAAAGACTCAAATTGTGGGTGGGTCCAACTCAAATGAGTTTAACCCTCCAAAAATTAGCGTATGCTACTTAAATACAGCAAGCACATGCACGGTATTCTTTAGTAAAAGGCGAAAGAATAGTTCGCTTTGTGCTTACTGCACAGCTGCGTGATTTAGAAATCTGTCTCTTCCACACATTTATACTACTTTGTTGGCTGGTGTACTGTTCTTATTGTTGGTGTAATTAGATTAATGTTAGCTAATTAAATTAAATTAATTAGCCAAGTTAATTATTACACCTTAATGAATGAAGTAAGAAGAGAATGATGAGTCTCACTATCCCACATGGAAAAGAAGGAGAAAGTGGAGCTACAAAAGTGTTATAAAATGGGGCACCTAGCTTTCATTGTGGGAAAGCTTTGTAGGAATGGGCCTAGAGTGATATCTGGGCCCAATAAATAAAAATAGTCCAAATTTTTTACAAAGATCCGTGAATGATCCGATTAGGATCCGCGTGTGATCCGATTAGGATCAGCATGTGATCCAAATACCAAATAGGATCCGCGAGACCCTTCTAGAAGGTTCGAGAAGGATCTGTTTTGCCAGCCCGAATTTGAATAAAGGGGTGTGTTTGGTCGGTTTTTTGAATCGAATGGGTGGCACCCATTCGGACCAAACCATTGTTTGGTTTAAATTCGAACCATTGTGACCCCCCCAACAAGTTCTTTCAATTGCTATAAATAGGAGAGGAATCTGGTCAATTCCTCACACCATTTTTTCAGCAATTAAGTATAAATTATTCTCTACTTCTAAATTCCTTTTTACTGTTCATATACACACTATACATACATACGTAGTAATAGAAAGTTTGATTAGTTTATTCAATTTTATTCATTTCAATTACTTAAATTTTTTTCAAATAAAATTGTTGTATTATTTTAAATTGAAACATCTAATTTATTTAAATAAGTTTTTGCTCCACTACTTTGTTTTATTTAAAACCTTGAATACAGTAATATAATATACTATATTAGTTTAGTAAACTATACTTAATTATAACTATAGTTTATACTTAATAGTTACTACAAGAAATATAAATTGAGTATATTTCTATTACACAGATTGTTAAACACTAACAATCTTAAGACAATATTAAATTGTTTAATACATCTATGTAGATGGCATCAAACAACAATATGGTGGAGACACCAAAAAGCATCCCTACCCCTCCGTTGATTCCACCCTTCAAATTCAAAGGGGTTGACTTTGCAACATGGCAAGACAAGATGATGTTCTACCTAACGACTTTAGGCGTAACTCGATACCTTACTGAGGAGGTACCAGTGGCTAAGGAAAAAACGCCTGAGGAAGTCAAGCAGATCGAATCGTGGAATCTTAATGACTTTATGTGCCGACATTATATTCTCAGTTGCTTGGACGAGACACTCTACAAGGTTTACAGTCCAATAAAAACTGCTAAACTCCTGTGGGAGGGTCTGACAAGAAAATACAGAACTGAAGATTCTGGGTACAGAAAGTTCCTTGTGGATAAGTTCCAGTTCTACCGAATGGTTGATAACAAATCTGTGTATGAGCAAGTGAATGATCTTCAAACAATGATCAATGAACTTCTGGCTGAAGGGCATGAACTAAGCGAGTCTTACCAGGTGGCCTCCATAATTGGAAAGCTTCCTCCGGCATGGACATGGTTCAAACATCACCTAAGGCACAAGAAGTCGGTTTCAAAACGGACCGTGCAAGATCTTGCAGAAAAAATGAAGACACAGGAGAATAGCATGATCATCGACAAAGGGTTGAACTTTATGGGAATGCCTCT
Organism: Penstemon barbatus; assembly: GCA_003313485.2. Lineage (NCBI taxonomy): Eukaryota > Viridiplantae > Streptophyta > Magnoliopsida > Lamiales > Plantaginaceae > Penstemon > Penstemon barbatus. Next base: position 19,441,817 of record CM064883.1, on the reverse strand, counting down.
TCCCGGGGGAGCTAAGGCTCATATTGTGGAAGGATCCAATGAAAGCAAGAAGCGTAAGCTAAACAATTCAAACGAAGGGCAAAAGAGCAACAAAAAGAGAAAGTTCAAAGGCACATGCTATGTTTGTGGAAAGACTGGGCATCCAGCAAAGAAATGCCGTCATCGCAAAGGAACAAAAATGAGGCAAATGTGACTGATGTGACCGTTGACTTTGCTGCATCTAACATCGACAACTTGCACCTTGCGGCTGTTGTATCTGAAGCATATCTGATGAGTGATAATAAAGGATGGTGGGTCGACACTGGGGCTACACGCCACATCTGTTATGACAAAAACATGTTCACTTCTTACAAGAAGCTCGAACATGAACAGAAGCTCTTCATGGGGAATGATGCTCACTCTGTCGTTGAAGGAGAAGGAAAAGTGACTCTTAAATTCACTTCAGGGAAAGATGTCACTTTGAACAATGTACTCTATGTACCCGATATCAGGAAGAACTTAATTTCCGGTTCTCTCCTTACTAAGAATGGTTTTCGTTTAGCCTTTGAGTCAGATAAATTTGTGCTGACGAAAGGAGGAATGTATGTAGGAAAATGATATATGTGTGATGGCCTTTTTAAGGCAAATGTAGCCGTTATCGGCAAAGACAACAAATTCATTAATAATAATATATCTAGTTCTACTTACTTACTTGAGTCTCCTACATTATGGCATGATAGATTGGGCCACGTTAATTTTCGAAAAATGAAAAAATTGGCAAATATGGGTTTAATACTTAATTTTGATATTGATAAAAATTATAAATGTGAATTTTGTGTAGAGGCAAAATTTGCCAAACAACCTTTCAACTCAATCGAAAGGAGCTCACAACCCTTAGAGCTAATTCACACTGACTTGTGTAATTTAAAGGCAACTCCTACTCGTGGAGGTAAAATGTACTTCATCACATTTATTGATGATTGTACGCGCTATTGCTATGTGTATTTATTACATAAGAAAAAAGAAGCAATAAATGCCTTTATACAATATAAAGCCGAAGTTGAAAATCAGTTGAATAAGAAAATTAAAATTCTTAGATCTGATAGAGGAGGTGAATATGAATTTCCTTTTCAGCAATTGTAATTCATGAAATGACTGCACCTTACTCACCCCAATCAAATGGGATAGCTGAACGGAAAAATTGAACTTTAAAAGATATGATGAATGTCATGCTTTTAAGATCAGGTTTACCTACCAACTTGTGGGGGGAAGCCATCTTAATGGCAAATCATATATTGAATCGAGTCCCACACAAGAAAAATGATACTATTCCATATGAGCTATGGAAAGGAAGGCAACCAAGCTACAAATACCTCAAAGTGTGGGGGTGCTTAGCTAAAGTGGCGGTTCGAAGACCTAAAAAGGTAAAACTTGGATCTAAAACCGTTGATTGCTATTACATAGGTCGAGCTGAGAATAGCAGTGATTTCAGATTTTTGGTGTTCAAATCTGAAAATAGTGAGGTTCATGTAAATACAATTATTGAATCTCGAGATGCAATATTTTTTGAGAACATATTTCCACATAAGAAGGACTCGAATGTCACTTCTCAAAAGCGAACATACGAATCAATTTCTGGAAGAAATTATTTTCAAGTCAACAATGAAGTTATAGAAGAACCTAGAAGGAGCAAACGAGCTAAAATAGCTAAATCCTTTGGTCCAGACTTCTTAAGCTATATGATTGAGGATGATCCTCAAACTTACAAAGAAGCTATGACTGTTCCAGATGTAACGCATTGGAAAGAGGCGATAGATAGTGAGTTACAATCCATCTTAATCAATAATATTTGGGAATTGGTTGATCTTCCTACGGGAAGTAAGCCAATTGGATGTAAATGGATTTTCAAAAAGAAATTAAAACCCGATGGGTCTATCGATAAATATAAAGCTAGATTAGTAGCTAAGGGGTATCGACAAAAGGAAGGAATAGATTTCTTTGATACATATTAACCAGTGACTAGAATAACATCCATAAGACTGTTAATAGCTCTAGCAGCTATACATAATCTTGAAATTCATCAAATGGATGTTAAAACTGCTTTCCTTAACGGTGAATTAAATGAAGAGATATATATGGAGCAACCTGAGGGTTTAATTGTTAAAGGAAAAGAAAACAAAGTTTGTAAACTTGTTCGTTCTCTTTATGGCCTTAAACAAGCTCCTAAACAATGGCACGAGAAATTTGATAGTGTCATGATTAAAAATGGCTTTCGCATCAACGAATGCGACAAGTGCGTATATATAAGACAATACGGACAAGCTACTGTCATAGTATGTCTTTATGTTGATGATATGTTAATATTTGGGACTAACATGGAGGTTATTAAGTCCACGAAGAAAATATTAACTAATAATTTCGATATGAAGGATCTCGGTGAAGACGATGTTATTTTGGGAATTAAAATAACAAGGTCATCGAACGGTATTAAATTATCTCAGTCACACTACGTGGAAAAGGTACTTGAGAAATTTAAGAAACATGGATTTAAAGGAACTAACAATCATTTTCTTCCATCGGTGGTGCTGCACAAAAACAAAGGAAATAATGTATCACAAAACGAGTATGCTCGTATAATTGGATGTCTCATGTATATCATGAATTGCACGAGGCCAGACATTGCTTACTCAGTCAATAAATTGAGTAGATATACGAGTAATCCAAGCAAGCTTCATTGGGAATCATTAATGAGAGTGCTTGGATACCTAAAGAATACATCAGAGTACGCACTACACTATGGAAAATATGCAGCAGTCCTTGAGGGATATAGTGATGCAAATTGGATCTCTGATTCGGAAGAATCAAAGTCTACAAGTGGGTATGTATTCACAATAGGAGGAGGCGCAATCTCATGGAAATCTTCTAAACAGACATGTATAGCTCGATCCACAATGGAGTCGGAGTTTATAGCTTTAGATAAAGCTGGTGAAGAAGCTGAGTGGCTTCATAATTTTCTAGAAGATATTCCACTATGGCCGAAACCTGTGTCAGCCATATGTATACATTGCGATAATCAAGCAGCTTTACATAGAGCTCATAACTTTATGTACAATGGTAAGTCACGACATATTCGTCGTCGACACAATACCGTGAGACATCTACTCTCAAATGGAATAATTTCCATCGATTTTGTGAAATCAAAAGAAAACCTCGCGGATCCATTTACTAAAGGTTTATCTGGTGAGAGAGTAGAATGTGCATCGAGGGGAATGGGCTTAAAGCCTAAATTAGACTAAGTTACCTCGTATGGAAACCTACCTGGCGACTGGAGATCCCACGGACCAGGTTCAATAGGACAACCAGTCTTGGCTAACTTAAATGAAAGCACTTAAGAGTTTAACAATATCCCATTCTTATGATGCAATAAGTGCATGCCTATCGCGTTTTAAAAAGGTTAAGCTAATGCTTTTAATGACGTCTATACCTTGTCCAGAACAAGTAGAGTATGGTAGGATACTCTTGATAGATGCAGTCACCTATGTTAGTGTGAGCTGGGTCGGCTCGTTGAGAATTTATTTATAGGCTGAATTCTCTAAAGCACTCGCAGAACCCAAGTATGTTCAGGACCGAAATGAACACAACCGAGAGTTTGGAAACAAATCGGTTTACTACCGTGTTAGGTTTATTGTCTTGGTTTACACCAACAGCTGACGGTTCAAGATGAAATATTTCACCGATTGGCTAAGTAAATCCGATAAGCTTCAACTAGGGAAGGTTCAAGATGAAACGATTTCACCTATCCCGATGCGGTACTATTCCTAAAGAACAGTTTGACATATTTTGTCTCTTGCGAAGAGAAATTTCATTCATGTGGGGGATTGTTGGTGTAATTAGATTAATGTTAGCTAATTAAATTAAATTAATTAGCCAAGTTAATTATTACACCTTAATGAATGAAGTAAGAAGAGAATGATGAGTCTCACTCTCCCACATGGAAAAGAAGGAGAAAGTGGAGCTACAAAAGTGTTATAAAAAGGGGCACCTAGCTTTCATTGTGGAAAGGCTTTGTAGGAATGGGCCTAGAGTGATATCTGGGCCCAATAAATAAAAATAGTCCAAATTTTTTACAAAGATCCGTGAATGATCCGATTAGGATCCGCGTGTGATCCAATTAGGATCCGCATGTGATCCAAATAGGATCTGCGAGACCCTTCTAGAAGGTTCGAGAAGGATCTGTTTTGCCCGCCCGAATTTGAATAAAGGGGTGTGTTTGGTCGGTTTTTTGAACCGAATGGGTGGCACCCATTCGGACCAAACCATTGTTTGGTTTAAATTCGAACCACTGTAACCCCCCAACAAGTTCTTTCAATTGCTATAAATAGGAGAGGAATCTGGCCAATTCCTCACACCATTTTTTCAGCAATTAAGTATAAATTATTCTCTACTTCTCAAGTTAAATATTTTTAGTCAAAGTTCTATTTGTTCCAACTCGCCCGTGTCCTTTTTGTTCGTGCAAAACAACAAGGATAGACTGTTGTATCCTGGGAGACTACCGAGGAATACTGATCGCACCTTAGGCAGCCTCGGAAGTATTGTCTTAAGGAAATTGCATTCGTAATCTCAATCTTCTACATCTCATTTCTTTTTCGGTTATTAATTAGTGAGTAAATTTAATTTTCATATTTGTAAATTAAAGTTATTTCTAAAATCCTAGTAAGATTAAGTTTTTCAAATTCATTTAAATAAACTTGGTCATTTTTTTTTTTAATTCGATTTCAAAACTTTATACACTGTTTTGATAATTAAATTCCTTTTTACTGTTCATATACACACTATACATACATACGTAGTAATAGAAAGTTTGATTAGTTTATTCAATTTTATTCATTTCAATTACTTAAATTTTTTTCAAATAAAATTGTTGTATTATTTTAAATTGAAACATCTAATTTATTTAAATAAGTTTTTGCTCCACTACTTTGTTTTATTTAAAACCTTGAATACAGTAATATAATATACTATATTAGTTTAGTAAACTATACTTAATTATAACTATAGTTTATACTTAATAGTTACTACAAGAACTATAAATTGAGTATATTTCTATTACACAGATTGTTAAACACTAACACTTATTACAATGTGGGAACTTAAAAGGACATTTGTATTTGCAATATATAATACTTCGAGGAAGAGATTCCTACTAGGTGGAATTGAAATTTATAATAACATATCTGTAGCAATTGATCGAGACTTTGTATGGATTTCTTACTCTTTGATAGATTTAATTTTACCCAATATTAGAGCCATTTAAAATAATTTTTCCGAATCCTCAATCCAAATGAAGCCTGATATTACTTCATCTGCCACACAACAAGCCGGTTGGCCTATAGTTTTTCCAAAGAAAATTAATCATACAAAATGGAGTACGTACTGCCATTCTTTGTACTCAGTTTCATGATCTATGTTTAAATGTCGTAAATTAGATCATACATGATATCAATCTAATAAGCTAAGAAGCATGTTTGATTCATTCGAAAACTATAGGTGTTCTATTTTCAAGTCGTAAAAGGAAAGAAAACTATATGTAAATTATGTTGAGGTTTGGGGAAAAAGAATAGGTAATATGTGTCAAATCAATGTTGTTACGATCTTTTTTTTTAATGATAGGACTCTTTATATTTATTAGTTGGACTAGAACTCTATAATTGTTATTTAGTTAGATTAGAACTTTATCTTTATCGATTAGATAGACTATGAGCTTATCTTTAGGTCGTATGCTAGTAGTATATATAGCTTGTAGGTTATTATAATTAGTTAAGAAAATTAGTTAATAAACAATTAATGGTTTCTCCACCTAAAGCTAGATTGTGATAACTCTTATGACTATAAAGTAAGATTATAGTCCTTCTTACATCCACTAAAGTCAGAAATATAAAAATGATGCCAAAAGATCGTTTCAATAATGTTTCGATCCTAATTTTATTTTTTGAGATGGTGAATATATTGTTACATCATATACTATATCGAATCGAAACATTACAATGATATCAAAGTAAATTAATTGCTAGTATTAAACTAGAGAAAAGTTAGTATGAAACTAGAGAAAATACCCACATTCGTAGGTGTTGAACCCATAACCTTATGTTACCATATATAGTTATTAAGATTCTTTCCTTTTAGTTAGTTGTTTTCTTCTTTTAGTTATTCTATTTTCATAGGAGTCTATTTACATACTTATCTAGTTGTTTAGGGTTTATATTTTATATAAGCACTCATTATAATTTTCTTATAGGCAGGTAATGAATAAACAATTATATGGTTGCTCCACCTAAGCGTGATTTTGGTTTCTCGTACGACTCTAAAGTAAGATTATGATCCTTTTTATGTCCACTAAAGTAAGAAATATAAATATTATGTCAGAAGATCGTATCAATAGTTTTAGAGCTGGTTGAGATCACATCAACGCTTCGCTCAGAGTGGGTCGAGATCACATCAACATCTTTCTCAGGAAACTATATCTAAGGAAGAGCGCTTGGATCGATAAGAGACTTCTCTCCAAGAGATTCGAGAATCTGTTGATAGATTCTTTGAGCTTTATTCTCTTAATTTTATTCTCTTAATCATGGAATTTCTGGCATAGACTCTTTGAGCTTTATTCTCTTAATCATGAAATTTCTGGCATAAATTAACATATTCTATTATGTTAATAAATTCGATTAGGGAACAAAGGAGCAACAATACTGCCTCTATCGGTGATTAAATCGAATAAGAAGACCTAAGGCAATTCTATAAAATCTGCAACTAAAGAGTTGTGACTCAAAATCTATGTCGGATATTACATCAAAGACATATGGCGATATCACATGTAGATCTACATTCACTGCAATTATCCAAACTACATACTTGACAACCCTAAAATCTACAGAGTTGGATTTGACCAACCTTAAAAAATCCACAAAATATGGTGCAACAAAGAAGTCGATCTGGGGGCTAAAAAGGCTGGCCAATCACTAATTCTCCTCTCCTTGGAAAGGCAAAAATCGGCTGAGACAGCCTTTGGGTGTGGGAATTTTCTCTCCTAAGGGAATAGACCCTAATGAGGTATAAACCTCTATTTCCTCTTCATTCAAACACTCCAACACTCTTTTAATATCTCCCTAAATTAGTGTTTGGCAGGATGCTCTTAAAGCATGTATTTGACATTCTTTAATTAAAATAAATAAATAAATTTAAAATCAAAATTAATTTTTCTTATAATCATTTCAATCATGCATTTCATGCATAATATAAACATTAGAAAATTCCAAGTCTATTAAAGAGACTATGACTTGAGTATTAATATTATACTGGGGGATTTAAGTTATAGCTAATAGACTAAAAAGGCCGTAGTGAGTTAAAGTTGGGACCTTTAATTAAACACTACTAGTACGATCCATGAAACATTTACAATGTAGTAATTTTGATCCGAATTACTGATGTAGAGACATCGAAGGTGGAGTACATAGAACTGGACCAGACATGATCTAGAATCATAAATAAGATACCGTTGATATTATGGTTCTAGAAATGTCAACTGATGATCATATGTGAATTGGTCTAAATCCTGAGTAGGCATAAACTCTTGTTTCTATTCACGAGTTCTTTTTACTCATATGTAATGGCCAGTAATCATGTCGAGACTAAAACTTATGTCTTGAAGATCCGTTGAGATAAATGGCTGGGAATGTATTTTACAGATATGGAAACCAATCCTTCTTGTGAGAAGCTGGAATATTGGTTTCCTTAAGTGTTAGTTCTGAAACTGAACAGTAGAGCGCTCTGATTCATGAATAAGTTCATAAATCAAACTGTGTATCGACTATCCCAGAAAGTCACCCACTTATGTGTATCGACTATCCTAGTCACGTTCGTGGACCCCAGCTTTCTCCAGTTCATCGGAGTATACACGCCATTAGTGAGAGTCTAACTGAATCCAACAATGTCCTATCTCGATTGGATTCTACGACTCTTGAATATGTTCTAAATCATGGCCTTGGAGATCAGTCCACGGGTTGTCCCATAGCCCTGTGATCTAAGGACTTCTATCCTTATGTATAGATAATTATTACATAAGATAAAGTTGACCATATAATAAAGTGCATTTATTAATCTAAATTGAATAGTTCCTTCATTTATTACGTTAAATGACAGCCATACAGTTGGCTTGCAGGACACTATTTCTATCAAATAGAAACTCCGAGCTAATTAGATGATATTTAATTAACTAATTTAGAATTAGTTAATTAGAAAATATCATGATTAGTTATATTAGATTTAATTATAGAATTGAATCTAATGAAAATTGAATACTATGTCAAGAAAAAGAAAATAATGGCATTTAAGGAAATTCTAATTGTAGAAATTCATTATTTACTATGTAAATATATATGATATATTTGTATAATAAATAAAAGGAAATATATATATATATATATATATATATATATATATATATATATATATATATATGTTTTAATTACTAACAAGAGTTGTATTTAATTAATAACTCTCTTAAGGTAAGAGAGAGCATATTTTTTTCCTAGTAGAAATCTTTGAGTCATGGTAGGAGTTTAACCAGTGTTTTAAAAACCAGATCGGCACGACCGGTTGACCCAGTTCAACCGCTAACCGGTCCGGTTCACTCCTAAAAATCAGTCTCCTAATTAACCAGTTCGAACCGATAAAACCAGTTCCAAAACCGATAAAATCAGTGAACCGGTAAAACCAGTGAACCAGTGGTTCACTTTATTTATTTATTTTTTTTTAATTTAGAGATTTTTTGTTATTGTTATTTATTTGAAATATTGTTTAACATTTAATAAAATTATATTTATATACTTTAATTGGAATAACATTCATTATTTTAGTATTTTCACAATCAATGCAATAATATATTTTTTTTTACATAAAGAAGTACATAACAATTTTCTCATTATTGTGAATAATATTATTTTGTGTATGAAATTATGCAATCAATTACCATATAAATTTCAACTTACAACAATAGAACCCAAATGAACAAGCTAAAACTTTGAAAATGAGATGAACTTTTAATTTTGTTGTCTTGTTTTGAATGTATGTATATTTGAGGAATACTTGAGATTTATATTTTTAACATTGATCTTAATTATTAAGACATTTTAATTATTTGCATGAAACAATAAATATTTATATTGACAAAGGATGATAATTTCTTGAATTATAATTGTATTTTAGATAATCTAAAAATATATATTTAAGTATTACATAATAATAAAGTCACACCAGTTATATCGATCGAACCAGTGGTTGACCAGATCTAACCGATCGAATCGGTAACCAATAAGGCTTCCGGTTCAATGACCGGTCCGATTTTAAAAACACTGAGTTTAACTCTTTCCATAACTATCTATATATACATATAAGATATAGATCTTAGAGGAGAAAATAATTGATTTGTGAAATCATTAAAATTACACTCAACAAAAAGAAGAAAAAGTTCTCCAACCCTTCACATACAAAAGCCATCCCTTGTTCAAGAAACAAAAGAGATTTTTGATCTTGAAACTCTTGATTTCTAAAACGTGAAAGAAACTTCGATTCTCTTAAGATGGTGCCCACACACATATCAATGGTGAAAAAGATCAAAGCCGTTTGTTCATCAAAGTCTAGAAAAGCATGAAGCCAAAAGTTCAACCAAAAGAACGAAGGACTGTATAGCTTTCTGTAAGTTTTCTATTTCTTTTTTATGCATAATTAACATAATTATCGTTTATGGGATCCTTGTTTTTTATGTTAGTTATTTTCGAAATATACTATGAACATAAAACCCACCAAATTCCGCAATTGGGTCGAATTAGTTCGATCTTGTTTACTCGTCTGGTCGTATAGTTCGGATACGATTGGGCAAAACACCAATTAAATTTTGTATTTCCCCTACAAGATTTATCTTCTTGAAGTAAAATTTAGAGAGAGTTAGAGAAGAAATTGAAGGGTCCTTTCAAAAATGTATAGATTGAAGGAGGGAATAAGAGGCAACACCACCATCACTTCGTGAGCCACCTGATAGGATAGTGCCTAGGAAGCCAATTAATTTTAGCTTGTAATAGGTCTATTCTGTAAATAACAATCTTTTGATTTTATGAATAATACACACGTTTATTTATATCTGTATAGAATAAACAATGGCCAACTTCATCTCTCGCGAATACATTTAAGCGATTGAATGAAATCCTTAGATCACATTTGACTATGGGACGATTCACTTCAGTATTGAGTGCAATCATGAAACAGTCTCTAAGGTTGTGATCTTAAAACACGTTCCAAGTCATAGATTCCGAGACGAGACGGGGTATCATGGGAATCGTCAAGACTTGTACAAGTATGCATGATTCACATGAAGTGAATTTGTAGCGTTTCATGAGCAAGGCATTTGAGGCCAGTGTATATGAGTAGGTGGTTCGATAGAGGATCGAACGCATCGAACGACCCGAACAGAGAAACTCATTGTGGAAGCGCATGACGCATATCGGTGATGGGACGTTTCTCAAGACTTATAATAGTGTACGATTTAGTCCTTAGACTTGAGGTGCTAGGGCGAATTCGGTACATGAGTGTGCGTACTTAGATCTAGGTATAGGTCACGTAGCCTGATCATAGCATGCCTAGGTTGGGTGCATAAAGTTATGTAAGCGAGGTTAGTACCAATATGGAATCTACCAACTCATCGTAATGGATGAGGGAATTTCCTATACGATTCTCAGATAATATATCCAAGGAATCTGCGGCCGCAGTCGGTGACGAATTTGGAAAAGGGGTTTCTAAATTTAGCAGAATATTATCCCGAATTAAAAAGTATAGTTATCGAGACAATTTAGAGGTGTCGATCAATTCACACACCCTAAGTCTTGATCGAGAAATTAAGTTGATAAAAGGACCGTATGTACATGACATTTATAAGAGGTGAGGTTCACAAATATCAATTCACCTGAAGTTGGGCTTCATGGGCTTGTGGCTAGACATCGACCATGAAGTGTGGGTACTCCTGAGTTGATAAGGGAGATTGATTCTAGGAGTGGTCAATTAAAAGGGTTTAATTGATCGGAGCAATTAATTGCTCATAAATTAAATCACGAGGAATTTGTGGGCTTGCTGCTAGTTGATGGTGAACCTAGAGGGTCACACACAATACAATTGGACAGTGACAGTTATAAAAGGAAATAATTGATTTAAAGGTAATTAAATCAGTATATGAATTAAAGTGTTAATTCAAGTGGGAGACTAATTTATTAGTTCATCTAATTAATTAAATAATTAATTAAAGTGTTAATTAATTAATTAAAAGAGATATTAATTTATTAATTAATATGGGCTAGTTTAATTAATTTGTTAATTAAAAGGAACTTGCAAGACATGGACCTTTAATTAAAAGCCCATAAGAAGTCTTGCAAGATTAGGGTTTTAAATGGGAGGCTTATAAATAGAGTTCAACTGGAACTCAAAACCTAACACAACAAGAATCACTCTTGCACAAAACCTAGCTGCCCCAACCTTAATCCGCCCCCTTGTGCGCCGCCGCCATCTGTGAGCCGCCGCCCTTGGCCATGAGCTGCCCCTGTGCCGCCGCCCCCTCTCTCTTGTTCTTCCAGTGCTAGATCTTGCTTTGCGAGTAGATCTAGGCATCCTTTTACTGACAGCCTTCAAGATCCAGTTCGTAGCCTAAGACTTGGAGGTGTCATTATAATCCAACTGGTGTGGATCAACTCTGGAGGTGAGACAATTGGATCACTCGTTGTGAATCAGAAACAAAATCGGAGGTTGCCACCACCTTGCTTGTGGTGTGAAAAAATCGCATACCCCCTTTATTTTGTACTGTTTTTGTTTTGTTTCAACATTTTCGCATATATAAGATGGATCTATGATTTATGGGGCTGATGGGTATCTCGGAAAATTTTTAAATTCTGCACTTTTGTTGATCTGTCAACCGTGATATCCCGACACCACCGTGGACAGCCATTGTTCGCCACCATGTCATACCACTTTTGGAAGATAAACTAGTACGATAAAATTATATCTAGTTGTGCCTATATTTTTGCTTCTTGTAGAAAACCCCACCTATTGAACCCAAAAAGCACGTTTAACTAAATCTTAGATACTAGAATCTTTGAAAATTAGATTATGATACTTAGAGTTTTCTATCATTCGAATGAAATATATTGTATTCATAAATATATGAGGAAAATGGTTGTTTCAAGTTTTTTTAAATTTTGTATGGAACTGATTGTTGAAATAAAGTCTTGAAGACAAATAATGTATTACATTTTAGATCTACAAGGAATCATGAAAGATGAATCTTCTTATAATGTTTGGGTGGTTGAAATTAGAATTATTTTTGTCATAAAAGATTTTTCTTTTACTTGGGACTGTTGTTGCTAATTTAAAATATTGGGTGTTTTTGACATGTATATATAAAACATGGTCTTTTTGCGCATTTTTCGATGGGGTTGGCTGGAGCCACCCCACTACCGGCAAGCAATCCCCGGCCACTGCGAAAGCAGTGACCGAGGTTGCTTGTTGTCTGTTGCAAGTGCAACAGACCAACAGGCCCATTTAGAAAATGGGTCTGTTGTTCCCTGTTAAGTGAGGCCAGTCCATAGTAAAAAAAAAAAAAACATATATAAATAACAAAATAATAATAATAAACTGAAAATTTTATATAAATACATAATAAATTTTTTGAAAATAAATCTAAATATTATATTCTGAAAATAAATTTGAAATAGCAAGTAATTTAATAATCAATATTATAAAAAATTAATAATTAATTTTCTGAAATTAATAAATTAAAAAATTAAATTTAAAATAAATTATAAGTTATCTTTAATTATTAAACTCAAAATTCAAAATGAAATTTGAAATTAAATTAAAAATAAAAATAAAATAAATAATAAATAATAAATAAATCTAAAAAATAATAAATTTGAAATTTAAATTCTGAAAATACAGATGCAAATATTAAACATAATTATTCTTGAAAATTAATTCTAAACTAACAATAACTAATTTCTAAAAATAAATTAATTTTGGATAATTAGTTTTTTCTAAAATTAAATAAATTTAAATAATTATTGAAAAAAATTAAAATAAATATATATAAAAACTTTTGAAAATAAAATTTATAATAAATTGTGTTAATTATTTTCTGGGAATAATCAAAATGATTTTGGATTATGTTTTTTTAAAACAAATTAAAATAATTTTGGATAATTTTTCTGAAATTAAATAAGTTGAAATAATTTTTTTTATAAAATAATTAACTTATGAATTATATTTAAATTATTAAACTTCGAAAAAAAAAGATAAATAATTTTAAATACTTAAATTATGGATTAAATATATTCAGAAAAACATTGAAATTAGTTATTAAATAAAATGAAAGGGTTAAATTAGTCAATTAAAGTTTAATTTCGAAAATAATATTATAATAAAGTTTTCAAATATAACTTATTACGTAAATTTCTTGAAAGAGACTACTTAACTTAAAACTTTAATGAACCTAAAACCCTAGACCGGACATGAAAGTCCATCTTTCGATCATAGTTTCGATATATTCAAATGTATGTTGACTATATTATTGCTTAGTCATTGATTGAATATTTGTACTATAATTGAATTCTAATATCGTTACATAAACGTGTACAGGAGGAACCAGAGTCGTCACACTTGTCGCATTTTCTTCAGGAAATTTAAGCAGCAAAGATGAGTGATGTGTGTTACATGTGTTTAAGTCTAACTGTGCTAGTAGGTTGAGTCAGAACTTGTAACTTTGTTCCTAAACGAACAAGCATGTGATGTATGATACAATGAAGAACTCGACTGCTTGGACGAGCTACACGTTGAATTATTATTCTTATGCCTATGTGCTTATGACTGATATTGTATGTTGAACTGTTATTGAGTTGTTTACCGATTTTCTGTTACTGGATTGTTACTGTACTATACTGTTTGTTATTACTATGTTGGCCCTGACACTTGGTGTTAGGAATCGTGGGTAACCTGGAAGGTTAGGGCTGAAGGGTTACCTCGATCCACCATAGGCCCGCTTCATGAGCCAAGTGTGGAGGTTACACTTGAGGAGTGAATGTCAAACACCTGGCATTTGACGTCAATATGCACTATTATGTAAGGTCGCACCTTACTCGGAGTGTTCGGTGGTGGTTTTCAAGAATATGGATTGGATGGTAAGAGGAGGACGGCATCAGCAACCATTAGGTTATTTGTTTAACTATTAAATTGTTATGACATGCATTTAATTATTGTACTGTTATGTATGTTACATGCGTCTAATATGCACACATATATTATGTTGAATTCATGCATCACACACACATGTGCACAGTGCACTACAAAGGACGATCAACTTAAGCATTTCTGTTTACTTCTTTCCAGATATAGGTATCTCAGGGTCTGATGTCTAGAGTTGGTGTCGTCCGTCTCCAAGGTCCTTTTTGTCGGTCGTCATGTTATCTTTTGATTCTTGTTATGTTATGTATTAATACATATCAATCATGATTAAATACTTAAAGACTATGTTTAGTTTGGATTCTTGTGGTTATTGCGCAGTTTGCGCTTGTGTTGTATCAATCATGATTAAGTACTTAAAGATTATGTTGTTATGTATGATCTATGATTCAAATTTATGTGTTGTTGATTTAAAAAAAAATTGATGAAATTTTGATTGTGTTCACCGAATACGGACCTGGACTCGGGGGGTGGATCCACATAGGATTCGATCTGGAGGCTCAGGCCGTCACAATTTCTAAAATAAGAAATTCCATAAATGCCAACTTTTTTTTTTAAAGAATCCAGTATCCAATTTTCATAAGTTTCATTTCAATAATTAAATCTAATATAATTAATTATGATATTTTTTTTAATTCATTAATTTTAAATTAAACATCTATATAATTAAAGTTTCTATTTTAGGAACCTATTTCCAAAATGCAACGTGAGTAAATTCGTTCTAATTTCATAAGTTCAAATGTAGATTATCAGGAATCGTGGTTAAGAACCTATGGACATGTAATTTTAAGCTTCAATAAATCGAATAATTTATCAAACTCTTTCATTTAGTTATTCGATCTACTAATTTCAAGTGACTCCACTAAACTTGGAGTCGTACTCTTGCAATTTCAATATAATTTACTCGAAATATCAAGAGAGTCCATTGATATAATCACTACATGTAATTTGATCCACCAACAATTGATTCGTAACTAGAGCTAGACAAAATTGCCATTTTTCCCCTCTAATTACTTCTTTATCCGTAAGTTACATTAATTCAACAATTTGATTTATTAACTTATTCATAAATCAGAGTGATCTATTGTTCAATTCAGAACTAATATTTAAGGGGATCAATATTTCAACTTCCTGCATGAAGGGTTATATTTCATATTGGCAGAACACATTCCCAATAATTTATCTCAACAGAAATGATTGTGTTTTTAATTAATTACACATGATTTAAGAGCACCATGCCTATCACTTAATAACTTGAAAACCCCAGAATGATTGTGAGTCTTGTTAGTGTGGTGTCTAAATTTTTTCATGGAGATTAATGCAATCCCCATTGAGTCTATTGTTCGAGTGCATATTTTTATAGTTGGAGTTTCCCATAACAGGGACTAATTCGTACAAGAGATTGGGCTTATTTGATTACCTTTTCAGTCCGAATTTTAGATGTTGGAAGAAATCATAAAGATTTCAATTTTCAAAAAAATCATCTTAGAAAGTAGAATACATTAACTTTATGAGTAAGGTTTTAGAGAACAAAGGAAGAGAGGAAATATATTTCTTAAAAAAAAATTAAGTTATTGAGAGCATGGATCAAAATTTCATTTCGAGTGTATGTTTCAATTAGCCAAATATTAAAAACTTTTCCAGACTTTTCGAAAATGTTTTGAAAACGCTAAGGAAAAATTGTAAAAACAATTACTAAATTTAGAAAAATAACGAGTTTAAGCCAATCAAATAGTTTCAAAATTACATCTTGTTTTCGTTTCACTTGATTCAAAAACATAAAATTTTCGATGTTTTCCACGGAAAAAACTGGAAATTTTGATCTATGACTGAGAGCGTAGGAACCCTTTTTTTCACATATTTGCAAACACCCACGGATTTTGAGTAAAAGTACTTATTTTTTACTTTTACTTTAAACACTGCTTTTGAATTTCCACAAGCATTTGCAAACATTCTTTTAAATTGAGAAAGGCCATAATTTTCTAAAGTCTGAAAGCATGCCATTCCAATTTCCAAATAAGATTCACATACTGCAGAAAAGTTTTCAAGAAAGATAACCCTTGCTCCTCAAACTTTCAACAGAATCTTTAATAATTTGTTCCATGGGAGTAAATACCAGACCCAACTCTTTCACTTTCTTTGATCCATCCTTGGTCCTTAGCAGCCCAGGTTGAGTATCCTTTGGTAACCTACAAAGTGTGCCAGGTAAATCAGTAGCCACTCTTGCATCAGATAATTAACATGGAAATGAATACTATATAAGCTGGCGCGAAAGAACGACGGATTTAAATCTGGTTTCTACAAAACTTTTATCCCACTCCCAACTTGGAGAAGATTTCCTAAGAGGAAATGGAAAAGCCAATTAGTTGTAGAAGATCATTTATACTAAGGTGATTTACACTCGGACCCACTGAGACTTACGGTAATTACAAAAAAAAAAAACTGGGGTACCAAAAATTATAATGGCACACCTTACATGGGGGTTTTGTGAACATTTTCAGAAGTTGTAAGGGGTGTCCTTATAAGGATTGTTGAAACTGTAAATGTTGTTTTGGTACATAGTCTAAACTATAGTGGGTCTCCTTGTAATTTTCGAAACGTCAGGGCTTCCTTGTAAGACGATTAAATCTCAAGAGCTTATCCTACCTAGGCACCTTGTACTCAGGGTAAAGTTCTGCCACCTTAGCTGCAAAGTCACCGTAATGAGATATAGCTTCAACACACAAGTGCCTTCCAGTTGCCAATGTGTTTTCATATACCAGTATGTGTGCAAGAGCAACATCTTTAACATGCACAAGTCCCATAAAAAAGTCTTCGTAGGTCTCCGTGCAGCCTATATCCATACGAAAAATGAGAAATGCGTTCATCGGATACAAATTACATGATAAAGGTTCACGAAACAAATATACGCTACACTATTGTAAGCTAGGATGGCATTGGTTTCTAACCTAGGAGGAAAACTATTCAATGAAACTAAAGAATAAATGGTAGATCCAAATAAGAAACTTACATATAGTTTATAATTTTTAACACTTTAAATGTGCACTCTGCTTTCACAGAACAGATTGGGATCTCATGGCAGCAATAACCTGATAGTATTGAGTGAAATGCAAAAATACCCCTTGTGCTTTACCTAACTATCACACACAATACAATTTTAATTACCAAAAAACCCCATGTGCTTATTTAATACTAGCAAAAAAACCCCTCCTAGGCTGAAACTACACTTATACACCCAACGAAGGATTTCTAACCTAAATAGTTATCAATAACTCTTTTTAACTTTGAAAATTGGCAATAACCACGTGTTCAAATAAAAAATTGACAAAAACCTCCCTAGAATTTATGAAAGAAATTTCAAACGAATTTTTTTGCTAATAAAAAAGAACAAAGGGGGGGTTTTGCTAATAAAAATAATACATGGAGTTTTTTTATAGTTAGAAAAAGCACAAGGGGTGTTTAGCATTTAGGTATGATAGTATTAGATATAAGTCTGAAATTGGGTTTACCCTGAAGAAGACGAAGAATCATTAGCATGCTGGCATTTATCGCAGGAGGGATAATAGGACCCATGACTGTTCCAGGATTCACCACAACAATGTCCAGACCTTTTTCCTCGGCAAATTTCCAAGCAGCTTTTTCAGCCAAAGTTTTAGAAAGTGGATACCAAACCTAACACAAAGACCAATGTAATGTATAAACAGAATAAGGAAATAGAACAATGCAGAAGTAGAATGAAAGCTAAGATTACAATGATATAACAATCTATAAAAAAATTCAATGTATAACAATCTATAAAATTAAGGGTGATTTACGACCGGACCCCTAGAGATGCAATCGTCTTACAAGGAATAGCTGACGTTTCAACAATTACAAGGAGACCCCCTCTGGTTTAGACTATGTACCAAAACACCCCTCACAGCTTCAACGATCCTTACAAGGACACCCCCTGCAACTTCTGAAGATGTTTACAAAAAAAAACCCCATAAGGGGTATCATTGTAATTTTTGGAACTACAAGGGGTTTCTTGTAATTTGGGTAAACCTCAGGGTGTCCTTATCTTAATTACTACATGTTATTGAATCTAAACATTTAATAGTACAATACTAATTCATATGTATTGTTTTCAATGAATTCCACAAATTGGGACTTTCTTTGTTTAAATTAACAACTCATAAATCATCAAACCACAACCAATTTATGATGAATAAATATATAAAAAAAAATTATGCAGGTGTAACACTAATACCCCTTTTTGCTTGCAGTACTCTTCATCGGTCCAGCAATTTTCATCCTTAACCACATCAGCCGGCAAATTAGGGCTAGGAACAATAGCAGATACTGAAGACGTCACAACCACGCGCCGAACCCCTGCCTCTTTCGCTGCCGTGAGTACATTAATAGTGCCCTTAATTGCCGGATCCAACAGCTGAAGCTATAAATTAAACATACTTTTACACAATATTAAATATACTCAATTATTAGTAAATAAATTTAAAATTAAAAATTAAAACACACCTGGGGATCTTGGACTTGATCGACTATGCAGGGGGATGCCACGTGGAAGACGCCGGCGGCGCCAGTAACGGCGGCGACAATGGAATCGTAATTGAGTAAATCCATTTGGAAGAGGCGGAGGTTGGATTGATTAGCCCCGTCCAATGATTGCAAGTGCTTCGTTTCTTTCTCATCATCTAATTAATCAATTTTCAGTTATATATATATATATTATATAAAATAAGTTGTTTTAGTAGTGATGAGAGTAAGTAATAACGAAGAAGAGAGAGAGGAAACGCGAGTACTGAGATTTTTTACGGTGGCGTTGACGGTGTAGCCGCGGTGGAGAAGAAGTTGAACAAGCCATGAGCCGATGTAACCGCTGCCGCCTGTCACGCAAACCACTTCTTCTCTTTCTCCCATTCTTCTTACTCAAGTGCAAAATCTAAATTCTCAATAAGTTATTTTGGATTGTGTTCATGACGCGTGTTGAGAATTGATCATGTACGGTTTGGTTGTCGGTTTTTTTCTCAGATATTTGTTATTTTTTTTTTTTTATAATCCAGGTGTACAAGCTTACACTAACTAATCATGGACCCTCGGAACCCGAAGGATGCAAGTTATTATTTCCTTTCAATTTTCCTGAAAAGAATTTTGCAACAATTTGATGGAAATTTTTTACTGTAATATGCAAAATAGCCCTTATATATTGTGTCTCACTATCAAAATCCTCTATTTATGATTTTTTTTTAAAGTTCCTTTATGCATATTTATTATTAGCAAAAAAAATACACTCTCTAGTCTTATAACAATTATACCCAAACAAAATAACGTAAAAGAACCCTTTTTACCTAAAAAAATTATCAATAACTCCCTATTAACTTTAAAAATTAATAATAATTCCCTGTTAACTTTGAAGATTGTTATAACACCGTTGACTAAAAAATATACTATAGCGTCAAATTAATTTATAATAAAGTCGATATAATGAAAACGTGATTATTCATACAATATTTTAGCAACAAAGAAAACGTAATTCATAATCAAACAAAAATATTTATAAAAAAATATTGTGTTCCTAAACTTTCTTAACAACCATACAATTGCAAGAAAATAGTTTACCTCACAATTAAATATGTAGAGGAAAATGATTTTTTTTTCTTTTTCTTATCCTCTCCTTTCATTTTTCTTTTCCTACAATTTTCTCTCATTTTCCTAACAACCAAACAAGCTATTTAAAGCTTTAGGTCCTGTTTGGATGTTTTTGGGTTTAGGGGGTTTGTTTTGTGGTTTCAGTATTTGGAACGAGAATAAACATTGAAATATGACTGAGAGGAGAAATGTATACATAATTGTCAATTGATATTTAATTTGTGTACGTGAAAATGTAAAGTTTGAATGAGTGTACATGAAAATGTAAAGTTAAGTTTGAACGAGTTTTCAGTGTTGGATTTTGAGGAACGTCAAAACATGTGATATTCCTCGAGTTTTCTAGGATTTAAAAACGTGAAAAGAGATAATGATAATTTACTCTATATAAAATGACTGTTTAATTCACTCCTTGTAATTTGAAAAAAAAAAAAAATTACCCCATCAAAATTTTAAAGATGTAATTTCCCTTGTGCCTTTAGTTTAAGTATAGGTCGTCGATTTAATCTATCTTGATGGGATTTTTTCTTCTGTTGAGTTTTCCTCTCTTAATGACGCTTTCTTCCTGTAATAGAAGTCAAACTCAACAGCTCTCCACAACACAAAGGGGTATCAGGGTATGAGAACGTCTTTCTCCTATAATCAAGTCTTTGGTTTAGATCAATCAATCCTCAATCCGGGCATCAACTGGGAAAAGCGCATTCATTGGTGCGGAAACGTCATAAGCGACTAGACGTAATTCAATTCATCTGCACCTATACCGGCATCTCCTCCATACGTCGGTTCAGACAGGATCAATTTCGAGAGTCTACCTCATTTGTCAAAATTGAGAGTGACCATGAAAAATATTTTTGTAAAATACGAAGTAGATTATAATATTTATCATAAAACTGCCATATTATCATAAATTAAGGTGGGAGGTAAAGTGTTATTTTTAAATCACATGTAGATAAATTTGAACACTATAAATATTAAGGGGATAAATTGCCATTAACTATGTCAAAATATACAAAATGTGAATTAATGTTGGATAATTTGGAAAAATTGGGCCAATGTGCAAAAATGTATTCTGAATAGTATGGGAGTTTTGAGTTTGGAAAACATGAAAACTCAAAACAACCGAGTAGGGGTGGCAATATGGGATCTGATCCAGATCCGATCCAAATTCAAAGGATTCGATCCATAAAGATCCATTAAATTTTCACTCGGATTGGATCTGGATCGGATCTCATAAAATCTGGATTCATATTGGATCAACACATACAAGTAATGGATTGTGATGGATCCATCAATGGATCCTCTGGATCCACGAATGGATCCACTAATGGATCCATCGGATCCACTAATGGATCCATCGGATCCATTATTGGATCCAAAAAAAAAATTATTATTGAAATGTGAAAACCTTTCTCTCTAATACTTATTTTTGAAAATTGCAATTTTAACCCCAAATTTTTAAAAAACCCAGAATTTAATAAATTCAAATTTTCAATCCGGACACTGATTTTTAGGAACAAAATTTGCACTTTTGGTCCCTCAATTTTTGGATATTGCAATTTTGACCCTAGATTTCTGAAAAATCATGAATTGCGATTCAGTCCAGTATTTTAAGAAAATTGAAAATTTAAATACGGCCCCTAATTTCATAAATCCAAATTTGCTGTTTTGGTCCCTCAATTTTTGGATATTGCAATTTTGACCCTAAATTTTTGAAAAATCAAAAATTGCAATTCAGTCCAGTATTTTAAGAAAATTGAAAATTTCAATTCGGCCCCTGTTTTCAGAAATCCAAATTTGCACTTTTGGTCCCTCAAATTTTGGATATTGCAATTTTGACCCTAAATTTTTGAAAAATCAAGAATTGCAATTCAGTCCAGTATTTTAAGAAAATTGAAAATTTCAATTCGGCCCCTGATTTCAGAAATCCAAATTTGCAGTTTTGGTCCCTCAATTTTTGGATATTGCAATTTTGACCCCATATTTTTTAAAAACCAAGAATTGCAATTTAGTCCAGTATTTTAAGAAAATTGAAAATTTCAATTCAGCCCCTGATTTCAGAAATCCAAATTTGGAGTTTTGGTCCCTCAATTTTTGGAAATTACAATTTGACCCCATCTTTTTTAAAAACCAAGTATTGCGTTTCAGTTCAGAATTCTCATAAAATTAAAAAAAAATTCAATTTGGCCCCAGATTTTCTGAAATCCGGATTTACTCTTTTGGTCCCTCAATTTTCAGAAATTACAATTTGACCCCAAATTTTTGAAAAATCTAAAATTACGATTCAGTGTATTTCTGAAGATCAAATTTTCATTTCGGCCCCTGATTTTCAGAAATCCAAGATTTCACTTTTGGTCCCTTAAATTTCAAAAATTGCAGTTTGACCCTATATTTTCAAAAAAATAAGAATTGCAATTCAGTCCATAATTTTAAGAAAATTAAAATTTTCAATTCGGCACCTGATTTTCCAAAATCCAAATTTGCACTTTTGATCCCTTAATTTTAAAAAATTGCCATTTGACCTCAGATTTTCGAAAATCCCAGAGTTTCAATTCAGTCCAAAATTCCCATAAAGTTAAGATTTTCAATTTGGCCCAGATTTTCTGAAATCCAAATTTGCACTTTTGGTCCCTCAATTTTCAAAAATTATAATTTTGCCCCAAATCAATTTATTTGATTTTATCCCGATATCAACAACAAGAATTAACTCATAGAGCAAATTATAAGGCATGATTGGGAATTTTTGAAAATATAGGGTCAAATTGCAATTTTTGAAAATTAAGGGACCAAAAGTGAAATTTTGAATTTATGAAAATTAGGGGCCGAAATGAAAATTTTAATCTTCAGAAATACACTGAATCGTAATTCTAGATTTTTCAAAAATTTAGGGTCAAATTGTAATTTCTGAAAATTGAGGGACAAAAGAGTAAATTCAAGTTTCAGAAAATCTGGGGCCAAATTGAATTTTTTAATTTTTTGAGAATTCTGAACTGAAACGCAATACTTGGTTTTTAAAAAATATGGGGTCAAATTGTAATTTCCAAAAATTGAGGGACCAAAAGTGCAAATTTGGATTTCTGAAACTTTACCCCTGATTTGCAGAATTGGCACACTCTACCTGTGAAACCCCCATTTTTTTTATTTGGGGTCTAGTTTGAAGTTTCTAAATATTAAGACCTTTTAATGTAATTATTTAAATTAAGAGGCTTATATCTTAAATTAAACTGAAATTTTCTCCTTAATTAGTTATTTAAATGTTTAATAAGACTTGATCAAATAAGTTGCTAAAAATTAAAGTGATAATTAAGGTCCAACAAATGAAATTTTAAGAATTGTATTTAAGCTAAATAACTATCTAATGGACTTATGTAATTCACCCTATTAAACTAATAACCTAGAATTAACGAAAGGAAAAAAAAAACATTGGCCGTAAATAACCTATAAAAAAATGCTTTCACTATAGGTAAATCCCTCAACCCGTGCTTTTAATTTTTTGTTTTGAGATCGATTGGTGATACTGGGAAGAAAAATGATGAATCTTGGATTTGGGATGGGTGATGGTAGCCATGGTTGCCATCGTGAAAGAGTAGGAGTTTTAATCCAGGTTTTGACGTAAGGATGGTCGTGTGGAGCTTGTCGGGGAAGACAAAGGCTGGTAGGGTTGATGGAAGTTGGCTGGTGGGAATTGCCTGCGGGAATGGTAGAGGGAGGAAAAACGGGAGACGGGTTGGGGTGTTGGGCCGTGGGGAAAGCGGGCTGGGCTGAGATTTTGGGCTTCGGGCTGGCTGAGTGGAGTGAGCTGTGAGTTTGGGTTAGAAATTGGTTCAGGTTTGGGCTTAGGAATTGGGCCGAGTTTGGGCTGGTTTTTAGACTGGGCTTGGTTTGGGCTGCTTTTTAGACTGGGCTTGGTCTGGAATGGGTTGGAGCATTGGGCCGAGAGGTTCGGGCTGGATTGAGAAATTTGGGTTTTCTGAACTTAGTCCAATTGATGCGGAAGATGAAATCAGGCAAAAATCGGTTTGAGCCTGGAATTTGGTTATTTAAGAACGTGGTGAAATTTTAAATAAACAATTAGTAAGTGTCCAGTTAAAATTGAGTGATTTTTAATTTGACAAAGTTGAGGAGTTAAGTGAGAATTTAACTATTAAATGGATCAAAAATGTAATTTAAGCATTTTGAGTCAATTACTGAGTATTTATCCGCAATCAATTAGAGGTTTCTGGTCCAATGTTGCTTGAAGTGTCTTATGGAATGAGTATTGATTGTTACGTGTATGCCTTATTTGTCTTGTAATTATTTTTAACCGCGCTTGTCACTCGAAGTATGTGATTACTAATTACTAGTGTGCGAGTGTTGGTGCTTTGTTTTTGTTTGCCGTATGTATCATTGAGTCTGATACGATCCTTCGAGCTCACTACTCGACTGGATGAGCTGCATGAGTAGAGTTTTATTATGGTCATTCGAGCCCACTATGTAATTGGATGAGTTGTATTAGCATGAGTCTGATTACGATCATTCGAGCCCTCTATGCGGTTGGATGATGTGTAGATTGCATACATCCGTGTGGTGAGTCTCTGATGTGTGCATGCTTTATTTGATATGCGTAATTGTAATAGATATTCTATTGTCTTGCTTGCTCGCTGCTATCATGTACATTTGCAATCGACCTCATTAAATTGGATGATCAACTTACCACTTTTTGTGGATTACTTTTCAGGTACTTTCAATAGTTGAAGTGCGTGGTAGTTGGTGATCTGGGATTCGAGTCAGTTGTGTCCTGTATTTTGAATTTCTTGATTAGAACATTAATGAGATTTTAAATATGACTGGATAGTATTTATAGATTTTTAATTGAATTGTTAACTTATTGGAGTTAAGTTAATTGATAAATCGTGTAAGATGTTTAAGCTAATTTAAGTTTATTTTAAATGCTATTTGTTGCTATCCTAGTTTGATTTAAATGCTTGGTTAATTGGTTTATTTTGGTGGCCCGATTCCAGTCGAGGCGTCTTCGGCCCAAGGACATAGCTGGGGAAAACGGGGCATCACAGTTGATATCAAAGCCTAGGCTATTTTCGAGTATGGATCCTTGAATATCATTTTCGCGTCTTATCGTAAGTCACTCGTTGCATGACTTATTTGATACTTCAAAGGTTTGCTATCAATTTTCAATACTTTAAGTATGAAACATGTCATCAATGATTATTTGTTGTTCATATGGCAGGACGTGGTTGTGGATGTGGTAGGGCAGTACCTTTAGTCAGTTATGTTACTCCTCCCGAGGTGATTCCAACTGCCCCTACCAATCGTGGGTGTGGTAGGACAGTACTTTCTGCCAGTTTGGTAACTCCTTCCGAAGTGATTTGGCTGTCCGTACCATCCCACACGTCACTGGCCCTAACTTCAATATTTCAGCATAAATTTTGGCCTCGCTGGTTGACATTTGCCATACTTTAAGAGGGAATGTACAGACGGTAGTCCCGGTTCCAGAACTGGCCCCAGAGCAGGTTCCTGGTTCAGCTCCTATTTCGATTTCATTTCCAGCTCCGTCTGCTTTGGATGAGACTTTAGAATGATTTTCGTGATTCCAACCACGAAGGTTTAGTGGGGAACTTGATGATGAGAAGACCGAGGCCTGGCTAGCTGATATAGAGAATATCTAGCGAACACTGAACTATACTGATGCTATTAAGTTCCCTAGCTACTTTTTGACTAGAGGATGCTGCCATGACTTGGTGGCGTTTTCGTGAACAAGTCTAGGAAGAGACTCAACAGGGATAGGACTTTGATTTTCCTCTTCCTTGCGTGCGGACAATTTAAGAAAGTAAGGCAACTTCAATAGTAAAGCAGGGAGGTAAATCTGATGTGTATATATATGGCGAATTTGAAATACTAGATACAAAGGTCTATTTAAGTGTTACAAGATGTTGTACTACAAATGATGTTGGGATACCTCGATTGTCAGAACAACAGAAGTGCGGAATTTAAAAATATTTCGAGCCACAATCAGTCCCATAAATCTATCTCCATATTTATATACACGAAAAGGTTGAATCAAACAGCAATTAAAACTAATAAGGGGGTGATATGCGATTTTACTTCACCACAGCTCGGTGGTGGTTACCTTCAGGCTTTATGTTTGATTCACAACGAAGTGATCCAATTGTCTCACCTCCAAAGTTGATCCACACCAGTTGGATTGTAGGGACACCTCCAAGTCGCAGACTACGAACTAAATCTTGAAGGTTGTCTGTAAAGGAACGTGCAGATCTTGATCAGGACTTAGATCTGGATCTGGGTGAGGAGATCGACTGGAAGAAGATTGAGCCACAGGACTTGTGCGGCTAGGGCTGGATCGGCCAAGTAGGGTTCGGCCAGGGTTGGCGGATCTTGGTTGGGCCGAAAAGGGTTGGGGCGATTTCGGGGTTGGGAAGTTTCTTTGTGCAATTTTCAGATTTCTTTTCTTTCTTGTGTTAATTATATTCTTCTTTTGTTTTTCATAAAATCATTCATTAGTCTTATAAGAAGAGATGTGAATAAGTATTTATAAGAGAAGAATCCTTCTCTTATAAGATATCTCTTCCCATCTTTATCAAATCTCATTCCTAATCAACTTAGAAATTTAAGATTTGGTAAATCTCTTCTTTATTCCTTGTTTTGCAAGAAACAAAACTCTCCCATTTTACACATGCAAAAATCGCCCCTTATGCCTTATCATGTAATCCGATAATTACATGTCATTTATCTTCCAATTTTATTAATTAACCACTTTAATTAATATCATAATTAATCAGATAATTCAATTAATTAATTAGACATTAATCAATTAAATATCCAATCAATATTCTCCTTCTTGAATTAACACTTTAATTCATGAACTTTGATTTAATTTCTTTAAATCATTCATTTCCTTTTATGACTGTCACTGTCCAACTGTATTGTGTGTGACCCTCTGGGTTCACCATCAATTAGCAGCAGGCCCGCCCACGACTTTCGTGAATTAATTAACGAACAATTAAATGCTCCGATCAATTAAACACTTTTAATTGACCACTCCATAATTAATTTCCTTATTAATTCAGGAGTACCTACACTTCATGGTCGATGTCTAGCCACAAGCCCATGAAGCCCAATTTCAGGTGAATTGATATTTGTGAACCTCACCTCTTATAAATGCAATGTACATACAGTCCTTCTAAAGACTAATTTCTCGACCGAGACCTAGGTAGTGTGAATTGATCGGTACCTCTAATTATCTCGATTCTGTACTTTCTAATTCTGGATAATAATTCCAGTGTGACTGCTAAATTTGGAAACCCCTTTCCAAATCCGTCACTGACCATGGCCATGGATATCTCGGAACATATTATCTAAGAACGTACAGGAAATTCTCCCACCTTATCAGGATGAGTCGATAGATCCTTTCTTAGTACTAACCACTCGCGTACACAACTGTACGCACCCAACTTAGGCACTTTATGGTCAGGCTACGTGACCAGTATTTAAATCTAAGAACGCACATTCATGCATCGAATTCGCCCTAGCACCTCAAGTCTGAGGACTAAATCGTACACTATTATAAGCATTGAGAAACATCCCATCACCGATATGCATCATGCGCTTCCACAATGGGTTTCTCTGTTCGGGTAGTTCGATGCATTTGATCGTCTCTATCGAACCACCTACTCATATGCACTGACCTCAAATGCCTTGTTCACAAAACGCTACAAATTCACTCCATGTGAATCATGCATATTTGTACAAGTCTTTGCGATTCCTACGATACCCCGTCTCGTTCGGAATCTATGACTTGGAACGTATTTTAAGATCACGACCTTAGAGACTATTTCATGATTGCACTCAATACTAAAGTGAATCATCCCATAGTCTATTGTGACCTTAGGATTTCATCCAATCGCTTAGATAAGTTTGCGAGAGATGAAGTTGGCCATTGTTTAATTTACGTACTATAAATAAATAGTCGTATTAATTATAAATCATAAGAAAACAGTTCAACAACAAGCTAATTAATATTGGCTTGTTGGGCACTATCCTATCAATCTCCCGCTTGCCCTAAAGCTAATCACAACGTTTCTATGACCCATCTTTTAAAGATGTCCCTTGAACCCTTTTGTGAAACAACTTCATTAGTGGATCTGCTAAGTTTTCTTTGTTGAGATGACGTAACCCTTCTACGCGTCTCAATTACCTATAATTTGTTCAATCATATGGTATACTTCATCCAGTTACCTATATTTACCTATTATCGGTGAGATCTCGTTTCCCTTTCATTGAGCAATTGCCTTATCTAAATCAGTTAAGATTACGATAGGCTTTTTGCCATGCTAGGTACTTCATCCAATCATTGGATTAATGTTTCTCATCTAAACACTTTCTTCTGCTGCATCCCAGTGCTGCGACATATATTCTGTTTTTAGTTTGGCAATGGTATACTATTGGAATTTCTTCCGATTTTCCTCTGCTCTATCAGGACAGAATAAATTATCCACCTTAGACTAGAAATCTCGAATAACTAAATCCTTCGAGTTTCAATCCTCCATTACTACCACATACCAGCAATATATCCTTTAATTATCCTTGAGGATTGCTTTTTCGGTAGTCCAGTGTCCTTTACTGGTGTTTGACTAACAGTAGCTCGTGAAATATCAGAGCTTTTGATGAGTTAGGTCTTTGTACAAGACTTTGCATGCTACATGCAATCCAAATGTCAAAGCATAAAGCTTCTTGAGACAATATCTTCTTTACTCATTTATATGTAGGGCTGTTTAAATTAGTGAGAGAGAAATTGTATCTCTTTGGAAACAATCCTATCTTGGATTCTTCCATATTGAATTTATTCAATATTTAGTCTTTGTACTTAGATTCTATGAATTGCAACATCTACTTTGATCTATCTCTGTAGATACGTATTGCCGGTACGTGAGATGTAATTCCCAAATCTTTATCATGGAGAATCGCGTGAAGAACACGCTTTCGTCTGTGCTTGATATTCTGATATCGTACTTGATATACAGAACGTCGTCATGTTACTTTTACGAACTTAACTATGCTCCCACTAATCCTTTTGCACAATTGGAATCCATATACCTTTTGACAAAGTCAACAGTCTTGATCGACTTATCAAGTTGCATGTTCCAAGTTCGGGAAAAAGTCATAGATTGATATTTGGATTCGAATAGAGATCTTCTCATCAATTTTTCAATTTGTGAGAGGCAGGATTCATATCCAATAATCATATTGGTACTCAAAACCACATTTCTATGGCTAATAGTTTCGAAATGGATTTTGACGTTGCAAATGGAGGGAAGGTATCTTCATTAGTCCTTAAAAGGCTTTTTGAAGAATGACCTATCGCCATTGAGCAAGTCAAATAAGTTAACAACTTTCCATTTCGGGTCTTATGGCTTCATGCCATATCCCTCAGTTTATGTTTAACATAATTTCTTTGTAATCTTGGATTAAAATCCAATTTCTCAATTTCGTAAAATGGAATTTTGAGTTCCTTACGAATTTGATTAGATTACGAAGTGTTTGTGCGTGACTCGGTTCAGCAGGTTTCAGGGTTTGCTCCCACTGTTTGTGGGGATGGGTCCAATTCTTGGACTTCATCAAGTTCTATGACATTCCCTATTTCCTTTGACGAGATTTTCGTCAACAGAGGAACATGCTACTTACGAGAAACTTTCGTTTCTCATTGTCGTAGAACAGGTATCCTATGGATTTCGTTGGATACCCCACAATTTTGTACGAATCGGATCTACTATCCAATTTTAGTACAAGGGTATCATGCCATCTCATAAATGATATGGCGGTGTAAGGACTTACTTCAATATGTACTAGACTAAGTATCTTTTGAAAAGTCAGGGGAGGCTATCCCCTAATGTGAATAAGGAAGTTCAGCGAAATTATAATCTTGAAATGAACTAAGTTTTAACAAAGTTCGATTCCTTCTTTGATTCGCTGCGTGAGAATTCTATTCTCGTCTTAGATAATCGAAGAATTAATTGCTTATGTTTCGGCAAGTTTGATTAGATCAAAAATGCTTTCGACATAGTGCACTTAGTTACTTCATTTCCAAAACTTCTGTTGAATTATTTCAACAGTTTCAGAATTGTACTTCACAAAGTACACATATGCTTTGACGATTAAAATAATCGTAAGAAGTAATGTCCTTATGAACTAGTGCTTTTAGTTCTCCACGTTTGTCCTTATGGATTAAATCCATTCTGTTGAAATGCTTGGAATGCCTAGCAAACTTTAATTTCGGTTATTATTCCTTTAAGACAAGATTTGAAAGTTACGAGTTCATCCAAGTTCTATATTTCAAGAGCTTTAGATGAAAACTTCCTTTTGAATCCTTCTTTAGGAAGAATGTCCAAAATAAACATTTCAAGCGTGGACGATTATCTTGTTTGTTTTACTGCTTTTCGATTTAGCATGTGGCGTTCAAAGTTTTTTATTGTTTATCATTGTTTTACTTCTATGCTTCAAAGCATCAATATTTGTACAAAGTTAAATAGCTTTAATTAAATAGTATTCCATTCATAATGGAAAAGCAATAATATCTTGTACAAAAATTCGAAATAACACTCAAAAACAAAATAAAACTAAAAACTCATGCAAATACGAAAAACTAAGTAAGACTCCTTTTGTTAAAAAGTAAGGTCTAGATTGTTCTTGACCCAATCCTCGATGCATCTATCCCTCATTTCTCTTTGCAACTCTTGCCTTTTCCTTCCAAGGAATTTCCTTCTTTTAGGGGTCGAGGGAACACCAGCATCACCTGCAAACACTTTTACAGATATGAGAGTTTATGAGATGTCTTACATCAAACGAATTAACAGGTGTATAACTAATTCATACCGTTGTTAAGTCTATTAAGGAATTTCTTTCCAGCAAGCTTCCTTAATTTTTTATCGTACTTACACATGGGGAAATTCCATTCACTCAGACCCAGTCCCTGTAAATGGGCTTCTTCATATTTGTCTAACAACTTATGCAAGTCATTTGTTTTAATTCCATCACACGGAATGTCACAATGTTGCATAAAATGAGTAAATGTGTCAGACAAGCCATTGAGAGTAATTTATATCTCATCTTCAAGAATAAATTTAGCGCCTAACTTTTTGATTCGTTTCATCATCTTGGTTAGGTAAGAACAATATTCTCTAACATTGTTAAACCTAGCCATGCTCCTCTCGTGGAGTGAGTTACATGCAAGAGACTCCAAAGTTGGTTCGCTTCTGATGCGTACCAAGCTTCGTTTGAACATGATATGGATTTTGAATGGCTATATTAAACAATTAAATAGACAACAATAAGCAGACAGGTTTATAATAATACTTATAATTAACGAAATTTGGACTTTTTATCGAAAAAGTTTTCCCACTATTTTTATCGAAACAATAACCATTTATAGTTTCGGGAAATTCTATTTCCTAGTAGGTCTTGACGTCCCAGCAGCCATTAATTGCACCCACGACTCGTGGCCATACAATTAATTCCCTAGGTAGGTATACTTTTACCAATAGTGTCCATACACAACCTTCAAGCTATTTTGCCTTGGTTTTCGTATTTATCTAGCACTGCTACATCATAAATGTTACTACTCATTAAGTCTAACCCATTAATCATGATGAGCAACGGGCCCGGTCATGAAATCACTGTAACTGGTTATCGGTCGATTTTCACGTCCCTACCAGTCCCCACCCTTGTCGAGTTTTTAAGAAAACAATAATCAAGCAATTTCGTGTATTGTCCCTTTCTTCGACTCGAGTGCCAGACTCTGGATCACCTCTATCGATAAGTAAACAACATACACTAGTTCTTATTAATGGAAGGCTTGGATTTATAAAACCTCATTTTATAGTTAACCCAATATGACTTAATATTTATTCAAGAGGGGATTTTCGGTTTTGAAAGTTTAAAGAAACTCTCCTCGAGATCTCACCGCATTAATTATGCTTTATCTTTTATTTACGATCTAGATTCTAGCGCGCATCATACACAAGCAACCATAAATCGATAAATAAATTAAAACCATACAAGCCTAGCATGCATGCTACCACAATATATTTTCGACCGGGAGCCTCCTATGCGGGCCGTCATCGAGCCATGATGTTGGCCCAATTGGTCAATCTAAAGGGTTCTCAAAGGACCTAGGCTATTACATAAATAACCATGCATACATGGCCTTCAACTCTTCTTGGGCACCCACCTTGCTTGTAAACGGGCCTCCATTCTAATATAATAAAACAATAAAGCCCTAATCTATTACAAAGGCTCAAAGTGGCCCAAAAACAACTTTAGGCTCGCAGGCCCAATAAAAACCGAACGATAAATTGAACCAATCACATCTAACCTAATCACATCTAACCATGCATACAAGGCTCGACGCGATCGAAAAAACACGTAAACAGTTCACGTAGAGCAAGACACAAGCAAATGTCTTTTTACGTATTTATTTCTTACTCTTAAAACACATTTTTAAAATAAACTACCAATGATTCTTACTTTTTAGTCACTACTAATTATGACGAAATAAATTATGGGGTAAACAAAACAAGTTTTCTGCATAAAAACATATTCGGATTTTTCAACTTTTGAAAATTGCAGTTCGGCCCCTCAACTTTCGGAAATTGCACTTTTAACCCCAAAGTTTTTGAAAAGTTACAAAACACCCCCAAAAACAGTTTCGGACAGAGGACCAAAAAATAAAATTTTGAATCCAGAAAATTTTCGAATTTTGCAAACAGACCCATGAACTTTCAAAAATTACAAAATAGTCTTTTAATTTTCAGAAATTGCAAAAATGACCCAAAATTACTAATCGACAAGAATTTCAAAACAGTCCAGATTTTTTCCAAGTTATCCAGAAACATAAAAATGAATTTTCAGCCCTAATTATCATGATTTGCTATTTTTAGCACAAAAAGTTTTGAAGTTTTGAAAAACTATAAATTTGTCACATATCCGAAAAAGCAGTTTTACCCAATTATAGATCTAGTCATAACATGTAAGAATCAAATCACAGAACAAAATAATCACATGTATCCATATACTTTAATATGTTCAGGCCTTTTCGCATAATAATTATGGAGTTGACTCTGATACCATTGTTGGGATACCTCGATTGTCAGAACAACAAAAATGCAGAATTTAAAAAAATTTCGAGGCACCCATCAGTCCCATAAATCTGTCTCCATATTTATATACACAAAAAGGTTGAATCAAACAGTAATTAAAACTAATAAGGGGGTGATATGCGATTTTAACTCACCCCAACTCGGTGGTGGTTACATCCGGGCTTCATGTTTGATTCACAACGAAGTGATCCAATTGTCTCACCTCCAAAGTTGATCCACACCAGTTGGATTGTAGGGACACCTCCAAGTCGCAGGCTACGAACTAGATCTTGAAGGTTGTCTGTAAAGGAACGTGCAGATCTTGATCAGGACATAGATCTGGACCTGGGTGAGGAGATCGACTGGAAGAAAACTGAGCCACAGGACTTGCGCGGCTAGGGCTGGATCGGCCAAGTAGGGTTCGGCCAGGGTTAGCAGATCTTGGTTGGGCCGAAAAGGGTTGGGGCGATTTCAGGGTTGGGAAATTTCTTTGTGCAATTTTCAGATTTCTTTTCTTTCTTGTGTTAATTATATTCTTCTCTTGTTTTTCATAAAATCATTCATTAGTCTTATAAGAAGAGATGTGAAGAAGTATTTATAAAAAAATAATCCTTCTCTTATAAGATATCTGTTACCATCTTTATCAAATCTCATTCCTAATCAACTTAGGAATTTAAGATTTGGTAAATCTCTTCTTTATTACTTGTTTTGCCAGAAACAAAACTCTCCCATTTTACACATGCAAAAATCGCCCCTTATGCCTTATCATGTAATCCGAAAATTACATGTCATTTATCTTCCAATTTTATTAATTAACCACTTTAATTAATATCATAATTAATCAGATAATCCAATTAATTAATTAGACATTAATCAATTAGATATCCAATTAATATTCTCCTTCTTGAATTAACCATTTAATTCATGAACTTTGATTTAATTTCTTTAAATCATTCATTTCCTTTTATGACTGTCACTGTCCAACTGTATTGTGTGTGACCCTCTCGGTTCACCATCAATTGACAGCAGGCCCACGACTTTCGTGATTTAATTAACGAGCAATTAAATGCTCCGATCAATTAAAAACTTTAAATTGACCACTCCAAAATTAATTTCCTTATTGATTCAGGAGTACCTACACTTCATGGTCAATGTCTAGCCACAAGCCCATGAAGCCCAATTTCAGGTGAATTGATATTTGTTAACCTCACCTCTTATAAATGCCATGTACATACGGTCCTTCTAAAGACTAATTTCTCGACCGAGACCTAGGGTGTGTGAATTGATCGGCACCTCTAATTATCTCGATTCTGTACTTTCTAATTCTGGATAATAATTCCAGTGTGACTACTAAATTTGAAAACCCCTTTTCAATTCCGTCACTGACCATGGCCATGGATATCTCGGAACATATTATCTAAGAACGTACAGAAAATTCTCTCACCTTATCAGGATGAGTCAATAGATCCTTTCTTAGTACTAACCGCTCGTGTACACAACTGTACGCACCCAACTTAGGCACTTTATGGTCAGGCTACTTTACCAATACCTAAATCTAAGTACGCACATTCATGCACCGAATTCGCCCTAGCATCTCAAGTCTAAGGACTAAATCGTACACTATTATAAGCCTTGAAAAACATCCCATCACCGATATGCGTCATGCGCTTCCATAATGGATTTCTCTGTTCGGGTCGTTCGATGCATTCGATCGTCTCTATCGAACCACCTACTCATATGCACTGGTCTCAAATGCCTTGCTCATGAAACACTACAAATTCACTCCATGTGAATCATGCATATTTGTACAAGTCTTTGATATTCCTACGATGCCTCGTCTCGTTCGGAATCTATGACTTGGAACGTGTTTTAAGATCACGACTGATTTAACCGTTTTTTGTTGGGTTAGATTAAATCAATGATGTATGCTTTGGAAGTCAATTTAGGTATATGTTGTAGGGCTTTGTTACTTTATTCCAGATGGATCAATCTCAAGGAAGAACAATTACGTAAAGAACAATTAAGTAAGCAAGACGGTGAATATGTAAATAGTATAGCAAGAGCTTTTCTATTAAATATGATATCAGATTGCCCAGTTATATAGGTGTAAGCACTGATTTGTATCCCTCTAATACAATGTTTAACTAGGTATTTATATGACAGTAATCCTAGCTTTACAAGGAAACATAATCCTACTAGGACTAGGCATAACAATCCTTATGGAATTCGGACATTGCTCTTGGTCGCCGAGGATTGATAATGTAGATCGGTCCTGACAGCTCTTTAGTGAATTAGACTCCTGGTCGGTCCGAGCGTATAAGGTCTAGTCATTCCGATTATTATAAGGGGTGCGAAATAGCCCCAATCAGTACTCCTTCACTTCTTCGAGCGCATATGTAATAGAAGCTCGTAGAAGTTGATGGTCGATTACGACTGTGTTTTCTATGAATTGTGCCTCGTTAAAAACCTTACTTGGAAAAAACCCTGTGGGAAAATATCCTAAGTAAGGAAAAGAGTGCTACGCTTCATAGATAGTCGTTGTGT
The DNA here is from genome assembly GCA_003313485.2 of Penstemon barbatus. Taxonomy (NCBI): domain Eukaryota; kingdom Viridiplantae; phylum Streptophyta; class Magnoliopsida; order Lamiales; family Plantaginaceae; genus Penstemon; species Penstemon barbatus. The sequence goes on along the minus strand of CM064883.1, from coordinate 19,406,184 downwards.
CGTTTCCGGACTGAACCGTTACTCTTTTCTTCGAGGAGGTGTTCTGACTTTACCGTTTGGCGGGAATATGATTAGCTGCGAGAAGTTCGAAACGTCTTTTCATTCTCCTATATAAATAGGTGATCGTTATTCCAATCACTTTTTACTTTCTACTTTCCAGACTCTTGTAGTAACTTTCCTGCTCGATAATTTCTCTCCTACTTTGTTTTTATCGATCAATATTTTTCGAAGATCCCATTAAAATGGCTTCACTTTCGAAGACACCTTCTTCTTCTATTACGAAAGGAGTCGCCCCTGTCATCGAGGAGGGGGTAATTCCCAGCCCTTCAACAGAACAGATTGCTGCATCTGAAATCACCATTCTTGATAAGGATACCTTCAAGGTACAAATTATATCAGACGCTGAGGTTGCGGCCAGGGCCAAGAAAAGCAAGGATACTGCTCCTCAAATATCTGAACCAATCGAGGATCTTGCTTGCGCGTATACCGATGAGACTTTCCACGAGGTCGTGGATAATTACGCGAAGTACTTTCCGGAGGGTTCTGAGATTATCCTCCATTCTCCTTCTGACAGAGTTACCTCTCGACCGGAGGGTTGTCGGGCTTTTTATACTGCCCATTTTAATTATGGTCTACGTCTTCCCTTATCTGCCTTATCTCTTGATATTCTGAAAGTTTTTAGTGTTTCTTTAACACAACTAGTTCCAAATTCCGTGGCCTTTATTGTGTGCTTTTCGGTTATGATGATAGCAAAAGGCTTTCAGCCCTCACTTCGTAACTTTACACAATTGTTTCGTTTTAACGTTCAAGTTCCTCGAACCGCGGATATTTTTTCGCCAGTCAAAATTCTGGTCGCTCTATTTTCGATTCTCCAGTTTCCAGCAATCCTACCTGGAAATCTCATTTTTTCTTTGTACGTCCCCCTTCTCATATTGTGTTAGCTAATGGTTCCTCCGAGCCATTCTCGTGGGACCATGGCTTCGAATGGATTTCTGGTGGTCGCTCAGTTACAGGTCATTTTATTCCTGACGACCCACAATTAGTTGGCGAAATCAAGAGGATGCGTGTCGACAAGTACCAGAGCGCTCTTCTTATTGGTGAGGCTTTTCTCCGATCCGTAAAGCGGGTTTGAGTCCTCATACCTTTCCAATCACTTCTCCTTCTCAATCGCAGGGTAAGCATTTTATTTTAATGTCACATTATATTTTCTTATACCATCATGTTTAATTTAGAATTTGTTATCTTCAGTTTTTATGGTAGAAAACTCTCGGCACTCCTCAAAAGGGAAGATGGTTCTGTCCAAATCTACCAAAACGGTAGAGAACCTTCCAATCGAACAGAGAGCGTCCAAGAAGAGAAAGTTGGATTTGGGCCATGATTCGGAGGATTACAGAGAGGAATCTCCAGATTCATCTCAAGAAACTCCTCCAATTGCGCAGGCTCCAGTTTACCAAGGGACAGGACAGGGTTATCCTCCTTTCCAGCTTCGGACTTCCCTTGGCATTCGCGGATGTCGTAGTTGGTCAATGCTGATAGAATAGTGTCCTGCAAGCCAACTATTTTGGCTGCATTTAATTGAAAGGACCATTCAATTGGATTAATAAATGCATTTTATGATATGGTCATCTTTATCTTATGTAATAATTATCTACGCATAAGGATAGAAGTCCTTAGATCACAGGGCTATGGGACAACCCGTGGACTGATCTCCAAGGCCGTGATCTAGAACATATTCAAGAGTCGTAGAATCCAATCGAGATAGGACATCGTTGGATTCGGTTAGACTCTCACTATTGTGTATACTCCGATGAACTGGAGAACGCTGGGGTCCACGAGCGTGACTGGGATAGTCGATACACATAAGTGGGTGGCTTGCTGGGATGGCAAGCGCACTGAATACCCCAATTAGGAAATAACTCACCATGGAAGCGGTAGTCGTATATCGGGGTTGAAGTTATTCCAATTTACAATAGTATACGAGGAACGATCCCTAACTACTTGAGATGATAGGGTTTATCTGGTGCGAGAACGTCTATGCTTTGATTTGAGTCCCGACTAACTGGAGATCGCCAGAAAGTCTCTGTGGACTCATATTGGGTATAGAGGAACTCGTATGCAGATTCATATCATCAACAAAGGATCCATTGACCCGACTTGATAGGTTGGGAAATTCTCCTATGGATTTCTGTGAGAAATTAATTCTGGTAAAATCCTCGGCCGAGGTATCTGACGGCTTTATGTAAGTAGCTCATAAAGATTAAGTCAAAGAGAATTATTTCGAGACCAGAATGCATAAGGTCAAGACAAAAGAAAAGGGAAACCGATGAAAGACCATACCCTTAAGTCTCGACTGGGAGATTGATCGATGGAGAGATTATGTCGTATATGGAAATTGTAAATGATAAAAGGTTCACTGAATTAATTCACCAGTGATTGGGCTCCATGGGCTTGTGGCTGGACATCGACCGTGGAGTGTGGGAGAATTCCCAAATTGGCAGGGGTGCTAATTTTGGAATGATCAATCGACAGAGTGTTCGATTGATTTAGAGTAAGTCTTACTCGAATAATTAAATAATATTTAATTATAACCCACGGCCAATTATGTGGTGAACCTACGGGGGCATACACAATACACATGAAGCGAAAGCGAGGAAATAAGAACGATAGAGTCGACTGGGTCGACTGGGTGAATAATCGACTGGGTCGATTATTATGGGTGGGTCGACTAGGTCGACCCAATTGGAACAAAATGGGATCCAATTGGAATTGGATCAGGATCATAAATTAAATTGGAATTTAATTTGTGGATTAATTAATTAAGTTGGATTTAATTAATTAAAAGGGATTTTAATTAAATAGACTTAGAGTCTGATTTAATTAAATGAGATATTAAGTTAATTAATTGGGCTATTTAATCGGGAGATTAAATAAAGCCTGGTCAAATTAATTAACTGGGCCATGAATTAATTAGAAGACTTGGTCTTCTAATTAAATAGGGCCATGGCCCATGTAGGAGAAAGGAAACCTAGTCCTATTAGGACTAGGTTAGGGAGATAACTATAAGTAGCTATCTTGTAGTTATTTTTCACACAACTCAATAAGCAAAAATTGAGCAAGAGCAAAATTCTCTCTCCCCTCTCCCTGTGTAGTCGACCGAACCCTGTCTTCCTTTTGGAAGAATTTTTCGTTTTTCGACTTTGTTCCTAAATCGTTCCTAAATCCTAGATCATAATATATCTTGTGTTCTAGCTGATCAAGATTTATTATTTTCGTGTAATTGTGGTGTATCAACCCGTAGAGGCGCAACACGTGGGGCGCTACTGCAGAGCTTGGGTCGATTTTGCTGAGGAGAATTTCAGAGTCCGTTTTGCTGACTGCCAACTTGGATTTGCAAGGAGATAGGTATAACGTGCAAACTTATACTATCGTTTTATTTATTCATATATATACAACTAGAGAGTATCCTGGCAAGATTCCGTAAGAGGTCCTAAAATTTTTATATTCCGCTGTGCCTAGGGCTGTTTATCTTACCGAATCACAACAGTGGTATCAGAGCCAACTCTAGGCTTTGTATATATATGAATTTGCAAATTCTGTGATTTAAATCATATGTTTGATTTATGTGGCTAGTTCTTTAACTTTATATGTTTTAGAACGTAGATCTGTTAACTTAGAGTCAATATAAAATTTTGATTCGAAAATTTTATCGTGTTAATTTTTTATTTTGGATTGAATTAATTAAAACTGTTGATTTTAATTAATCAAGTAATCAAACACAAATTAAAACATAACAAAAGGAAAACAAAGTAATTAAAGTCGACCTTAGTGCGCGGCACAAATTCTTGATTTTCTTTTGTAGGCACTATTAACGTGACTATTTGTAATAGCATGTATGTTGTTTTAATTTGGCATGTGCTACGTGAATTTTGAAGCAAACATCATGAATTGCAATTTGATTTTGTAAATTGCAACTTGAAGCCGAACATTCTTCGGCGATGATATGGCGGTTCAAAAATTTTTTAGTGGCAGAATTTTGGATACATCCTGAAAATCTTGGAGATTTGGTTGTTATGGAATCTTGGTGAATCTTGGATTGATCTTAGAGATCTAATTAAACAAGGAAACTTAGAGTTTCATTTAATATAAGACATTTAATTAAAATTAATGTCTTGTAATTAATTACCAAGATTAAAGATCTTAGAGATCTTATTAAACAAGGAAACTTAGAGATTCAATTGTGATAAGAGATTTAATTAAAATTAATCTCTTCAAGTAAGTTACCAAGATCAAAGATCTTAGAGATCTTATTAAATTAGGAAAATTGGAGTTTTGGATAAGGTAGAAATCTTGGTGGATTTGGACACTACCTTAGTTAACTAATCTAATCAAAATAGGACTATCTTGAGAATCTTGGAGATTTGTAAAAATTGGGAAACTTAGAGTTTTGGATAAGATAGCAATCTTGGAAGATTTGTAACTATCTTAATTAACCAACTTTATCAAGATAAGAGTTGTAGATTACTTAGAACTCAAGTAAGAGTTAATTAATCTTAGAGATTAATTGTTAATTCAAAATTAAATTAACATGGATAATTTTTGTGAATTAAAATTAAACGAGCCGGTAAATTTACATTTATGCCCTTATGTGAATTTATGCATGTTCTTGAGTGAATATGTGGATTGGTCGATTTTGCCCTTAAACCCTGTGTAGTTTTGATTTATTTATTTTATGGGTTGTAATTAAATGGGTCTGATTGGTGTCCTTGCTTGCGCAAACAAATGTAATAGAATAGGGCCATTTAAATTTGTAAGCTAGGCTTAGATTAGGTTTGGAGCCAAGAAGACCTCATGAAGACTTGGAGATCCACATGGAGGCCCATAACCTTGGAGGACATGGAGGCCCAATTCATTACATGGAGGCCCAATCAAGCTGGATATTACAAGAAGGCCCATGATGTATGGGTTAGAAAATTGTAATAGTTAGGACATTTAATTTCCACCCTAGACTGACCAATTGATCCATCACAAGGCTCGTGATGGATCGCATAGGATGAGCAATCGATCAATCATATCATGCTAGGTGATGAATGTTTACTTTTTCGTAATTATTCTTTGATGTATGAGATGCATGCTTAGGATAGAAAAACGTAAACAAGATAAAGCATAATCTGATGAGACCTCGCACAAGAAAACTTAAAACCTCCAATTGAACTTAAAATTCAATTAGAATATTAAATCGAATAACGGGCGCATATGAATGGTGTCTATGGTCCGAGCCTATCCAATTACTAGGTCTTAGGCATATTGTACAAATATATCTCGATGTCTCACGAGTCGTGGGTCGAGCTATAGGAAGATGATATGTCTATTGCCTCGATGCACAGTTTAGTGCCAAGGGAGGGGATAGCAAGGTTCTAGGCGCTGTCTCACGAGTCGTGGGGCGTCTAGGATTGAACTATTTTTCTTCACGAGTATTGGACATGATTTAACGCGAGTAAGTATGGATGTCTCACGAGTCGTGGGTCCATAACGAAAACCGAGGCTGAATGAACTCAAGGGTTAGCTGGGATGGTTAACCGGCGACGTGATCGCCCACCAAGTGGATCGATTGGTATGGCCAACGAGTCGTGGGTACTGAGCGATTGCATTTGGGCCTTGAGCCCATTAGGAAATTTTTATTTCCCGAACCTTATGTGGGGGCATAAGTATTCGACAAAAATAGTGGGAGTAATTTACAAACGAAAACCATGTTTGTAAATTATGCATTGATATTAATCTGCCGCGTATTTATCGTCATGTTTATGATAGTTTTTCATAAGTTATGTATCCATGAATATTTACCATCATACTTGAATCAAATAAATTGACTGAACCCAAATGAATTTTTGAATGACTTCGAAACTTGAGAGATTATTCTCGAGTCCAAGCAAGGACTAATCTCCTTACAAAGATTTCATTGTTTTTCCTTTCGAAGTTACACTTCGACTGGAATGGTGATAGGTTTCACCAAGCTGCCTTATTCGAAGTTACTCTTCAAATAAGAAAGGTGATAAGTTTCACCAGAGGGTTGAGGATGGTTCTCAAGCCCAAATTTTCTTGAAGGCAAACATGAAGTCTCCCATGAATGGGAAGTAACATCTTGTGAAAAGGCCTCAAAAGGCTCGAGAGATGGAAGAAGAGGAATGTATCCTCTCTAAAGGGAAATAACCTTGGAGGTTTTTCTGTAAGGATGATAAGTTGAAAAGTCAATCAAAATGATTCTTCCATGGATTAAGATCAAGGGAAGAGGGAATTGAACCTATTCATCCCATAAGGGATGATTAAATTTTATTGAACTTAACCTTATGGTTAAAGTAATGCATAAGGGTGTTGGATGCCCGATGAAGCACTCATTGATGCATTCAATGCATCTAAAGCCATGAATTATTTAGATCATTGGAATTTGCTTATACCATCCATTGTCTTAAGGGATGTGATAGTTCCATAATGGTTGGAATTGATTGCGCTATAAGATTTATACGCAAAAGGTGTACATAAGCAAATGAGTATGGATACTCATATATCGACTAAATAAAATATGCATAGTCAATAAAATATAAATAATCAAGATTTCACACACTTGAGTCGTTGTAAAAACCGAAAGGCGATACACGAATACTAAAACATATTTCCGAATTAAAAGATTCAAAGACTGAGCTCGACTGGGTCGAGTTTGACTGGGATGCTGTACATAGTAACCGACTTTCGAATCTTGCTTAATGGAAATTAGATTTAGTAGATGGTTGCTAGGCAACCAAGAGGCATAAACAATTGCAATGGATTTAATCCATTTATAAGTGTGTAGAAACACTAAAGCATTAGTGGGAGATAAGGCGTCTCTAGTACCCTCATGGGTAAAAGTACATTGTGATGTACAAATCCAAATTACTTTTGGAATAGAAAAGAGAGCCTAATCAATGAAAGCATGTAAGAGATTTGGATCGATTCAAAATCGTACATGCATTGGCAGTACGCCATTGATTATTTAATAGAGAATTAGATTCTCGAAATGTAAGACCCGCTCGAGACGTTGTATGTGGTCAAGCATTCTGGACATGTAAATGTCCATTAAGAAATCTTACATGAAATTCCTTATTCAAACAAATAAAACTTGATCGAGAAAATCGAAGATACTGAGCTAAGTATCTCTGAAGCCAGTTCCAAAAAATATCACGTGATATGAGTTTTGGTATTGTACCTTCATATGCATTCATGCGCATATGGGGTCTCCCGCTTATGTGAATAAGCTGGTGGGAGATAAGTTGGACGTAAAGTCCATCTTATGCAATTCGTGGGGTATCCAGAAAACTCAATAGGATATAAGTTCTACGATCCTACCAGATAAACTACGTTTGTCTCAAGGAAGGCACACTTCTTGGAGAAGGATTTCTTGCTAGGCAAGAAGGAACACAACGTAGAACTAGATGAGGTCACTGAAGCTGAAAAGACCAAAGAGGTCGATCAAGCTGACCCATCACCACAGGCAGTGGGAGAACAAGAGCATGAAAGTACATCAGAGAGTACACCGATACTTCGTAGGTCAGAAAGACAATGTAGAGAACCCGAGAGGTACTACGGTCTGCTGCGTGAGACTAGACAGTCTCTAACCGACCCAAGGACTTACGAAGAGGCTATGCTAGGCATAGACTCGGGAAAGTGGCGTGAAGCCATGGAATTCGAATTGGACTTCATGCACTCGAACAAGGTCTGGGCCTTGGTAGATCCACCAGTGGGAGTAGCTCCCATGGGTTGCAAGTGGATCTATAAGCGAAAGCTTGGAGTGAACGTAGAGGTAATAACCTACAAGGCGCGACTAGTGGCAAAATGATACACTCAAAGGCCAAGCATCGACTTTGAGGAGACCTTCTCGCCCGTCGCAATGCCTAAATCCATTCGAATCTTGCTGGCCATAGATGCGTAGTATAACTACGAGATATGGCGGATGGATGTAAAGACTGCATTTCTCAATGGGGGCATTGATAAGGAGATCTACATGGAGCAACCAAAAGGATATGCATCCAAAGGAGATGAACACAAGGTGTCCAAACTCCAGAGGTCCATTTATGGACTGAAGCAAGCTTCCCGAAGTTGGAACATTCGTTTCGATGAAACAATCCAAACTTTTGGATTCATCAAAAACGTATTCGAACCTTGCGTGTACAAGAAGATCAGTGGGAGTACAGTTAAATTTTTGGTGCTTTACGTTGATGACATTCTTCTCATTGGAATGTGAAAGTGTTGTCCGAAACTAAAGCATGGTTATCTACACAATTCTCAATGAAGGATTTGGGAGAAGCATCCTTTATACTAGGTATAAGAATCTACCGAGATAGATCAAAAGGACTGCTGGGCCTCTCCCATTCCCAGTACATAGATAAAATCTTGAAGAGATTTAATATGGAAGAATCCAAGAGAGGATTGCTTCCAATGAGACATGGGATTGCACTCTCTAAGTCTATGGCCCCAAAGACGCCTAAAGAGAGAAGCAATATGTCTTGAGTACCATATGCATCCGCAATAGGAAGCATAATGAATGGTATGTTATGTACGAGACCAGACGTAGCATACGCTTTAAGCGTTACAAGTTGCTACCAGTCTGATCCAGGTGAGCAGCACTGGATAGCCGTAAAGGCAATTCTAAAGTACCTGAGAAGGACTAAGGAATTGTTCTTGGTATACGGTGGAGGAGAATTGAAATTGGAAGGCTATACTGATTCTAGCTTCCAATGTGATGTAGACGATTTCAAGTCGACATCTGGATACGTGTTCTGTTTCAATAGTGGTGCGGTAAGCTGGAAGAGCTCCTAGCAACACACTACCGCAGATTCAACCACCGAAACAGAATACATTGCCGCGTGTGAAGCAGCAAAGGAAAGTGTTTGGATGAAAAACTTCGTCCAGGAATTGGATGTGATACCTAGCATTGTCGAGCCATTACTATCTTCTGTGATAATAATGGAGCTATCTCGCAAGCGAAGGAGTCGAGATCTCATCAGAATCCAAGCACGAACTAAGACGATACCATTTGATATGTTATATCATTGGTAGAGGAGACATAAAGATGGAACGTGTCACCTCAAGGGATAATGCGACGGACCCGCTATCTAAGCCATTGCCTCAAAGGCATCCGAAAACATCTGTTTAAGATGGGAATCAGAAGTGTGAAAAGTTGGCTTTAGTACAAGTGGGAGATTGATAGAATAGTGTCCTGCAAGCCAACTATTTTGGCTGCATTTAATTGAAAGGACCATTCAATTGGATTAATAAATGCATTTTATGATATGGTCATCTTTATCTTATGTAATAATTATCTACGCATAAGGATAGAAGTCCTTAGATCACAGGGCTATGGGACAACCCGTGGACTGATCTCCAAGGCCGTGATCTAGAACATATTCAAGAGTCGTAGAATCCAATCGAGATAGGACATCGTTGGATTCGGTTAGACTCTCACTATTGTGTATACTCCGATGAACTGGAGAACGCTGGGGTCCACGAGCGTGACTGGGATAGTCGATACACATAAGTGGGTGGCTTGCTGGGATGGCAAGCGCACTGAATACCCCAATTAGGAAATAACTCACCATGGAAGCGGTAGTCGTATATCGGGGTTGAAGTTATTCCAATTTACAATAGTATACGAGGAACGATCCCTAACTACTTGAGATGATAGGGTTTATCTGGTGCGAGAACGTCTATGCTTTGATTTGAGTCCCGACTAACTGGAGATCGCCAGAAAGTCTCTGTGGACTCATATTGGGTATAGAGGAACTCGTATGCAGATTCATATCATCAACAAAGGATCCATTGACCCGACTTGATAGGTTGGGAAATTCTCCTATGGATTTCTGTGAGAAATTAATTCTGGTAAAATCCTCGGCCGAGGTATCTGACGGCTTTATGTAAGTAGCTCATAAAGATTAAGTCAAAGAGAATTATTTCGAGACCAGAATGCATAAGGTCAAGACAAAAGAAAAGGGAAACCGATGAAAGACCATACCCTTAAGTCTCGACTGGGAGATTGATCGATGGAGAGATTATGTCGTATATGGAAATTGTAAATGATAAAAGGTTCACTGAATTAATTCACCAGTGATTGGGCTCCATGGGCTTGTGGCTGGACATCGACCGTGGAGTGTGGGAGAATTCCCAAATTGGCAGGGGGGCTAATTTTGGAATGATCAATCGACAGAGTGTTCGATTGATTTAGAGTAAGTCTTACTCGAATAATTAAATAATATTTAATTATAACCCACGGCCAATTATGTGGTGAACCTACGGGGGCATACACAATACACATGAAGCGAAAGCGAGGAAATAAGAACGACCGAGTCGACTGGGTCGACTGGGTGAATAATCGACTGGGTCGATTATTATGGGTGGGTCGACTGGGTCGACCCAATTGGAACAAATGGGATCCAATTGGAATTGGATCAGGATCATAAATTAAATTGGAATTTAATTTGTGGATTAATTAATTAAGTTGGATTTAATTAATTAAAGGGATTTTAATTAAATGGGCTTAGAGTCTGATTTAATTAAATGGGAGATTAAGTTAATTAATTGGGCTATTTAATTGGGAGATTAAATAAAGCCTGGTCAAATTAATTAACTGGGCCATGAATTAATTAGAAGACTTGGTCTTCTAATTAAAGAGGGCCATGGCCCATGTAGGAGAGAAGGCCCTAGTCCTAATAGGACTAGGTTAGGGAGATAACTATAAGTAGCTATCTTGTAGTTATTTTTCACACAACTCAATAAGCAAAAATTGAGCAAGAGCAAAAATTCTCTCTCCCCTCTCCCTGTGTAGTCGACCGAACCCTGTCTTCCTTTTGGAAGAATTTTTCGTTTTCGACTTTGTTCCTAAATCGTTCCTAAATCCTAGATCATAATATATCTTGTGTTCTAGCTGATCAAGATTTATTATTTTCGTGTAATTGTGGTGTATCAACCCGTAGAGGCGCAACACGTGGGGCGCTACTGCAGAGCTTGGGTCGATTTTGCTGAGGAGAATTTCAGAGTCCGTTTTGCTGACTGCCAACTTGGATTTGCAAGGAGATAGGTATAACGTGCAAACTTATACTATCGTTTTATTTATTCATATATATACAACTAGAGAGTATCCTGGCAAGATTCCGTAAGAGGTCCTAAAATTTTTATATTCCGCTGTGCCTAGGGCTGTTTATCTTAC